>JANAVB010014796.1:11520760-11903260 GCA_029216955.1 Iris pallida | reverse complement strand
ACACAATAAAGGTTATTCGAGATTGATTGGAAATTTTGGAATTTTTTTTTGATTGGATGACTGATAAGATCATTTGAATATTGAGTTTATAGTTAGATTGCTAATATTACAATCTTTGGAAAAAGTTACTAAAGATGTGGTGAAAAGTTATTTTGATTGATTAAAGGAATTTACCATTTAAAAAGTTATGATTTCGTTTGAATGACTTAGAAATAGAAGTTATGTGATGAGTGTGTTAAAATATTGAGCTGTAAATTTTAGATTATTCGTGATATGTTAAAAGTTTATCTTGAGGGTTATTGGAGAAATTTGTGGAGTTTTAAAGTTTTGAAGTGATATAATTTTTTTTTTTTGATTCATGAGTTTCTTGAGTTTAAAAGTTGGAGTGGAAATATTAAATTTTGGAAAGGTTAGTAGTAACGTGATGGAAGTTTACTTGGAAAGGAATTTGATTTGGTCATGATTAAATTTGACGGCTTGGAGTGAATACGAAATTTGGATAGTTCATTTTAGAGAAATTTATTAAGGAACTTTTGGAGGAAACTTGAATTTTCAATTTTAATATTAGGCCACCAAGATAGCCCTAATAAATTGGAAGTATTCCATACTAAATGCCATGTCACTCATGACCATGATAGTAGTATATACACAAGCATTTCTAGTCATCTACCAAACTATATTGTATCTCAATCTTTACTTACTCGATTTTCCCTCGAATCTCGATCTTTTATGGTAACCTTCTAACCCAGTTGTAATTTGAATAATGATTTAATTGTTCATTGACTGTATTCATTTAAGAGGCTATCTTCTCTCTAGAACTGTGATCCTAAATTATTTTGCTGGATTTTTAATTAATTTTATTGCATGCTTTAACTTGATCTCCTTTATTTTTGGAGCATTACTATTCACCTCATGAACTTCCACTTTCTATTTTGGATATTTTGGCATCCCTTACCGTGACTTGAATATTTGGAGCACAACACTAGACTTTTTCTTCCAATAAATTTCATATGTAAGACCTAGACGAGCCCACCTTCCTGTAGACATATCATATCCCACCAAAACCCATCTCCTTGTACTCTAATTCTTGATATGACCTTATGGTCAAAATGGCCAAACTATAATCTTTACTATGATACCGATATATTTTTCGACCACGGATAGGGATTCAACCTCGACTCAATTCTTTCGACCCGATATGTGATTTTGTTCTACTTAATTCCTTAAATGCTTAAAATTTTGCTTTATCTTGATTGCTTGACCCATTATCCTATCACACTACTAGTTTAACTTTTGTAAGTTGGGTAGAATACCTCACGGCCCAACAAAGCCTTTGTCCTTGTGACCCATGTTGATAAGTTTGCTCAGACTATAATTTCAGAGGACCCTAACTTAGCTAGTCAACAAAGCCAACTGCACAGGCCGAAACTTCGGGCGAAAATTAGATTTTAAAAGATCTTGGACTATTTAATTTCCTTCATCAGTACCTCCCTTGCTCATATTTTGACTATCTCATGCTGCTAATGTAGCTTCAGTTTTGCAAGCTTATCAAGCTTGATCATGACATATTTTATTGGGTGCACCCACTAACATATTGTCTAACCAGGACCGGTGCATGATGGTCTGATCAACCTATTGCACTTTGGTTCGCTTTTCAAATATTATTCTACATGGATGGAGACATAGTAAAACTTGCCATGGAGTCTCATCCGCGACAACATTGACAACTCTCATTTGAATTATTTTTGTCGCCTATGAACCACGTATTCGTACTCGATAGCATCGTCCTTGAACTCCTTATTGTTTTTTTTACTTTACTTATATTAGAAAGAACAGGCACTGCACTTGCTAGATAGACTCAAGGTATCATCATTGGTTGCCCTATCAGCTATTTATACACAAATGTAGATAGCCACCGGCCGACTCATGTGGCTGTATCCTCGCCTTTAACTACACCTCATTCCTCAACCCTAGAATTGTTATCGTGCCCTCCCAGTTATTCTTGAGCACTCGAGAATGATTCTAATCGTTTACTTAAATCCAACTCTCAACCAAGACGATTATTATCCAGTTTTCTCTCAGGGAACCATATCTCCCAATTGTCAAATTATTTTCTTTGAACTACCAAATTCTTTGCTACTCTTTAATTCGTGTTATCCAAGTTTGTTACCTTCACTAGCGACCCTCAATAAATCCCATAACCCTGATGAATTTGGTGTGTGTCGAATTAACAAGTCCCTAAATGCATAGTTGTGTTGAACGTCGTTTTATCGCCTCCACCAAAATTTAATTGTATGTTGGTATTGATAAACTCTTCCTATCCCTCAACCCTATCTACCCTATTAATCCTAAATTTCGAGGACGAAATTCTTGTAAGTTGGGTAGGATGTAAAACCCCTAAATTTTTAGGAGTATTTTTTTTGTTATTTAAAAAGACTTAAAAATAAATTTATGCAATTTATGATTTTTTTTCATTAGAAATGACCTTAGCCATTGTTGAATTTTGGAACACAAGACTACCATGAATTTTGGCACGGAAGATGTAGCAGTGTGCCTTGACTAATGTACTAGCCATGCAGGGGGAAGCCTAGCCATGGTGATGTCCAAACTAGGAAAACCAGACCAAATTGTGAATTAACTTATTTAAAGTATTTTAATTAAATATTATTTTATATATTAATTTTTAGATGACCCGGTTGGACCAAACCAGGCCGAACTGGGCCTGGACCAAACCCAAGTCCATGTAGACATGTGGGGTGACCAAATGTGGCCATGTAGGCATATTTTATGTATGAGAAAAATATTTTCTAAATATTTCCTGAATTTCATGTACAAATTCTAATTATTTGATTATTTTGGTACAAAAATTGGTATTTTATTATTTAAATAATGTTCCCAACATTTGTAAAAATTTTCGGCCCGGATAAGAGGTATAATATATGTCGACCCAAAAATTATTATTAGATTATTTTATCACTTTAATTTGTTATTAATGTATTTTGAGAATTAATTCTTTATTTAGTTAATGGTGATCTTCTTGCCATTAAAAATATATAGATACGTAAATATATATATATATATATATATATATATATATATATATATATATATATATATATATATATATATATATATATATATATATATATATATATATATTTAAATATATATATTTATATAATATATATATATATATATAATATATATATATATATTATATATATATATATATATATATATATATATAAAAATATATATATAATATATATATATATATATATATATATATATATATATATATATAATATATATATATATATATGATTAAATATATTAAATATTGGATATTTGACTTTTAAATTTGGATTTTAATAGATTTTTGGTGTATTTATAGATATATATATATATATATATATATATATATATATATATATTTTATATATAAAATATATATATATATATATATATATATATATATATATATATATATATATATATATATATATATTGAAGTTTTAGATAAATAAATAAATAAATAATAAATAAATAAATATATATATATATATATATATATATATATATATATAATATATATATATATATATATATATATATATATATATATATATATATATATATATATTGAAGTTTTAGATAAGAAAAGAAAAGATTTGGAAAAAAAAAGCTAATATGGTCGGCCCCACCAAAGTGGGAACCGACCACATGCATGCAAAGTATAGCAGCAGCAACTGCAACTAGACGGCGACCCCCCTTACAAGCAATTAGCTTGTTGGCCGAACCCCCCTCCCTCCACATATATATAGTTATATATATATTTAAAACCTAATCTCCTCCTCCTTCTTCCTCTCTCCTTCCTTCCTCCTCCTCTCTCCTCCGCTCACTCCGTACCTCCCTCGGCGAGCCCTCGGCCAACAGCAGTCCCGTCTCACGCTCGCCACGACAACATCCCTACCACCACCAACAACAACAACAGTTTCAAACTCCGAGGTACCCGACTTCTCCAATTAATTTCTCCGTCAATTTAAATCCATTTAGATCCGTAAATTCGTGTATAACGCCCACATGACCTTCTTCAAGATCCCCCAGGTGGATTTCGACGTACCCATCCAACTTGTTCAAAAAATGGAGGCGAAGCTGGAGAAAAACTACTTTTCTGGAATATTAAAAACTGTTTTGAAACGACATCTTGTCGGCCACTTTTCTCGTTGTCCATTAAAATTTTATAGAAACTAATTAAATACAGTCAAAGACAACATAACCAAGATTGTAACGCACCTTCTGGATTCATTTTTCATCTAGTGTGTAAAAAGTTACACGTTGTTAAAGTTTTACGAGAAATTGTAAATTATGTTTCAAAAAGTAGAAAAATACCCGATACGACATGCTCTCCGACAAACCGGGCGACGTGATCGCGCACTATACGCATCATAAGGCGCGTATGGATGTTGTCGACGTGTGGGAACTGATGGAATCCGATTTCGTTGCATATGCGCGACGAAATCAGTGCGTATCCGTCGAGATACCCCCGTATCGACCTTTGCAAATTAAGTCACAACTTCGTGTACACTAATCAAATCGCGACGAAACTTGCGCCATTGGACTCGAAATATTTTTCTGGTCCTCTGAGCCAAGTTTGGTTCAATTCTGAGAAGGTTGATCGGGACGCTATTTTGGCGGACCCACAATCCCACTTAACGGGCGATTTTGGGCACAGCCCACCGAAATTCAAAATTGGACATACCGTTTGGTTCGTCTCATCAAAACAAATCCGTAGACATGTAGTTTGATGACTTTAAAGACCATAGGTTCTGGCGCATATTTCGGTAAAAAGTGTCACGCCTCGATTCCGTAGAATCGATAGTCGTCCCCCGGGCGTGATGCCGTACGAACCTAAGTTGCGATCGCACAAGGCATAGTCATAAGGTTATCCGAAATACAACGTCAAGTTAGAGTACGCAGAGAAATTGAATGACACATTTGAAATAGAAGTATACTTTTTCATTGATAATAAAAACTTTACATGGACTTCTTTACAATCATTGCCGCGCGGGCTACAACATAACTCGACTTACAAAATGAACGCCGATGAGATAGTCGTTCCATACATTACATCCCCTTTTTACAAGCAAAAACTATTACACATTTCCACCTGCTATCGTGGGAAGTCGAGTCGCCATCTTTTCTTTTGGACTGAGTGCGGGTCTTCTTCAAAAGGAAATCCAGAAACAAGCCTTCACACGCGGACGAGGCTTCAAAAGGGTTCACTTCGCCTTGAGTTCAAGTGGCACGCCCTTCGTGGTTTGGGGTACCTGCGTGGAGAGCGAGGATCAGTACATTACACTTTGTACTGGTGCATGGCAAATTAAGTTCCAAGCTCTCATTTCGTTGAAGAGTTTATATGACTTAGTTCACGAATGTTTCTAACCATCCTAATGAATTTCGAGCGAGCAATGACAAGCATAATATAAAAATACGTTGAAGCTTACCCCCGGCGGACCGCGCCGTGCCTTATGAAACTTACCATGTTCTTCCCTGTCAATTGTTATCATTTTCATACCAAGTGCAATATTATGTGTGATTGGTCACTGGCATAACATGCCATCCTGGACTCTATAGCTTTTGTTAGCCAGGGCCCTTGCAGTGCAAGTAGCGAGCCCCGCTGCAACTCCCCGCTTAACCCGTGCTATCATCCAGCACAGCTATACACCGTGTTTCCTTTCTTGGCCGAAACGGTCCCATGGCCTTGGGTTGCCGTTACGGGAAAACTTTACCTTGTCGACAAGTTGTCCAATGACCGAATTCAGACAACATTTAGTTATTAAGGTCTAGCCTACATTCTCTTTAAAACTTGATCATTTCACCGTGTTCGTGCCCTTGCATTCATTCTCTCATCCGCAACAACACTATTGATTTTGCTTAAGAAGGGGTCGAAAAGAGAAGGGTCAGCCACTCACCTTGAGTTTACTTCGACGAGAGGACTTGTTGGCCGCGCTAGACGTCGCCTACGCGATTACCTGAAATCGCACAAGCAACCGATTAGAACACTGCATTATTCAAGGAGTTCGATAGGAAATGAGAGTTCGAAATACAAGCCATGAAAACTATCGAAAATATTCACGAAAGCGCATTCAGAAAACAAAGCCAAAACCAACGCAAGCGGCGTAAAAAGCAGAGCAACGGGAGGTCTCTCCCGACTCAGCCGTAGAGTCAATCCTCGAGGCGCAACCCGCTGAATATGGGACTTGCTTCCGAAGAAGACATTCCATAACGAGGAATTGATCTTAATTTAACCGTTCCCGTTCGATCGACTCGGTCGATCCCGACCTATCGGTCCCGACCGAATCGATAGCGACAGTGTTCCTTTCTCGCGTACCCCGTAGACAAGTACGGGGCACGATGTACAGCTCTTCGACATATGACAAGTCCGCCTTCAGGTCCAGCTTATCCAAATCCACAACATGGCTCGGATCATGCACGTACTTCCGTAATTACGATACGTGGAAGACGTCATGTACCTCTGACAACGCAGGCGGCAAGGCGATTTGGTAAGCTACCGGGGCGACTCGCTTCAATATTTCGAATGGGCCAACAAATCTTGGGCTCAATTTTCCCTTCGCACCGAACCTGGAAACTCCCCGTATGGGCATAACTTTCAAGAATACATGGTCTCCTTCCGAGAACTCGAGGGGGCGTCGGTGCGTGTCGGTATAGCTTTTCTGCCAGCTTTGTGCTATCTTCAATCTCTCTCGTATTAACTTGACCTTCAGCACGGTCTGCTCCACCAGCTCCGGACCAAGTATCTGCCGTTCCTCGACTTCATCCCAGCAAATGGGCGATCTACACTTCCGACGGTACAAAGCTTCATACGGCGCCATTTGGATGCTGGACTGACAGCTGTTGTTGTATGCAATCTCGGCCAGCGGTAGATGGACGTCCCAACTTGACATTAAGTTGATCCCACAAAGTCGCAATATGTCTTTGAGAATTTGGTTCACCCGCTCTGTTTAGCCGTCAGTCTGAGGATGATAAGCTGAACTGAACTTCAACTTGGTCCCCAGTGCTGAATGAAGACTACTCCAGAAGCGTGCTACGAACCGTCCATCCCGATCAGAGACGATAGAAACTGGAACCCCGTGCAGTCGAACTATTTCATCAAGGTATATCTGAGCAAGGCGGTCGACACTCCAAGTAACTTTGATGGCGATAAAGTGCGCTGACTTGGTTAGTCGATCGACGATGACCCAGACGGCGTCGTTTCCTCGCGGCGTCCTCGGCAAGCCAACAACGAAGTCCATAGTGATGTGATCCCACTTCCACTCTGGAATGGCGAGGTTCTACATCTCCCCGCCCGGTCGCTGGTGCTCGGCTTTGACTTGCTGACAGGCCATACATTTTGACACAAAGAGCGCTACGTCCCTCTTCATGCCGTGCCACCAAAAGACAACGCGGATGTCCTTATACATCTTGGTCTGCCAGGATGCAAGAAATATTTTGTATAGTGTGCCTCTGTCATTATCTCCTTTCTAAGTTCTATGTCGTCCGGTGCGCATAGCCGTCCCTTCACGCGCAACACTCCCGACTCGTCCTCTGCAAAGTCGGACGCTTTCCCTGTCGATATCAGCTTTCGCATCTTCTCCAGGTATGGGTCGTCCTTCTGTGCAGACTTGATCCTCTCCAGTAGGCTCGGTTCCACCCGCAGTTGCGCTAGTTTCACGTCTCTGAAACGAACTCGGAGTTCGATGCCCATTCCTTCCAAGTCACGCAGCAGTCGATCGTTGATGCATAATGAAGCTAAGTACTTCCGGCTCAGCGCGTCTGCTACCACATTTCCCTTGCCCGACGTGTAGTCGATTGATAAGTCATAGTCTTTGATCAGCTCGAGCCATCGCCTCTGCCGCAAATTCAGTTCTTTCTGGGTGAAGAGATACTTGAGGCTTTTATGGTCCGTATAAATCCTGCACGCCACGCTATAGAGACAGTGACGCCACAGCTTCAATACGAACACAATTGCCGCTAGTTCTAGGTCGTGCGTGGGGTAGTTCTTCTTGTGCGGCTTCAACTGCCGGAAAGCAAAAGATATCACCTTATCCTGCTGTATGAGCACACACCCCAAGCCCTGGCCAGAAGCATCGCTGAAGATTTGAAATCTCTCCGTCCCGTCAGGAAGAGCAAGTATCGGGGCCGAAACGAGATATTGTTTGAGCTCCTGGAAGGAAGCTTCACAGTCGTCTGACCACTAGAATGCGACTCCTTTCTGGGTGAGATGAGTCAACGGCGATGCGATCTTCGCGAAGTCCTTCACGAAGCGTCGGTAGTATCCCGCCAAGCCTAGGAAGCTTCGAATTTTGCTAACTGATGTGGGCCGTTTCCAATCAGCAACTGCCTCGACTTTCTTCGGATCGACTGCGATGCCCGCGGCGGAGATGATGTGCCCAAGGAATGAGACGCTGTTCATCCAGAACTCGCACTTGCTCATCTTCGCATACAACTGATTCTCTTGAAGGGTTGGGAGTACCGTCCGCAGATGCTCTGCATGTTGCGCTCGATCCTTCGAGTAGACGAGGATGTCGTCGATGAAGACTACTACGAACTTGTCAACGAACGGACGGAACACCCGATTCATTAGATCCATGAAGACGACAGGGGAATTTGTCAGACCGAACGACATTACCAAGAACTCGTAGTGGCCGTAGCGAGTGCGAAATGCAGACTTCGGCACATCATCTGGCTTGACTTTGAGTTGGTGGTAACCCGATCGTAGATCAATCTTCGAAAACACCGTTGCACCTTGGAGCTGGTCGAACAAGTCATCGATGCGGGACAGGGGTATTTGTTTCGGACGGTGGCTTTATTCAATTCCCGATAGTCGATGCAGAGTCGCATCGATCCATCCTTCTTCTTTACGAACAGCACGGGCGCACCCCACGGCGAGACACTCGGATGGATAAACCCTCTGTCGAGCAATTCCTGAAGTTGTGCCTTCAATTCTTTCAATTCTGCAGGGGCCATTCTGTACGGAGCCTTCGAGATCGGCCGGGTGTCGGGGAATGTGTCGATGGTGAACTCTATTTCTCGATCGGGCGGCATGCCGGGTAGCTCGTCCGGGAACACGTCTGGGAATTCTGCCACAATGTCGGTCTGACCCGCGTTTGCACCATCCTGTCGCATGTCTCGAACGGAAGCTAGATAGCCTTCGTACCCGGAATACAGCATCCGTCGAGCAAATATTGCAAAAATCACCATGCAGGTCGGCGACGCCTCACCACACGAGTAGCAAAATTCAGGCACTCCAGGTATGCGGAATGTGACCTTCTTTTCAGTGCAGTCTATGGTTGTGTTGCACGGCCTGAGCCAATTCATTCCCAGAATGATGTCAAAGTCCTTCATGTCTAGAACTATCACGTCCAGACCAATCTTTTGACCGCCGATACAGATAATCCCGCCGACGCAAGCTAAGTTTGTGAGAATTGGTGTGTCCGAAGGCGTGCTTACGCTAAGGTCGAGATCTAATGATATTACAAAAAATTTGTGCTCGACGGCAAAGTCCGCCGATATAAAACTATGTGAAGCACCCGAATCAAATAACACACGAGCAGGCACATTATTGAATTTTAGTATACCTGACACTACTGTATCTGATGCCAGCGCTTCGTCTCGAGTCATGGCGTAGACGCGGCCCTGAGTGTTGGGGCGACGATCTTGGCCATTTTGTGGGGCAGGTTGAGTGGACGGAGGAGGTCGGGACGCCTGCCCTCGATTCTCTTGACGGTATTGTTGTGGTGGTACGTTGGGACGATTTGGTCTTCGGTCCATACAGTCTCGAGCTCGGTGGCCCCTTTCTCCACAAACGAAACATGCTCCCCCGGTGAAGCAGTGGTTGGCATCGTGTCCGAGATTGTTGCACTTGGTACATCGAGGTCGTGGGTTCTGTCCTCTAAAGCCGCCGTTGTTTGGACGCTTTGACGCGTAATTGTTGCCTCCCGTATGGCTAGAACGTTTGTGATTGGAGTGGCGTACAACGTCGTCAGCACCGGAAGGATACAGGTTCTCAAGGCAGAGCGCGTGATTCAGAGCCTCGCCCACGGTCTTATACTCCGGGACCCCGACATGCGCACCGATAGAGTGTCGCAGACCCACTTCGAACCGTCGCACACGGCACTCTTCAGTAGGCAGAAACTGGCCAGCAAACTTAGACAACTTGTTGAATTCTGCGGCGTACTGTTCCACTGTCCTGCTCCCTTGCTTCAACTGCATGAATTCATTTTCCTTCGCTTGAAGAACGGCTGACGGAAGGTACTGGACTTCGAAAGCTTTGCGGAACATGGCCCAAGAGATCGGTACGGTGGTGTTGTCCGGTCGGATCGCTCGCTTGTGTACGGCCCACCAGTCGTGTGCGTTCAACCGTAGTTGAAGTTGTATGCAGGCGACTTGCTTCGATTCTTCAATGCCAAGAAGCTCGAAGTGATCTTCCAGCTCTTCCAACCAGTCGATCACCATGGAAGGGCCTTCAGTACCGCTGAAGGAAGTGCGGCACGCCTTTTTGAATTCTGACACTTCAAAGTTGTACTTTTTCGGTGCCGCTGGTTGACGCTCGGTCTCCTCCGTATCGACTTCAATGGGTTGGATCGTCGGCACGGTGGCAGCAAGTGCGGTGACGGTAGACACAGTCGTAAAATTTCCGCTGGCCGCCATTGTCTGGACGATCTGCTGCAGGGTATCTAACTGCTTTTGTTGAAGTTTAGCATGTGCGTCAAAGAGAGCTTCGAAGCGAGCTTCGAACTGGACCTGTCGTTCCTCTACTTGTTGATGTCGGTTCTTGGGCTGGTTCCGCTGCACCTCCATCCTGTGCAGCATCCTTTCGATGGTATCGTTAGAAGGTCCGGCCCGCGGACGATACGAACTACTAGAGCCACTTGAAGCGCTCTGTTCTTGCTCGGCCGTGGGTTCCGTCACTTCTGCGATACGAAGGCAAACGCATCAGTCACAAATTATTATGGACTCATTGTATGAAATAACTTATCTCATCGATGTGAGGTCAAAGGTTTTGGAACTCTAGACGCGAGGCCAAAGGATGTAAAGCCGTGCTCTGATACCATTATGTCACGCCCCGATTCCGTAGAATCGATAGTCGTCCCCCGGGCGTGATGCCGTGCGAACCTAAGTTGCGATCGTACAAGGCATAGTCATAAGGTTATCCAAAACACAACGTCAAGTTAGAGTACGCAGAGAAATTGAATAACACATTTGAAATAGAAGTAGACTTTTTCATTGATAATAAAAACTTTACATGGACTTCTTTACAATCATTGCCGCACGGGCTACAACATGACTCTACCTACAAAATGAACGCAGATGAGATAGTCGCTCCATACATTACATCCCCTTTTTACAAGCAAAAACCATTACACATTTCTACCTGCTATCGTGGAAAGTCGAGTCGCCATCTTTTCTTTTGGACTAAGTGCGGGTCTTCTTCAAAAGGAAATCCAGAAACA
This sequence comes from Iris pallida, assembly GCA_029216955.1. Lineage (NCBI taxonomy): Eukaryota > Viridiplantae > Streptophyta > Magnoliopsida > Asparagales > Iridaceae > Iris > Iris pallida. The sequence goes on along the minus strand of JANAVB010014796.1, from coordinate 11,891,744 downwards.
AGCCTTCACACGCGGACGAGGCTTCAAAAGGGTTCACTTTGCCTTGAGTTCAAGTGGCACGCCCTTCGTGGTTTGGGGTACCTGTGTGGAGAGCGAGGATCAGTACATTACACTTTGTACTGGTGCGTGGTAAATTAAGTTCTAAGCTCTTATTTGGTTGAAGAGTTTATATGACTTAGTTCACGAATGTTTCTAACCATCCTAATGAATTTCAAGCGAGCAATGACAAGCATAATGTAAAAATATGTTGAAGCTTACCCCCGGCGGACCGCCCCGTGCCTTATAAAACTTACCATGTTCTTCCCTGTCAATTGTTATCATTTTCATACCAAGTGCAATATTACGTGTGATTGGTCACTGGCATAACAAGCCATCCTGGACTCTATAGCTTTTGTTAGCCGGGGCCCTTGCAGCGCAAGTAGCGAGCCCCGCTGCAAGTCCCCGCTTAACCTGTCACGACCCGCACCCTAGAGTAAGGGCACGAGAACGTAACAACGCCCAGCCTACGCCGCAGTGTCGGCGGTAGAACGCTGTTCTAGGTCTCATGCATCTAACAGTATAAGGCTAAGCAGTTTATACTCCCCGATTGGGGGTGACATGGCAGAATATAAACTCAATCACATCTAAGGTAGAGCATAATGGTAGATAGATAAAGCATAAAATCCAAAGAGATACAGCAGATAGAAGTCTAAGTGTCTAAGATACAAACTCAGAAAATATCCCAAAGCTCAATACAGTAATCCATAGAATAAATACAACTCAATACAACTGAAATAACTAACTATACAACCTCTACTATGTCTCCTCTAGGCTAGCAGGCAACCTCCAGGCTATCTGTAAAATTTATCAACAGGTTCAGTCAGGACAGGAACGAGTACAACTCATCAAAAAAACCCAAGTAAATGACAGAGAACTATAAAACAGTTATAGACAGTTGTATTGATGAATATGGCAGTTTATGTTCAGGTGATGGTAAGAAGACAGATAAAGTGCAAGGAAAGAAAATAACTAAACAAGAGAAGAATCATAGCAATGAAGAATATAAAAATAGAACTAGCTGAACCAGGGTAATATGATGTAAAGTCCAGACAGCAATGTAGACAAGTGTAACTCCAATGTAAGTCCAGTACAAGATGAATCTAATACAAGATGAATCCAGTAAGGAACGATTCCAGTTATAGTGATCAACGATTCCAGGGTGAGTCCAGCCGATACTCTAGCAATGTGTTTTAAAATACCGAGTTCGACATGTAAACGGCTGTGGGTAATCAGGCACATCCCTCACTGATCAGGCGAGAGATGGCTATGCTTCCAGTAGATTCCAGTAGGGAGATTCCAGATTGGGGTATGTCTACATGTCTCACTCTAGTATTTCCCCTCCCAGTAAGTGAATCCAGAATTCCGACACAATGATTCAAGATGAGTCCAGCCAAAATATAATGATACCAGTAAATGATTCCAGTTAAATGATTCCAGTTAAATGATTCCAGTAATAGAGATGATACCAGTAATAGAGGCCAGAAAGTAAAAGTGTATCGTATACATGAATCCAGAAATATCCACACGTATTGTAACAGAGAATCGTATACAACTAACTAGAACTGAAGTACAGTAATTGACAACTAAATGAGAGAACTATCAGAGAATGTACTCGCCTGATGTCTGAATGTCCAAAGTAAATATACTGTCCAATGAGAGGTGTCTGGCTCCTAATCAGAACAGCACAAGTCACAACAAGTCCAAAATGACAATATGAAGTTCTACTATGCATTCTACATGATTCTAGGTCAATCTAGACTAAAGTCAACTCTTGGTCAACTTGGTCAACTGCACTAGTCAAACTAGGTCAAACTAGGTCATGTCCTAACCCAGCAAGTCTTACTAGGCCTAACCAAGACTATCCTAGCAAGCACACATCAATACAAGGCTATACAAGCCAACATACACCCAACTCTATATAGCATGCAATTATTCAATACTCAAATATGCAAGAATTCACATTGGATATACACTAGGTAATCTACTACTTTAAGCTATATATGTCTACACATATATACACATGCATATATTGGTATTCAACATTAGGTCTATAATCATGGCATTTCAAATGGTTATATAAACTTATATATTACAACACAATATGCTAACATATATATAATATACATACATAGCTAAGTTAACTGTATTCATAAATACTTATTTAAGAGGCTATGTGTGTGTATGTGAACATGGCAAAGGGGCAAATGAGGGTTAAATGGGCATACATAATGTATACATATCAAAGAGTGTCAAAGTGTAAGTGAACAAAGTGTCAAGTGTGATAGTGTCAACATAGTGTAAGGGGTACATGAGGTAATATAGGATTTGTGTTAACATAGAACATTACATCTCATTAACTTGTATATTGCATACATTATATCTATTATTACATTACATTCATGCTTGCATTCATTCATTATTCATTTATTCTTTTGCACCACTATATGCACCATACATTACATACTATGGAACCTGCATATTCATTATAAGCCATACTTATACATGCTTACATTAGATAGGATACTTACACCTCATACATCATTTATTTAAACATTTACTCATGCTTGCATTCTCTATTTAATTACATAATATATATATATTAACATGGGTTAAAATCAAATAGAACATTATATTACACACAAGGGTGCACAAAATGCATATGCCGAATAGTAACTCCTACTAATAATCAATACTGTACCATCTCAGCATGAATTAAAATCTAGGATTAAAGTATGTTATAGATCTATGTGTTAGCTTTTCGAAACTTCAAACGGATCGCGTTTTCGTTTCCGGAAACTCCCGGAATCGCAAAAACACCGAGAACGCGTTTGTCCTTCGTACAGCTGACACTCAAATAATTCTCCAGAAAGTTACAGAAAGAATTAGGCCTATTAATATATGTTTTTGGAAATTTAACTTCAATACGCTTCTTTTAAAAAAAACGGGAGATTAAACCGAGCTTTGAGCTAGAAGTTATGATATTTCTAAGTTAGGGCTGAAATTAAAAACGTGGATAAAAATCATGACGGATTTAGGTAGTTTGAGACAAAAGAACACAAGTATATAACATAATATATCAAGAACTCACTCTCTACACTAATATATATATATGAGACACTATAGAACACATCTTCAATACAAAAATATGAGATTAAACATGTAATAATTCATTCATACATAACAACAACACATAGTGTGTCCAAATTTGGGATTTTCCCACATGGACACAACCATAACACAAAGGACACTCCTATGACCTCCAAATGGACACGAAATGGACACAAATGGAGATACAACCATGTGGGTCATTCCTATGGGTTCAAAATAGACCTATATGCATGAGAAAATAAAAATGAGAAGGGATTTATACCTTCCGGTAGATCGAATCGAAGAAAAGCTTTCCCGGAGCGACACCGACACGTAGAGATTCCAAAAGGACACGAACGAGCTCCGAATCCTCCCAAACTTGGGTAGCTTCCTCCTTGGATAGAATGGAGAAGGAAAGAAGAAGATTTGGTGGCAAAATGGAAGGATTTGGTGGAAAAATGGAAGGATTTGGTGGAGAAATTGCTAGAGATTGCTCTCTAGAAATTTGGGGAAGAACAAGAGAGAGAGTGTGGATGAGAATAATAAATAAACTTGAGCCTATCCTCTCCCAAAGTGGCTGGCCATATGGGGCTATTTGTCCTATTATGGTAAGGTCCAAAATGCCCCTACTAACATATTCTATTAGTATTAGGAAATGGCTAATTGGTTGGGGCTAAATTAGTCATTCTAAAGTCTCTAATCACACTAACCTTATCCATAATAATAGGTCTAACTACTAACTAAAATTAATATCATGTGGACTAAAATTAATATCATGTGGGCCATGCCTAACTAGTGTGTGGGTCCACTAAAGTCAAAACTACCCCCGAGTCCCCGTTTCAAGTCGGATTGAGCTGAAATTCGAACCCGACTCAAATAATCCCAAAACAATATCATAAATAATAAAATAAATTTCAAAAATATTTTAAAAATACAAATGACAAAAATATCCTTGTTCCTAAAAACTGGAGGTGACAAATTCCTCGAAATTAAAACCAAACAATAGTAAAATGTCAAAATCACAAGTCATAATTTTAAATAGTTTAAAAATAATTAAAAATCACCAAAAATTATAATATAAAATAATAATCAATAAATAAAAATTATAATTACAAAATTTTAAAATTACCCTCATCTGGAAAACTGGGTGTTACAATCCTACCCACCTTATAAAAATTTCGTCCTCGAAATTAAGATGATCGCACCCCCTTCTATGTCAAAAATAGTCAAGGGTCAATCACTAGTCAATTTCTCAACATCCAAGTACTTGGTCATCAACTGGTCAACTTCTTAGGGTTTTACCTATGCTAGCTATCTAGGTGTTGGCAACTAAAATTTAGCAAAAGAGAAACTCTATAATAGACTAGCTCTTAACTTCCCAATCCTATCAAGTCAACTATAACTAAATACCTACAAGCTAAGCACATGAATACCAAATACCACATATATATATGCTCAAGAACAACAACCCATCACATATATCCTAAGTATATCATCTATATATATATACATGACTGATCAACCAAGGGTTAAGGCAGACTAACTTATAAGGGTCTGAAACAATGCTTAGAACTAGGCTAAGGATGAATGGTCTGAATCAAGGGGACATGGTATCTAGTGAAGGGTCTGCACACTGCCTATAAAGGTGATCAACACAAAGGAACTCAACACGAAGAGAACTTAACTAAAATGGAAAACTGAACCAAGTATAGGCTAAACAACATGTTTATAACCCTATACAACAATGGCCTATAGATACCAACTAACCTATATCCCATATGCCAATATCATCTGCAATCTATCTATGCAAATAGACCTCTCGGTCTTAGGTGAAACTACAACTATACTCAAAGGCAGGCTCTGGTCATGGGTGCCTCACTGGAAAAGGTAAAGGAAAGTAGTAATAATCATCAAGGCTGTAAGGCATACTAACATCCTATGTGTAACTGGTTGGTATTATAGATAACAGGAGAATTATCTGCAATGGGTTACTATTCTAACACCAATGCTAACTATAACCTCTAGGGTACAGACACTCAACAAGTCATCATACCATTATACTATGAAGGAACTACCTATGAATAAGCTCTACAAAACTAAATATCCCTACTCCTAAGTCATTTATAACAATCAAAAGGGTATGATGTTTAAACCTTCTCAAGATACAATCTGTTAATCATATGCGTCTGTCCAAAATCATGTTGTCCAGAGTCTTCATCATGCTAGTGAGCAAGGCTACGATAATCACAGAGTCCTTGACTAAGGTACGTACCTCTAGGTTCATGGTATTTAAAATTTTCGTACTGCCGTATGCGACGGCGAAAACCTTAAATTCCCATACCCGAGAATACATCCAAAATCTGACTACATGTCCTCACTATGCCAACTAATACGACTATCGAGGATTCTAGATCCTATGATTTAGGCGACCTAGCCCATATGATTTTCTCAAAAGAAAAACAAACACAACAAAAGAGTAACATGACAAAATTAATCAATCAACAAGGAACAGATGGAATCGGATTTCAAGGTAATTATAAAAGACAATTGCGGGAATGGAATTGAGAAGAACGGAACTTGCAGCAAGATCTCCAACGGTCTGTGCATCCTCGACTATCCTGACGATAGCTCGCCCTGTTGGTTTCCTCCAGCCTGATGTTGATACTGCACAAATCTCTGCTGCTGATGCTGCATGAATCGCAGCTGCTGAAAGAAACTGGAAACGAAGGGAAAAGTCTCTGTACAGACGGAGGTGCACCCCCAATGTAGCAGAAACGCCAACCTGAGTCGGCACAACAGAAGCTGCGGTCTCAAGGCCCTGATGAACAGGACAAGAGGTGGCCAGCCTCTCGATAGTATTTTCCGAACCGAAGCGATGAGATCGTGCCTTCATAATCATCATGAAGACAGATCAAACAAGAAACAATTTCTGAGAATGAAGCAAAATTTCAAAGAAGGGCAGTTTGTATTCAAGGAAAAAACAATAAGCAGCAAATTTAGATAAAGGGATCTGATAAGGTATTTTTCCTAATGTGATTGAGTACCTTCAAAATATCCTAATCCTACTGCAGGCTGTAGTGATACTCTATTTCGAATACCACTACATAAACTCGACCTGCATGGGCCACCACTAAAAACGTGTCACGACCCGCACCCTAGAGTAAGGGTACGAGAACGTAACAACGCCCAGCCTACGCCGCAGTGTCGGCGGTAGAACGCTGTCCTAGGTCTCATGCATCTAACAGTATAAGGCTAAGCAGTTTATACTCCCCGATTGGGGGTGACATGGCAGAATGTAAACTCAATCACATCTAAGGTAGAGCATAATGGTAGATAGATAAAGCATGAAATCCAAAGAGATACAGCAGATAGAAGTCTAAGTGTCTAAGATACAAACTCAGAAAACATCCCAAAGCTCAATACAGTAATCCATAGAATAAATACAACTCAATACAACTGAAATAACTAACTATACAACCTCTACTATGTCTCCTCTAGGCTAGCAGGCAACCTCCAGGCTATCTGTAAAATTTATCAACAGGTTCAGTCAGGACAGGAACGAGTACAACTCATCAAAAAAACCCAAGTAAATGACAGAGAACTATAAAACAGTTATAGACAGTTGTATTGATGAATATGGCAGTTTATGTTCAGGTGATGGTAAGAAGACAGATAAAGTGCAAGGAAAAAAAATAACTAAACAAGAGAAGAATCATAGCAATGAAGAATGTAAAAATAGAACTAGCTGAACCAGGGTAATATGATGTAAAGTCCAGACAGCAATGTAGACAAGTGTAACTCCAATGTAAGTCCAGTACAAGATGAATCTAATACAAGATGAATCCAGTAAGGAACGATTCCAGTTATAGTGATCAACGATTCCAGGGTGAGTCCAGCCTATACTCTAGCAATGTGTTTTAAAATACCGAGTTCGACATATAAACGGCTGTGGGTAATCAGGCACATCCCTCACTGATCAGGCGAGAGATGGCTATGCTTCCAGTAGATTCCAGTAGGGAGATTCCAGATTGGGGTATGTCTACATGTCTCACTCTAGTATTTCCCCTCCCAGCAAGTGAATCCAGAATTCCGACACAATGATTCAAGATGAGTCCAGCCAAAATATAATGATACCAATAAATGATTCCAGTTAAATGATTCCAGTTAAATGATTCCAGTAATAGAGATGATACCAGTAATAGAGGCCAGAAAGTAAAAGTGTATCGTATACATGAATCCAGAAATATCCACACGTGTTGTAACAGAGAATCGTATACAACTAACTAGAACTGAAGTACAGTAATTGACAAGTAAATGAGAGAACTATCAGAGAATGTACTCGCCTGATGTCTGAATGTCCAAAGTAAATATACTGTCCAATGAGAGGTGTCTGGCTCCTAATCAGAACAGCACAAGTCACAACAAGTCCAAAATGATAATATGAAGTTCTACTATGCATTCTACATGATTCTAGGTCAATCTAGACCAAAGTCAACTCTTGGTCAACTTGGTCAACTGCACTAGTCAAACTAGGTCAAACTAGGTCATGTCCTAACCCAACAAGTCTTACTAGGCCTAACCAAGACTATCCTAGCAAGCACACATCAATACAAGGCTATACAAGCCAACATACACCCAACTCTATATAGCATGCAATTATTCAATACTCAAATATGCAAGAATTCACATTGGATATACACTAGGTAATCTACTACTTTAAGCTATATATGTCTACACATATATACACATGCATATATTGGTATTCAACATTAGGTCTATAATCATGGCATTTCAAATGGTTATATAAACTTATATATTACAACACAATATGCTAACATATATATAATATATATACATAGCTAAGTTAACTGTATTCATAAATACTTATTTAAGAGGCTATGTGTGTGTATGTGAACATGGCAAAGGGGCAAGTGAGGGTTAAATGGACATACATAGTATATACATATCAAAGAGTGTCAAAGTGTAAGTGAACAAAGTGTCAAGTGTGATAGTGTCAACATAGTGTAAGGGGTACATGAGGTAATATAGGATTTGTGTTAACATAGAACATTACATCTCATTAACTTGTATATTGCATACATTATATCAATTATTACATTACATTCATGCTTGCATTCATTCATCATTTATTTATTCTCTTGTACCACTATATGCACCATACATTACATACTATGGAACCTGCATATTCATTATAAGCCATACTTATACATGCTTACATTAGATAGGATACCTACACCTCATACATCATTTATTTAAACATTTACTCATGCTTGCATTCTCTATTTAATTACATAATGTATATATATTAACATGGGTTAAAATCAAATAGAACATTATATTACACACAAGGGTGCACAAAATGCATATGCCGAATAGTAACTCCTACTAATAATCAATATTATACCATCTCAGCATGAATTAAAATCTAGGATTAAAGTATGTTATAGATCTATGTGTTAGCTTTCCGAAACTTCAAACGGATCGCGTTTTCGTTTCCGAAAACTCCCAAAATCGCAAAAATACCGAGAACGCGTTTGTCCTTCGTACAGGTGACACTCAAATAATTCTCCAGAAAGTTACAGAAAGAATTAGGCCTATTAATATATGTTTTTGGAAAGCTAACTTTGATACGCTTCTTTTAAAAAAAACGGAAGATTAAACCGAGCTTTGAGCTAGAAGTTATGATATTTCTAAGTTAGGGCTGAAATTAAAAACGTAGATAAAAATCATGACGGATTTTGGTAGTTTGAGACAAAAGAACACAAGTCTATAACATAATATATCAAGAACTCACTCTCTACACTAATATATATATATGAGACACTATAGAACACATCTTCAATACAAAAATATGAGATTAAACATGTAATAATTCATTCATATATAACAACAACACATAGTGTGTCCAAATTTGGGATTTTTCCACATGGACACAACCACAACACAAAGGACACTCCTATGACCTCCAAATGGACACGAAATGGACACAAATGGAGATACAACCATGGGGGTCATTCATATGGGTTCAAAATAGACCTATATGCATGAGAAAATAAAAATGAGAAGGGATTTATACCTCCCGGTAGATCGAATCGAAGAAAAGCCTTCCCGGAGCGATACCGACACGTAGAGATTCCAAAAGGACACGAACGAGCTTCGAATCCTCCCAAACTTGGGTAGCTTTCTCCTTGGATAGAATGGAGAAGGAAAGAAGAAGATTTGGTGGCAAAATGGAAGGATTTGGTAGAGAAATGGAAAAATACAATATGTCATGTATACAATATGTTGGACGGAGACAAATCTACTACCAACAAGTAAAGGAAAAATACATAAGAAAAGATATGAATTTGGCGAGCGAAGCGAGGACGATCCAAATGCAATCATCCTCGAAAAAATAGCGATGATTAAGGCTAGAGCTAGAACACCTGCGAAAGACAATAGCACACACCTGGAGAGGTAACCAGGTCCTCAGAGGGACGTAACAAGACACATAATATCATGCCATATAAACTGAATAAATATCGCTCAAATAAATAAGTCAATCGAATTATAACATAGTCCAATACGCACTACAATGCACTACAATGTATTCTACATGAATCTAGGTCAAACTAGGCCAAAGTTAACCCTTGGTCAACTCTGGTCAACTGCACTAGTCAAACTAGGTCAAACTAGGTCATGTCCTAACCCAATAAGTCTTACTAGGCCTAACCAAGACTATCCTAGCAAGCACACATCAATACAAGGCTATACAAGCCAACATACACCCAACTCTATATAGCATGCAATTATTCAATACTCAAATAGGCAAGAATTCACATTGGATATACACTAGGTAATCTATTACTTTAAGCTATATATGTCTACACATATATACACATGCATATATTGGTATTCAACATTAGGTCTATAATCATGGCATTTCAAATGGTTATATAAACTTATATATTACAACACAATATGCTAACATATATATAATATACATACATAGCTAAGTTAACTATATTCATAAATACTTATTTAAGAGGCTATATGTGTGTATGTGAACATGGCAAAGGGGCAAGTGAGGGTTAAATGGGCATACATAGTGTATACATATCAAAGAGTGTCAAAGTGTAAGTGAACAATGTGTCAAGTGTGATAGTGTCAACATAGTGTAAGGGGGTACATGAGGTAATATAGGATTTGTGTTAACATAGAACATTACATCTCATTAACTTGTATATTGCATACATTACATCTATTATTATATTACATTCATGCTTGCATTCATTCATCATTCATTATTCTCTTGCACCACTATATACACCATACATTACATACTATGGAACCTACATATTCATTACAAGCCATACTTATACATGCTTACATTAGATAGGATACTTACACCTCATACATCATTTATTTAACCATTTACTCATGCTTGTATTCTCTATTTAATTACATAATGTATATACATTAACATGGGTTAAAATCAAATAGAACATTATATTACACACAAGGGTGCACAAAATGCATATGCCGAATAGTAACTCCTACTAATAATCAATACTGTACCATCTCAGCATGAATTAAAATTTAGGATTAAAGTATGTTATAGATCTATGTGTTAGCTTTCCGAAACTTTAAACGGATCGCGTTTTCATTTCCGAAAACTCCCAGAATCGCAAAAACACCGAGAACGCATTTGTCTTTCGTACAGCTGACACTCAAATAATTCTTCAGAAAGTTACAAAAAGAATTAGGCCCATTAATACATGTTTTTGGAAAGCTAACTTCAATATGCTTCTTTTAAAAAAAAATAGGAGATTAAACCGAGTTTTGAGCTAGAAGTTATGACATTTCTAAGTTAGGGCTGAAATTAAAAACGTGGATAAAAATCATGACGGATTTAGGTAGTTTGAGACAAAAGAACACAAGTATATAACATAATATATCAAGAACTCACTCTCTACACTAATATATATATATATGAGACACTATAGAACACATCTCCAATACAAAAATATAAGATTAAACATGTAATAATTCATTCATACAAAACAACAACACATAGTGTGTCCAAATTTGGGATTTTCCCACATGGACACAACCACAACACAAATGACACTCCTATGACCTCCAAATGGACACGAAATGGACACAAATGGAGATACAACTATGGGGTCATTCCTATGGGTTCAAAATAGACCTATATGCATGAGGAAATAAAAAGGAGAAGGGATTTATACCTCCCGGTAGATCGAATCGAAGAAAGCCTTTCCGGAGCGACACCGACACGTAGAGATTCCAAAAGTACACGAACGAGCTCCGAATCCTCCCAAACTTTGGTAGCTTCCTCCTTGGCTAGAATAGAGAAGGAAAGAAGAAGATTTGGTGGTGAAATGGAATGATTTGGTGGAGAAATTGCTAGGAATTGCTCTCTAGAAATTTGGAGAAGAACAAGAGAGAGAGAGTGTGGATGAGAATAATGAAATGAACTTGAGCCTATCCTCTCCCAAAGTGGCTGGCCATATGGGGCTATTCGTCCTATTATGGTAAGGTCCAAAATGCCCCCACTAACCTATTCTATGAGTATTAGGAAAGGGCTAATTGGTTGGGGCTAAATTAGTCATTCTAAAGTCTCTAATCACACTAACCTTATCCATAATAATTAGTCTAACCTCTAACTAAAATATTTCTATCATGTGGACTAAAATTAATATTATGTGGGCCATGCCTAACTAGTGTGTGGGTCCCACTAGAGTCAAACTACCCCCGGGTCCCCGTTTCAAGTCGGATTGAGTTGAAATTCGAACCCGACTCAAATAACCCCAAAATAATATCATAAATAATAAAATAATATCAAAATAATTCAAAGAGGTCAAATGCAAAAATATCCTTAGGCCAAAAATGACATTAAAATATCATAATCATATGGTTAGGTTCTAGGTCAAACAGTCTCTAGGGTTTTACTAGCAAAACGTCAAAACCACAAGTCATTGATTTAAATAATTTTAAAATAATTTAAAATCACCAAAAATCATATCATGAATTAAATATCATTATTAAAATAATTATAAACACGATATTTCAAAATTACCCTCATTTGGGAAACTGGGTGCTACAACTCTACCCACCTTAGAAAATTTTCGTCCTCGAAATTAAAATGTCCATACTCCCTCTAGGTCAAACCCCCACAATCAAAGTCCCAGATTAAAACAAATCATGTGATCAAAAGGATGACATACATGGTCATGGCATACGGTGGTAGTGAAAGTCTCATCTAGGTATACTAGTCATGCTAACCGAAACGGTCATAGGGTATCAAAACATACAAGCAATCTAGGGTGCTAAACTAGAGAAGTTACAGAAACAACAAACCATCAAAACTGTAAGGCGGTCTACCATCCTATATGAAATTGGTACTTATCAAAACAAAATAAAGGCAACTACCAATTATCTGAAAAAGGGTATAGAAAATCAAATTTAAAAATTAAGGAATTGAAAATCACTTGCATTGAAATCCAAATCACAACATATATATACAGAGAGAGCGTTAGAGAGGAAAAACTAGCATTATGTAATGTTATGTGGTTTGTGTGTATGGGTGTATGTGAAATATACATGAAATTGTATATGAGCTATCCTGTTACACTACTCATGACATATGGGTTAACAACCTACAATACACAACCTATTTAATCATAACATGCATGGCTAACCATAAACATCTATAAGAGGTAGAGATTTAGTTATGTATATATACATATATTATAACATGTATGCCTAAGCTCTATATATATATATATATATATATATATATATATATATATATATATATATTTTTTTTTTTTTTTTTTTTTTTGCCTAAGCTCTATATATATCTATACAAGTATGTGATCATAACATAGAGAGGAAAGGTTAGGTTACATGACAGCGTATACTAAGTTAGGGTGTGTGTGTGTCCTTGTACAGGGTTATAGCTTAGTATTGAAGGTTAAACCCAGTTTTAGTTCAGCATTTACATACAAAATCTGAAAATAAGCTAACATTTAAACCAGTGTAATATTAACATAATGCAGTCTCAGATTTTACAAATTTAACATAACTTAACCAATTTCTCTAAAAATTGAAACTCTGCAGATATCATACATGTGCAGTTATGTAGACAAAACTAATAACATGAAATTTATATTTAAATTACGAATTTAAACTGGAAAAGCAGAAAACCAGAAATATTGGAGTTTTAAAAATTTTAACATTAACAACATATTAATATGTATTTAGATAGGTGGAAAATCAAGTGTAGCATGCATACGTATCAGGCAAGTGTCCACTATGTAAATATACTCATATATTCTCATGTCCCAAAAAAAAATTAATTCTACGTTAAGACCAACATTTAGATTCCTACCAAGATCGCAAAATAGGTGATTGACGAAATCAAGGCAGTTTTATTATTATTATTCAATACTAGAATAATAGCAAGAAGGAAATAACGATAAAAGCTGTTTGCTTATTTGCCTAAAAGAATGAACCATTTTGAAACCAGAGCTAAATATCAAATCCAAGATAAAGTCTAGCAAAATCATCGTTTCATTGTATTAAGAAGAAACTCATAGCAAGAAGTTACACAAGCTACTCCTAAGTTAAATAATTAGAAGCAAAACAAAGCAAAACAAAGCAAAACAAATAATAATTCTTTTTGAAGGACTGCATCAAAGTAGAGAAAACATGTTTGAAAATATTTAAGGTACAATCTGATAATCATATGCGTCTATCCAAAATCATGGTACTCTAAATCCCCGTCATACTAGTAAGCAAGGCTACGATAATCACAGAGTCCTTGACTTATGCACATACCTCTAGAATCATGGTATTTAACATTTTTGCGGTGCCGCTAGCTTGGCTGCGAAAACCTTAAATTCCTACACCCGAGAAATATATCCAGAGTCAGACTATATGTCCTCACCATGCTGGCTAATGTGACTATAGAAGACTAGATTCCATAACATAGATGACCTAGCCCATATAATTTCATCTAGTCAAAAAAAATTAAATTAAATCAACAATGAATACCCATAAATCAAATCAAATTTATCAACGAACTTCAAAATTCAAAATGAACAAAAATCCATCAAATACAACTCGGATGCAACAGCTATCATCAAGATTCAAAATTCGACAATCATTCATCAAAATCAATGAATACAACTCAAATTCAATCATAATCCATCAAAATCAAATTTAACAACAGTAAGTAAAAATAAATCAAATCAAGGGAAAAAAGAGTTCTCAAATCGAAGTTAAAATAAGATTCTCAAGGGTCGTTCCAGGAATCTCTCAAGGGTTCCTAACTGTGATTGAGTACCTTCAAGATATATCATATTCCTACTGCAGGCTGTAGTGGTACTCAAGTTCGAATACCACTACATAAACTCGACCTGCATGGGCCACCACTAAAAACGTGTCACGACCCGCACCCTAGAGTTAGGGCACGAGAGCGTAACAACGCCAGCCTACGCCGCAGTGTCGGCGGTAGAACGCTGTCATAGGTCTCAATGCATCTAACAGCATAAGACAAAACAGTTTATACTCCCCGAATGGGGGTGACATAGCAGAATGTAAACTCAATCACATCCAAGGTAGAGCATAAAGGAAGATAGATAAAACATGAAATCGAAAAGAGATACAACAGATAGAGGTCTAAGTGTCTAAGATACAAACTCAGAATATATCTCAAACCTAAATACAGTAATCCATAAATACAACTAAAGATGACTGAAAATAAACTATAAGCAAAAACCCTAGCTATCTATGCAACCTCTACTGTCTCCTCTAGGCTAGCAGGCAACCTCAAGACTATCTGTAAAATTTATCAACAGGTCCAGTCAGGACAGGAGCGAGCACAATACATCTCATGCAGTTCATATCATGTCAGGAAATATAAAGCAGGCAATAGAATAAGATACATGAAATGCTGTAAGAAGATGTACATAAAAACATGAGAGATATTTGATAACTGGAAATATATATACATGATAAGTAAGAACTGTAAGTGACTAGTGATTTAGAGTACGAGATGGCATGTAATTGGCTTAGGTTGTACATGATGAACATAAAAGTAACAGAGTGTACATGATGGGTAAATCACATGACCATTTATACTCACCCCTATCCACAATCAATACACAAGGATCTATTCAAGTTACGTTACGGACATGATGTTTTGGTTATACAAGAAACACATAAGAAAACATGAGCGTACATGAAAGAACATGAGAGTACATGAACGTACATATAAGAACATGAGAGAACATGAGTGTATATGAATAACACAGAAGTAAGGAATACATGATGTACATGAAACACATGTCATAAAGTATCCGATGCGCCCGCTAAGGGGGTAACATCCCAAGAAGAGATCCGTATAGTACCAATCTGTGATAATAACGTGACAGCATCAAGTAAAAGTAATCTAGAGTGAGAATATAATTCGTGACAAGTATGAAATGATCAGAGAATGTACTCGCCTGATATCTGAATATCCAAGATAAAGATACTGTCCGAGGAGAGGTGTCTGGCTCCTAATTAGAACAGCACAAGTCACAACATGTCCAGAAGGGTAATATAAAGCACTACAATGCATTCTACATGAATCTAGGTTAAACTAGGCCAAAGTCAACCCTTGGTCAACTCTGGTCAACTGCACTAGTCAAACTAGGTCAAACTAGGTCATGTCCTAACCCAGTAAGTCTTACTAGGCCTAACCAAGACTATCCTAGCAAGCACACATCAATACAAGGCTATACAAGCCAACATACACCCAACTCTATATAGCATGCAATTATTCAATACTCAAATAGGCAAGAATTCACATTGGATATACACTAGGTAATCTATTACTTTAAGCTATATATGTCTACACATATATACACATGCATATATTGGTATTCAACATTAGGTCTATAATCATGGCATTTCAAATGGTTATATAAACTTATATATTACAACACAATATGCTAACATATATATAATATACATACATAGCTAAGTTAACTATATTCATAAATACTTATTTAAGAGGCTATATGTGTGTATGTGAACATGGCAAAGGGGCAAGTGAGGGTTAAATGGGCATACATAGTGTATACATATCAAAGAGTGTCAAAGTATAAGTGAACAATGTGTCAAGTGTGATAGTGTCAACATAGTGTAAGGGGGTACATGAGGTAATATAGGATTTGTGTTAACATAGAACATTACATCTCATTAACTTGTATATTGCATACATTACATCTATTATTACATTACATTTATGCTTGCATTCATTCATCATTTATTATTCTCTTGCACCACTATATACACCATACATTACATACTATAGAACCTACATATTCATTACAAGCCATACTTATACATGCTTATATTAGATAGGATACTTACACCTCATACATCATTTATTTAACCATTTACTCATGCTTGTATTCTCTATTTAATTACATAATGTATATACATTAACATGGGTTAAAATCAAATAGAACATTATATTACACACAAGGGTGCACAAAATGCATATGCCGAATAGTAACTCCTACTAATAATCAATACTGTACCATCTCAGCATGAATTAAAATTTAGGATTAAAGTATGTTATAGATCTATGTGTTAGCTTTCCGAAACTTTAAACGGATCGCGTTTTCATTTCCGAAAACTCCCGAAATCGCAAAAATACCGAGAACGCATTTGTCTTTCGTACAGCTGACACTCAAATAATTCTTCAGAAAGTTACAGAAAGAATTAGGCCTATTAATACATGTTTTTGGAAAGCTAACTTCAATATGCTTCTTTTAAAAAAAACGGAAGATTAAACCGAGTTTTGAGCTAGAAGTTATGACATTTCTAATTTAGGGCTGAAATTAAAAACGTGGATAAAAATCATGACGGATTTAGGTAGTTTGAGACAAAAGAACACAAGTATATAACATAATATATCAAGAACTCACTCTCTACACTAATATATATATATGAGACACTATAGAACACATCTCCAATACAAAAATATGAGATTAAACATGTAATAATTCATTCATACATAACAACAACACATAGTGTGTCCAAATTTGGGATTTTCCCACATGGACACAACCACAACACAAAGGACACTCCTATGACCTCCAAATGGACACGAAATAGACACAAATGGAGATACAACTATGGGGTCATTCCTATGGGTTCAAAATAGACCTATATGCATGAGGAAATAAAAAGGAGAAGGGATTTATACCTCCCGGTAGATCGAATCGAAGAAAAGCCTTCCCGGAGCGACACCGACACGTAGAGATTCCAAAAGGACACGAACGAGCTCCGAATCCTCCCAAACTTGGGTAGCTTCCTCCTTGGCTAGAATGGAGAAGAAAGAAGAAGATTTGGTGGTGAAATAGAATGATTTGGTGGAGAAATTGCTAGGGATTGCTCTCTAGGAATTTGGGGAAGAACAAGAGAGAGAGTGTGGATGAGAATAATGAAATGAACTTGAGCCTATCCTCTCCCAAAGTGGGTGGCCATATGGGGCTATTTGTCCTATTATGATAAGGTCCAAAATGCCTCCACTAACCTATTCTATGAGTATTAGGAAAGGGCTAATTGGTTGGGGCTAAATTAGTCATTCTAAAGTCTCTAATCACACTAACCTTATCCATAATAATTAGTCTAACCTCTAACTAAAATATTTCTATCATGTGGACTAAAATTAATATTATGTGGGCCATGCCTAACTAGTGTGTGGGTCCCACTAGAGTCAAACTATCTCCGGGTCCCCGTTTCAAGTCGGATTGAGTTGAAATTCGAACCCGACTCAAATAACCCCAAAACAATATCATAAATAATAAAATAATATCAAAATAATTCAAAGAGGTCAAATGCAAAAATATCCTTAGGCCAAAAATGACATTAAAATATCATAATCACATGGTTAGGCTCTAGGTCAAACAGTCTCTAGGGTTTCACTAGCAAAACGTCAAAACCACAAGTCATTGATTTAAATAATTTTAAAATGATTTAAAATCACCAAAAATTATATCATAAATTAAATATCATTATTATAATAATTATAAACACGATATTTCAAAATTACCCTCATTTGGGAAACTGGGTGCTACAGTCGCTGCGGCCTCTGTGGGCCTTCCTGGTTCTGTTCCTGGCGATACATCTGAGCCTGCGTAGCTAGACGCTGGGCTAGCGGCCTTACGTCCAATGCTGGTCCACTATTCGGTGCTGCCCCTGGAGCTGGCAATATCGGAAACTGCTGAACTGGCCCTCCTGGCCTCTGCATCAAAGGACAATTGGCAATCCTGTGATCTGGACTGCCACACCTCATGCATAACCCATTAGCTGAATGACACACATCCTTAGTGTGCCCTCCCTTACCACAGTAAGTACATCCAATGGACGCCCCCTGGCGCTGCTGCTGGTTCCTCTGCTGCTGATGCCGAACTGATGATGTTTTTTCTAATACCGCCGTCCTCCGCGGCACTCCTGACTCATGAATACGGATGCCGGGCGCTGGCACCGATGTTCGCTGCACTGCTCCTCCGCCCCTGCTATAGGAATGAGTCCTCTTCTGGCCCCCATGTCTTGTCACAATCCTCTGTTGGGTGAGATCATGCCTCCGAGCAGCCGTCAAAATAGCATCAAAAGTCTGATAGTCGTGCCCTTCTACTAGCTGTAGAATCTCCAAATGAAGTCCCTGCTGGAACCTCATAGCCTTCTCTAGCCCTGTAGCTACCATCGTCGATGCAAACCGACTCAGTCTGCAGAACCTCGCTGCATATCCATCCACCGTCTTTCCAGCCTGCGTGAGACTGATAAACCTCTGCTGTAGCTCATACCTTGCTACCACGCCAAAGTACTTGGCCGTGAATCTGGTACGGAAGCTATCCCAGGGAACGTGACGCCTCAGTCCAACCTCTTCTGATGCCCACCAATCGCGGGCGAGATCCTGAAGTATCAGTCTGACCTGGTCAACATTTTCTTCTGCGGGAACCTCTGCTGCAGTCAATACGGCCTCAGTATCCTAAAGCCAAGCATCCGTCTTGATGATGTCCTCTGTGCCGTCAAAATATCTCGGGTTGAGTCGACAAAACCTCCCCGATGCTCCTGAATCATTCCTGACACTTCTCTCAAGGGCCAATTGCAACCCCTGATTCAACAGCACATTCTGTTCCTGCTGTCGAGTCTGCTGTTGCTGATGGACTGCCACCTGACGCTGCTGAGTAGCCAGAAATCCCCGGATGACCTCCAGAAGTGCTGCAGCATCAGGTACTGGCGCCGCTGCCGGCACAGCTGGGGTGCAGGAGTTTCTAGAACCTGCGGTTCCACTGGCTCTGATATCACTTCCACTCGGATCTGGTCAGGAGAATGTATTCCTTCCGGTTGCTGCCCTGTTGAGCCATGCTCTACTGGATGCCCCTCTATATTGGTCTTGCCAGCTACCGAGAAAGAAGCACCTCTATAGGGAAAGGTACATGATATTAATTAACAGGACAACGAAGATTTGAGGATGCAATTTAGGTTAGCAATCAAGGTGAGGAAAGAGAAATCGAGGTGAGATATTCAAAGGGAACAAGTTTTGATTGAGACTCCTATAATAGTTACACCCCATAAGTCTAAAAATCAGACCTGCATAGGCCACCAATAAAACCTTATCACGCCCCAGTACTAAAATACGGAGACGGACTAGGCCAGCTACACCATATGAGGTATACAAACGTCATACGACGATCGTGGCTACCAAGAGACAAGGGGTGCATGCTACATTCAAGTCTCCTATGGTCACACAGAACATCTATGTCTCAATCATTCAAAGCAAGAAAGCATCAATTAATGAACATATGAGATAAAGCAGTAAGGCGTCCCTGACGCTTCATCAAAATGGTCATGGGAAATCTAGCTTTAGAAGTTAGCTAGCCCAGAAAGTTAGAGGTACATAACTGTATTCAGCTGCAGTCTGATTTAATTACAAACTATGCAAGACAAAATATCCAGATTAGCCGGCTAAACAGGTGCCGGTGGCTAAATGCCAGTACATAAGTGAAGATACTAGAATGGTGGAGAAGAAACCCACTCGAGTCCCCCGTCAGCCATGCTTCTAGTATGCACCATTGACGTCAGGGCAGGAGGTCGGATCCTCAGGCTCTACTACGTGATCTGGCCAAACAAAACCAGCAGGTTCAGCCTCGAATAGCAAGTACCACAAGGGAGCACAGAAGAGTGAGATAAAACCCAGGCATAAAATAATATTACAAATAATAAGTAAAGCTCCCGATCGTAACCTCGGTCCACAGCCTGTTAAATGTTTTAGCACGATAGCCATGTCCTTCGGCTACAAACGGAAGGCTCAAGCACATTCAAGTCATTTCCCAAGCGGCCATTGAATCCTGCGACTTTCTAAATTTGGCAGGATTATCCCCGATATATAGATTAAAAGGAATCCCCAGATCGTGTCAACCCAGCAGGGCTAGCCAAACTATAAGACATATAACACATTGATTATGCACCAGTCCCCCGGAGGGCTACCGCGCTAAAACATTTAACACATGGCTCGTAGGAGTCGGATATAGCCATCCGCTATAGGCGAATGAAACCATATCCGCGGCGGCCAACCCGACATGTCAAGTCTGGGCCTGGGGTGGCCAATATGGCACGATCTCGGGATTCTTTCCACTCAATGCATCTACCAAGTTAATTGCCTAATTAATTCCTAGGTTATCCTCAAAGTTCATATATCGTGGTCACATGATCACCCCTCTAGATGTCGTACATTGTACGAGTACCCCAAGAAGGGATCCGTACTGCACGAGGAGTCTTACGTATGTACCCCCTTCTTGGTGTAATGCAACACACATCAGATACCACGTCATTGCTACCGACCATTTGCTATATAAATGCTGGACTCTTGGATGTACTGACAGGTATCACGTAGGAACACTTAGCGCATAGGATTGCACCTCAGTGCTCACATAGATTGTACCTTAGTACACACATAGGGTTATCCAGCCATCACATAGGTAGTCAGATTGAAATGAGGACTAAGACATAAAAGAACATATGGCTAGGCTCATGCGGCCAGACTATCTGCGGCCATGACTCATGCGGCTGAGCAATGAGCGCATGCGGCTCAGAGGAGATAGGTTCCTGCGGCTAAAGGAAAAGGGCACATACGGTTAAGGACAGCATGCCTATGCGGCTGGAGGGCGGGGTCTTATGCGGCCAAGAACCAACAAGCATATGCGGCAAGGAAGAACCAAGTCCATACGGCTACTGAATATGCGGCTGTGAAAGCTCATGCAGCTGCAAACTGGCTTATGCGGCCAGGAAAGCTTATGCGGCTGGAAACTACACATGCGGCTGTGAGTTCTCATGCGGCCAGAAAATACTCATACGACTCAGAATATTCATGCGGCTGCAATTGTTCATACGGCTCGGAAATGCTCATGTGGCTGAGAATATTCATGCGGCTGCGATTGCTCATGCGGCTCGTGCACTATTCATCGTCCCTGCCGGAACCAGCGCCGACGAACCTAGGAGATGTCCAAATATTGTATCGACCATAACTTCCTCAAAATAAATCAAAATCTAATTTTCCAAAGGTCAAAACTGTGTAGAATCAAATTTCCTACAACATAGGACCATTGGTTTTCGAAAATAGCCAAGTTTGATAGATCAAAACCATAAAAATCTATGAAACCCTAGTTTTTTAGGAACTTAGATCTACACAAATCTAGCCATCAAAATCAAAAGCTTCAAGAACTAAACTTGTAGAGAATAAAGAGAAGAACAAAATAGACAAATAATATCAAAGAAAAATCAAGAATGTAAAATGCACAAAATCTTCTCTTTTTGAGCAAGTTGTACTTGCCTATGGGTGGTTGTTGAAGAAAGTAAATGGAAGAGTGAATGAGGAGAGAGAGTGAGGAAGATGATATTAAATAAGGGTTGGGTTGGTTTAATAAAACCCTAATCCCTAACCACTCCACTAATGACAATGCTTAAAAAGCTACATGCCACCATTAATAAATAATAAACAAAATTATGCACATGCTAAATACAGATGCCGTATATAGAATCAATGAAGAATACGTATATCGGGACCGGGGAGTGACAAAAACGAACATCAACAGTTTATTGAGAAGGCAAAAAGTAATGGAATCTTCTGAGATGAGGGACTAAAATTCCAAATCAAATTGGAATGAGGTATAAGGGTGTGTGACTCAGAAAAAATCAACAAGTTCTATGATAGGAATGTAATCGAATAAGATATTTCCATTGAGGACTGAGTGATGATCAAAGGGGATAGAAAGAATATTGTATCACTATTTCAACGGTCAGAAGATAGGATATGCTGGAAAAAATAACTTACAAGATAACAATCTTATTAATACCCCATGCAAAAACCAATCTCTAACTCGCTAAACTAGCTGAACTCTCAGTATCTACATAAAACTAAGGCAGCTGCCAAGGCTAAATCTATTTGGTATCAAAAATCATCTAAATCAAATTTTCATCCGTCATTGTATGTAACTCGTATGCCAAATGTATTTCAAATTTTAAATATTTTTCTCAATCAAATTATTTTACAGACATCATAATTGTCAGTCATTCTTGCAAAAATGACTACATTAAAATCAAAATATTCACTTGTCATAGTAAATCCTTAGAAAATTCTTTAATGTTGATCCATGATCTATATGCGAGAATTTTCAATTCTGGAAATCAATTGACCAAATTATAATCACTAATCAATTTTTAATCTTTAACCACGCACCTAACAATCGTTCTCATCCAAACATATTAGCAAAATATCACAAAATCTCAATCATTCTTACCATAACTATTATGAGTCTCCAATGGTTGGTAGAACTTGCAAACCCATTTTTTCCCCAAAGTTGTATGCCATTGGTCTTATCTCAATTCCTTACTGCTTATTTCTTCTCTAAAATCTATCATTCCATTACCTGTGATATTACTTCCATAATTATATCCGTTCCTTCTGGGTACAATAGTCATCTGATCATAAAACTTGATCCTCGTCAAGTGTTCCTTTACTTGATCATCATATTCTCATATTTATATATTTTGTCCAAATTCACTTACTCCTTGGGAGAACCTTACCAAATCCTAGACTTTTCTCGCTAGCTCTACTTACGTCTTCCTCTATCTTCCATAACTCTTCTTTTAATCATAATATTCAAAATTATCAAATACCTTTATTTGTTCAAATCCAATACCCAAGCACTACTAAGCACCACTAATGATTCTATCCTAAATGAACCACAATTTATAATTCTCTCCAGACTAACTTCCTTACCATGTGCCTTGTCATAACTACCCTTTTCTACCCTTAGCTTCTAATCTCATTGGAAAAAATGTCGATCCTCTAAGGATGCTCTTACCAAAATAATATAATAAGATTGCTAGGTAACTATCTAGATTTTTTTTGCATATAACTATCACATAACTATATATATAGCTATAAAATATATAACTATCCATAAAATATATGCAACACACTAGAATTGGACCTTGAAAGAGATTGAGCCAATAGAGATTGACATGGTCATAGTAAGTTCTAGGAAAATCAAGTAGAATTTTATAGAAAATATATTTTTTTTGGCGATGATAAGAGATTTTTGAAAATGGAGACAACCGCTAGAAATACAAATCCTCTAATCGGGCAAAAGTCAGAATAATTTTATGTTGCTAAAAAAACAACCATGGTATGGATATAGTCTTAATAATATTCGAAAAACAAATATATCCGAAGTCACTTTGCCTCAAATTCATGCCTCGCCAGAGTGCACCTGACTGCAATAAATTTTTGGCTTCATAACTTGAATAATGATAGGTTATCGAGTAGTATATCAACTTTATCTATTTCCTGGCTAAACAACATAAGAGACAAACATGATACATTTAGGACATAGTCTCAATAATACTCGAAAACCTATGAACACCTGAAATCACTTCAACTTAGTGTCTATGCCTCGCCAGTGCGCAACTGACTGCAGTAAACTCGCAGTTTCCATAATTTAGATAAATGACTGTAGCGCATATGTGTGAAGCCATATTAGGTCACTGAATATTTTCTCAACTTTGTCTATGGAAATTTCAAAGGGATAGCTCAACAATTCAAAAGTTTTCCAATGACTAAAAAAAGAATTCAATAATAGAATGGAATCAATTCTCTGACCGTTCCTGCTTCATGATATTCAAGCATTGAGTTTAGAAGCTTCTAGGCCTTAAATTGATTAAGAAGTTGCCTAGAGAGAGTAAAGTTTCCAGCTGAGTGGAGGAAGTCAACAAATGAAAACATCCTTGGTCCTTGGAATAACTTAGAAAATATCAATCAATATTGGAATTATTTTTAAAAAATAACTCCTTTGGAAGATTTGTGAAGCAGCTAAGTTGAACCAATTCTTTTGGTAACATTAACCTTAGGGCTTTATGGTTCCAGAAAAATTCGGTTTGGGATTGGTTCCGAGAAAGTCAATTGGAAATAAGGTCAAGACAGGTTGGATACACTAGTCGTAGAAATAATTTGGGTAAATAAGAGTTTATTAGGCTTGCTAAAGGAGAACCTGAAACTCTAAATAGTGAATGGATCCAGATTCTAAATAAAGATAAAGAAGTAAGATTTAGTCTAACTAATAGAGAGACTGGAAATAGGTGCTAAAGAAAGGGATTGGAGGAAAAAAAATCTAAATTAAACCAGAGATAGCGAAAGAGTATAGGTCCTAAGGGATGCTAGAATCTGATAAGGATATGGTGGAAAATAACCTCTGAAAGCCATGGGACGCTAAAAGATACACAAAATCTAGAAAAATAATATAGGCAGTAAAATATACCACCATACAATTGGCCTATGCTGGGTAAGGCTTAGGTGAAAACATAAACAAGGTAACCTACGAAACTATAAGCAAACAAAAATAGATATTATAAATAGATAATTTCGGCCCTATGTTGTGACAGGATAAATATAATCTAACTGTTCTAATTGTTTCTAAAGTCTATTTTTCTAAGATCAAACTTAGACCTAAGTCAGATTAAAGGACTACATGCTAGTCTAGACTAACTTGACTAGACCAATTTTACAGAACTGGACCGACATGGACCACCATTAAAAATATGTCATAATATGATTCTAATATAATGGGACCAGTCGGATCATGTCCAGCCTGCACCGTTATGAGACGGCGTCAGTAAGCTGTATCAAGCAGTGAAACACAACAGGCAAAAATATCTAACAGAAATAAAATAATTTTATTTAACTGGAAATGGTCTGAGAAAAATGAAATAACAACCATCTCAATATTCATTTATTACATGTGTTCTGATAAGCAAAGGAAAGGAAGAACTATGCCAACATCTATGGTACTGGGATTCCTGGTTCAACTGGATCTGCGGGACCCAAGTCAGGTCCGTAGAAGGTACAGTAAGGTAGCCCCTCTTCGTCATAATCACCTGAAAATCTTGGGTCTCCAGTCAGGAGTGAACAAGAACATATTTCATCCACATCTAGCATTTCTAAATTAACAATAAATGAAAATACGAGACAGTTTAAGAAACAATATATGTTTTTGTAAATAATAGTAAAAGAGAACAAGCAATATGGTACAATGCTAAGCTAATGTTTTGAGTATATAACAGGGCCTGTGATCGGCTGGAATAGAGGCAATATGTATACTAACGTTTTGGCCGAAACAAATAGTATACGATACGGCTCAACCCCCTGTGTGGTAGGGGTTAGCGCGAAGCGAGAAACAAGCGAGATTTTGGCTTTGGTCACAGACGTTATACTACTCTCCCAAGCAATCCTCGAGACAATGAGTCAATGAGTCAATAAGTCAATCCAGCAATCTGTCAATCGATGTGGAGTTCGAGAGGGATCTACGGTGAATCAGTGTCACTATACTAGATAAAATAAACTGATGTATACATTTAATTATTAAAATAAAAATATAGACATGGAATAGATATAAAACTTGCCTCAGGTGGTTCCTCGGCATGGGCAGCAACTGTTGGTGTTTTTGCCTTTGGACTAGGAAAGATAGTCCCACATCGGCTATACCAAATGGTGAGTATCTCAATATAATGCATTGCTTGTGTTGAGGTATGCACATGAGGTGAAGTGGGGCACAAGTGTGTGCCATGTGGGAGTATTTTTCTAGAAAAAAAAGGATTAATTCTAAAAAAAAGTAAGTTAATTTTTGTTGTGCGGACTCGGACTCTAGGATGTCTCGTGCATGCACGGGAGTGTTCGGGAGGTAGGCGTGGACTGTCACACTTCTATGCTGATTGTGGGGTGATCTAAAATATCAAACTCTATTTTTGAGTATTGGTATTTTAGTCCCACATCGGATAGGAGAAGAGGTGAAGTCTCACTCCACTCTATAAATAGAGCCCCTTGGCCTCCTTTGAAAGATATACCAAGAAGAAAGTTAAAGAGAATCCGTAGTCCAGGAATCCCGTTCAAGTCTCAAATATTGACTTACGAGCGTTCCAGAAGTTCTTCGTGAACTTGCTGGTTCCTGGAAGCTTATCGTGTTGGGGCGAATCTTACTTTGAGCAACGGTGATCTTAATCACTCCAGCAAGAACCTTTCCTCTTCTTCTTTCTTCTTTCTTCTCCTTTATCTAAGTTGTAACTCAGTTCTGTCCGTTAGCAACTGCGATTGCCAGGAAGAACGTGAGATTTATTTTTTGAACTCAGTTTTATCCGTCAGCAACTGCGATTGCGAAGAAAAACGTAAGATTTATTTTCTGATTATTGTTGCTTTTGTAATCAGATTCATATTATAGTGTTCCTCTTGGATATCTAGAATTATCAGAAGGTGAATGTTTGTTTGAAGATCTGATCTCGACATCGAGTCTACCATCTTTGATCAAGTCCCGGGACTAACAATCTCAAAGCAAGATCCTTGTAGATAGAAAACTCTCGTGCTTCTCTCGTCGATACCAACTTTAACAAGTTGAAGAAATTCGACGGAGAATATTTCCAAATCTGGAAGAGGAAGGTCACCCATAATTTTTAACTCGTGGACATAGACCATGTGTTGATTGAGGATGAACCAACAATTCCAGAAGGAGGAACTGCCGATGCTATTACTGCTGCACTCGTCAAGCAGAGCAAATGGAAGAAAGAAAACAACATATGTAAACTTTTGATTCTCAATTCTATGAAAGACTCTTTGGCAGAGTCATATTCCAAGAAGGTGAAGGCCAAAGAGATCTGGAATTCTTTGGGTAAGCTATATGAAGATGATGAGAACAGGTCCAAAATCTTCATCGTCGAAAAGTACCACAAGTGGCTCTTCGAAGACGAGATGGAGATGCTACCTCAAGTAAAAGAATTCCTGAAGTTGTGCCAGAAGTTAGATGATGAGAAGATGCCCCTCTTCGACAAGTTTGTCGTTGGAGGGATAGTTTCGAAACTTCCTGCTGGTTAGAGCAACTTCTATGCTAGAATGCATCAGAAGAAGCTGGACATTAGCTTGGAAGATCTCCTACAAGAGATCCACGTTGAGGATGAAATACGATCTCAACAGAAGATGGACTCTCTGTCCAACCAACTGGCTAAGGCCGACTTGGTGCAGACAAGAGAGTTCAAAGGGAAGCAAGTGGCTTCTCATCACAAAAAGAAGGACTCCACTAATCTGAAATTGAAGGGTCCTTCGTTCAAGCAACAGAAGTCCAAGTCCCACGTGACTTGCTTCAACTGTGGCAAGAAGGGACACTATAAGAGTGAATGCAAATCCAAGCCCAAACAAGCTGAGCAAGGTGAGCCTAGCAAGGTTTCCATGGTTTCTAACATTGTTGCTATGATTGCTCAGGTCACAGTCGTGGAGACTGACTCTGACTGGTGGATAGACACTGGTGCGACCTGCCATGTCTGCTCTGGCAATGAATGGTTTGTCACATACCAGCCAAATTCTGAGAAAGTTATCATAGTGAACCAAGCCCAACCTGAAGTTCTGGGGATCGAAACTGTAGAGCTGAAACTCACATCCGGAAACACTCTGACACTTCAAGGTGTGAAGCACGTTCCGGTTATTGCAAAGAACTTTATCTCTGGAAGCCTGCTTAGCAACGCAGGCTTGAGGATGAACATCAATGCTGGCCAGATGGTGATGTCCAAGAAGGGAACATACTTCGAAAAAGCTTTTCAAACCGAAGGAATGTTCAAAATTTAGCTTGTAAACCAGTCAAATGTAATCAATACAATCTCTCGTTCTGGTTATTCTCTTGAGTTGTGACATAACATGCTAGGACATATTCACTGTAAAAGAATAAACAAAATGTCCAGTCTAGGACTTATCTCCAAATGTGAGGGTAAGGAAGAGAAGTGTGAAGTATGTGCTCAGACAAAGATCACAAGGAAACCCTTTCATCGGGTCAATCAAAGCATAAATCTTCTGGAGTTGGTGCACTCCGATATCTGTGACTTCAAGCAATTCTCTACAAAAGTCGGGATAAAGTATTTCATAACCTTCATCGATGACTTCTCAAAGTACGTGTTCGTCTACTTGCTTAAGTCTAAAGACAAAACGTTCGAGAAGTTTAAGGAGTTAAGGGCCGAGGCTGAACGATAAACTGGACAACAACTCAAGAGGCTAAGAAGTGATCGAGGCGGAGAGTATCGATCTCATGAATTTACATTGTTCTGCAAAGAACATGAAATCATAAACGAGATTACTGCTCCGTATTCTCCTCAATCTAATGGAATAGCGAAAAAAAGAACAGAACGTTGATAGAAATGATGAACTCAATACTGCTAACTGCGGGTCTTCCTAAATGCTACTGGGTAGAAGCTGCATTGACGACCACTTTTATTCTAAATAGAGTGTCATATGCAACTTCGGACGTAATTCCTCATGAACTCTGGTTCAAAGTCAGACATAACTTGAATGTAATTCGAGTGTGGGGGTGTCTGGCTTATGTGAAGCTCCCAAATCTGAAGATTCAGAAGCTGTAATGCCCTGCTCTGTACGGTGCATTATGATGAGTCGTTGACTCGAAGAGTTGCGTTGACCCGAGGAGGTATCGATGCAAATCGATGTGAGAGTTACGTTGGCCAAAGGTAAACCTTGAGTCAATTGGAATCTATGAGTCGAATCGATGCAAAGGATGAGTTCCGTTTGAGCAAGTGCTGATGTTAGTTGATCTGGTGTGCAGGCTATGCCTTTATGCTGGATTACGGATCGTGGCATGGGCGCGATATGCCAAATCAACCGAGTAGTTCAAAGGAATGGATAAGTCCGAGAGTTAGCTATGCGACCAAGTTATTGAAGCGAGCCGCTTTAACTCGACGAAAGGGCAAGGCGTATCGACTTAAGGTGGGCGGGTTCTTGACTCTCTCTCCCTATTCCTTCACGTCTAATAAAATATATATTATTGTATGCGTAAGATGTTATCGAGTTAGCGAGCGTGGCTCGGGCAACGAAAGGTCCTAGTATGTGTTGAACACTAAGATAGAACATTGAATAATCGAACAATTGAAGCGACGTACATCAAGTGTACGAGTCGCGATAGGACAGTAATGGTAGAACATTGAAAGACAATATCGAGATGTGCATCACGTGCACGCCTCCGAGAACATTGAACACTAGGCGTAGAACATTGATTACGGCGCTGAGCATGCCCTCGTGCACGGAAGCTAGGGAATAACTAAGCAACTACGGAATTAGGCTACGAGAACAACTTACGAATGGTACGCTCTGAATATGAAAATGGAATGACTAAGCCGTTGGGCGTCGTGCATCAATATGGATGTGTTAGGGCATAACGCTGACGGAGAAAGAGATATGGATGATGGATTATGTTTATGGAACGTGAAACCGTTTATGGAACGAGATTATGTTTATGCAACGGAGGATTGGTTGGAATGTTATGTGTGTTTGTGTCACGACCCACACCCGATTTACGGATACGAAGCGTGTCCAAGTCCAGCCTACGCCGCAGTACGGCGGTAGTGCGCTGTCTATACACAAGTCACTGAATCTATAATAACGAGAAAATCTATATCTCATCCACACAGAAATCAAGACACAATGAATATCCATTAAGCAATACTGAATATAAACTGAATGTATCCAAGAAATCAATGTCACGTCCGGTGGACACAAATCCACTATCAGTAGACGGAAAAATAGAGGAATACATGAAATGAACCAACTGAGTACAACCTGCTATCCCAGTAACCTCAACTGCAAAGCACTACGATCTGAAGCTAACTCAATCCATTCGTCTGCTCCTGACCCAAACTCGGCTAACCTGAAGAGATCATCAGGTCCTCAGAGGACTAGCAAGATATATAAAAACGAGCCTTTCTAACAGTTTATTATGCATGGAGGAAAATACAGAATGAACATATAAACTGAGTAATGAATAAAGTACGAATCTATACATTGTCTACACATAGATGAACTGCTGAACAAGGACTAGAGAACTCATGTCAAGATGTCAACTGATGACCAGATCGAATACTCAAACCCTCGTCCCTAGTGTGGACTCACAGGTTTTAACTACTAACCCTTGCCCCTAGTGTGGACTCGCAGGTTAGCATCACCCTCGCCCCTAGTATGGACTCGCAGGCGTAAACCATATACTACTAACCCTCGTCCCTAGTGTGGACTCGCAGGCTAGCATCACCCTCGTCCCTAGTGTGGACTCGCAGGTGTGGACCAATAACCACTAACCCTCGTCCCTAGTGTGGACTCGCAGGTTAGCATCACCCTCGCCCCTAGTGTGGACTCGCAGGCGCAAACCATATACTACTAACCCTCGTCCCTAGTGTGGACTCGCAGGCTAGCATCACCCTCGTCCCTAGTGTGGACTCGCAGGTGTGGACCAATAACCACGAACCCTCGTCCCTAGTGTGGACTCACAGGTTAGCTTAAGACACATATAACTACTAACCCTCGCCCCTAATATGGCCTCGCAGGTTAGCTTCAAGGATTCAAGACACGGAGGTAAAAGTAGTTCAGTTCACGATTCACGACACGACTCGATCAAGGCTCAATGGATACGTCCAATAAGATACAAGGCTAACTGTGAACACGGTCTACATAACAATGATATAAGTATATAAACAGGATATAAAAAGATACATGGAAAAATATAAGAAACTGGATAATAATAAAGAGACAGTACATGTAAATAAAGCTGTGTAGAAAGGCAAGGTATACTTGCCTGTGGTCCCGAGCTGCTGGTACTGGTCGATGCACTGAGTCAAAGCCCAATTAACCTGTTTTATAAGTTTACTATGTCAATAAATAAGTTAAGCAAGGAAATACTTTATATGGTTGAGGGTTCAGTCATTTGGTCTTTATAGGAATAAAGTACAGAGAATGAAAACTGGAAGCACTGCTTTTGCTATAACGATAATGAGCTTTTGGCAATGGTCAAACCATTTTCCTGCAGTGTGTTCAGTGTCTCAGCACTTAAACTTGTGATCGTAGCCCAATATTAGTAGACCAGGAAAGCAGAAACCACCCCACAGTCATTTAGCAAACACGATACCCAAAGCCTAACACTTTTATCTTCATAAACCATATATTTATTCCTATTCTCAATATCCTAATCATCACAATG
Organism: Iris pallida; assembly: GCA_029216955.1. Taxonomy (NCBI): domain Eukaryota; kingdom Viridiplantae; phylum Streptophyta; class Magnoliopsida; order Asparagales; family Iridaceae; genus Iris; species Iris pallida. The sequence continues at coordinate 11,859,966 of JANAVB010014796.1, read as the reverse complement.
CCTAATATAACTTGTGATGTATTTGCTGCATACACAATCTACTATGAAACTAAAATCCTTTAGGGCATAAAGACAATCATCTGGTGATCTCTATACTCTCCTATTAATAACAAGAATCACCTATATCAGAAGAAGGTGAGAATTTACCTATTAGAGGTTCAATCCAGTGGAATCGATTGAAGGAGGAAGGGAACTAGTGTACCCCCACAGGTTTTCGAAAATCTCCCTGTGTTGTCGTCGAGGAAGTGCTAAGGTTGCTCTTGAGATGGCAAGGAAGGCAGGAAGGAATTTAGGGTTTTACAGATGATAGGAGCCGACTGCTAACTCTATATAGGTGCATTGAAGGATCGATCAAACCTTTGAAAAGATAAAAAGGATTTGAATTTGATCCTATCTGTTCAATTCAAAACTGAAGTCAAAAACAGCAGGTTTAGAGTTCGGTTAAAAAGGAATTTGAATTGATCACTTTATAATGGGGCCCCTGCCATAACCTTTATTACCCGTAGGTCCCTACCAATCTCCTATATTACACATCTGGCCTCTTTATTTGGATATTTAGTACAACCAAAACATATGAAGCATAACAATTTATATATGTGGGACAATTGAATAAAAAAATAAAAAAAATACAGAAGAAAAATTGGTCAAGGGGTTGACAGTTTGCTATGGCACGTATTGCATGGTCAATGGACTCGGATGGCCCGTGCACGGGTGTGGCTTTTCTCGAACGGTTACGACCGGGGCACCGGGACCGTTCGGCCTAGGAGAGAATTATGTGTGGTATTTATGGTGCACAACATTCGGACGAATTGTGACCGTCCAGTACTGTGATAAGCTATGATATCCATAAGTTTGGGATCCTTCGGATATTGGGCTAGCAACCCGTATCGAAGTGATCATAGGCTTACACATAAGAGATGCCAAGTCCATTACAGTATGAAACACCGTGACCTTCATATAGATAGGGCCGGTGGGCTGAGATGAGAGTTGGGTGCAGGCGCAGGGCCTGCGACCCTTATGCATTATCTAAGTTTATGATTGGAATATTGTATGAATTATATGGTTTCTTACGTAAGTTCTAACCAGTGTAGGCTAAGGAAAATGGGACGAAGATGAGCACGATCACTATGTTTATATTCATATTATGTCTAACTGTATCTGTCGCAGGGACACGGTATTGGACACACATATGATAAGGTGCTATGTTTAAGTATTGCCATGAAACTGATCCTAAGGCTAAATAGAAAGATCATAATTTAAGATGCATGATTCACAAAGAAACTTAGTGTTTGGTTTGGGTGCGAGCGGGTCTTGATCAGTGCGAAGCAAGGACGAAAGCACTAATCCTCCACTAGTTTGTGTACAGGTTCACATATGATTGGCTCGGGACGGGGCTTGGCTTGGACGTGCCGAGGCATGGAGTCCTTGGTGTTCAAGAGGAGCTACCCCATAGGCGTTCGGACGTACAACATGGAGATGTTCGGCCGAAGACTACTTGGTGGCTATAAAGAGGCATAATGTATGGAACAATGTAATCCTTTATGAGCTAAAGAGATCATGAGCGTTGTAGCCAATTGGCATATATGTTGGGCTATTCGGAGCCTTTGTAATCTTCAATTTGTTATCAATAAAAGAGATTCTTATGTTATACTTTGTTTCTTTCCGCTGCTTATGTTATCAATTTGAGACAAACACTATGTGAACCAGTTATCTTGTCTTGCACGAGCGCAACTCTAGGCTCGTGCGGCATCACGCCCAGCGAGGACGATGTTCGGGTGAAATCTAACGAGGACGAGCGATTTTCCGGATCGGGGCATGACAAGTTGGTATCAGAGCCAGGTTCCATCCTCTGGACCGTGCATGAATCTCTTTGACCCTCAGTTGCTTCGCTTTCGAATTCAGTTGACTCTAAGTTGTTTCCGCAACCGCATGGCACATGGATCTGCTCGACGCTACATTGGATGTTTCATACAATAAGTCTATATTAAGTGAGTACGTTTGCCACAAGTATGTCGTGACTATCACGCTATCTCCGTGTGCCATCGGATAACGTTGGTTGCACGAAGTGCAACGAGTTATGGAATTGTTGGTCGTACGAAGTACAACGAATATGGTGATGTTGGTTGCACGAAGTGCAATGATATACGTATTGTTGATCGCACGAAGTGCAAGGAGTTATGTGTTGTCGGTCGCACGAAGTGCGAGGAGATATGTGTTGTTGGTTGCACGAAGTGCAACGGGTCGTTATGTGAGGCAATGCGTATTATATGGCTACGCGAATGGTTATGTGTTGTTGGTTGCACGAAGTGCAACGGGTCGTTATGTGAGGCAATGCTTATTATATGGCTACGCGAATAGTTATGTATTGTTGGTTGCATGGAGTGCAGCAAGTCGTGATTCATTCGTTGTATCAGTGCAACAAGTCGACAAGGTAAGATGCGTGTTGTATGGCTATACGGATGGATAGCGATATGTTAAACGAGATTGAGTAAAGACCTTAAGTATCGAGAATGAGTTGTTGTACGAGTTGTAACGAGTGAGATTGGAAGATCGCAGATGCAATAGTAACGAGTCGAGTTGGTCGCCAAGTCGAGTTGAGTAGGCGAATGTTTATGTCGGCCGTATGTCGCGTTGAGCCTTGAGTAAGCGAATGTTGCGGGTGTGATCAATATGATCGCCAATGTATGGTTAGATTGAATGTATGTCAAACTTGAGCGAACGATAGGGCGTGTTGGTTCAGTTGTTGTGCTAACTCGAGTAAGCAAATGCTAGAGCTGGAATCGGAAAGGATCGCCATACGGGATAGTTGATTGGAGATAGACATCGGACCTATGCGGAGTGTAAAGTCAAGTAATGACTCAATTTTGAGTGGTATATGCAATAACCAATTATGCGATCAGTATAGCGAAGCATTGTATCGGTAACGATAGGCTCGATTCTGAGTGGTATATGGAATACCACTTAGCGATAGCTATGTTAAGCCGTTTGTGACTTGCAGTAGAATGCATCGATACGAATGTGTTGATTATGATAAGTTGTCCTCAACAGACGGAGTAATGTCGAGACTCGAGTGGGAATGACTCGAGTGGGAATGACTCGATAGAAGTCGATACAAGTATGCCTTGATGAATTGAGTTGAACGATTATACGTGAAGTCATACCTATGGATGATACGTCGGACGAGGATTCGTTAAGTATAAGTCGGACGATAGGCTGAGCATAGCGAAGGAATGTTACGTTGAGGAAATGGTCGACCCGATCGAATTTACATTGAGTTAGTACGAAGACTTTTTCGGAATGAGTTGAGTAAGTACGAAGGAATCGTTCGAACGAATTCAAGTTAGTGCGATAAGTCGGTAGCACGATTTGGAAGTACAAGTTAGGGATATGAGAATGAATATATGAATTGGAAATCGTGTCTCGATGATGGTAGTTAGTTACAACAGAATGGATTTCGGTACGTGAGAATTGATTCGTATTCGAGTTCGGAGAATAACAGTAATTGCAACGAATTGGAGCTTATGAGAGACGAAGATGTTCAAGTTATGCATATCGACGATGGTATTGAGGCGTATCAAAGACGATATACAATAACTCGGGGATACTCTGGTCAAATGAACGAAAATTATATTGAGCATTGTTGTTGGATGAATAGGATGCAAGTTAAGTTATGGCAGTTTGGATGATAATGGTAGGAATGCTTCATAGAATTTGAGAGTCGATGGATGTTACTCGAAAGAAAATAAAAGTGCTTGATTATTTCGAGGATAACCACAACGTTGACATTCTTGTCTTATGCGAGTGCAACTCCAGCATCGCACATGCATCACGCCAAATTAGGGCGATCATTCCGCGTGAGCGCTGGTATGGTGATTCATCCAGCGGGGATGATCGAACTTGCAAGGCGTGGCAAAATCAGATTTGACTTATGGTTTGATGCGAAAGTTGTTCGAGGATGGTTTTGATGAGTATGGAATGTGTTGAGCTATGATCACGATAGGTAACTCGGACCTGAGGCGAGTAGATGTCATACGACTAGCAAAGATAGTCGACGGTAATGCATGAGTGATTCGAGTAGCAATGGCGCATCAGTTGCGCGGGGATGGATAAATTATGGATTGATATGTCAGATTGGGTAAAGTCCCCTAGGAATTGTCGGGAATTGATTTGGCTCCGCGATAGGATATAGCATGGTTCGTGTTAACTGTCCCTCGTTGATGATCTTTAATTATCGAGCGTAGTTTCGGGACAAATGACCCTAGAAGACTTGACCGCCAAATCAAGTGAATGTTGAAGTCCCATAGGATGACCCTAAAGAAGTCGCACAAAAAATTTTGTCGAAGATAAGAAATGATGTTGTGCATGTAGAGGATAAATCCAAGTGAGTGAGTATCATATTTCGGAAGGTAGCGAGTAGCTTTCGACTAGAACGATATGGTCAGGAAAGGAAATTTATGATCGATCGAATAAGTACGTAAGTAGACTTGGTTGGTCGACGATCGAATATGTGTTGAAGAACGGGCTTGGCGTAGTGATGCGGTGAGGCGATTGCAAGGATTTTTACAATGCACGAGAGTGACGGATAGTAGAACGACCCTAAGAGTTGTGTCGTAGATCGGCATGAGTAACGGTTAGGCTATGTGTGTTGAACGCGCTATCTATGTTACGAAACGAACTAGTCGGGATTGATTCGAGAATTGAGTAAAGGATTCGCACTCGGTCGAGAATAGGAGATGGACGTATCGTAAGAGACCTTGGGTGAGAAAGATTATTGCCTTTGAGCATCGTAGACTCAAGTTGACCTCTTGTGTCGGAAGAGATTAAGCACAATGTCTGGATAAGTTACCTAGCGGGGGTAGCCCCAGACGCAATGTATGGATAGAGCGAGAGAATGTGAATCACATATGAATAGTTGTGTGCGAGACTTAGTACGGATTGTAGGCAAAGGAATTTGTGACATGTTAGACTTAGTCCATGTCATTAAGGCCAAATGTTATGAATGATTGGATGAAAGACTTGAGCTATGTGAGAGATAGGAAACGATTGGGCGAGTAGGCATTGCGGAGAATTGTTGCGATCGGATGCGCAACGGCTTAATACAATGCATGCGTTAGATGGCCGTCGAAAAACTTATGAGATCGAAGTTATGGTTTCGATGAAGTTATATGCGAAGATGTTTGCGAGCAGGACTCTAGGAATATGCGTTAAGGTCTGACTAAGTCAAGTACGGACTGATTGGTGCTCGAGATTTAAGTTGAGCTTGTTAATTGTCCCGATATCCTACAACTGAGATTGGCTGAAATGCATATATTGGTGGGACACCTAAAATATGTGCATGATCCAAACTAAATTGTATGATTCCAACGATAGTAGTACGAGATCGTGAAACGATCTAGCGAGACACTTGGGTTAAGTGTTGGTTTCGGTTCGAGGACGAACCTTGTTTTTAGTGGTATATTATGTAATGCCCCACTCCGTACGGTACATTATGATGAGTCGTTGACTCAAAGAGTTGCATTGACCCGACGAAGTATCGATGCAAATCGATACGAGAGTTACGTTGGCCAAAGTTAAGCTTTGAGTCAATTGGAATCTATGAGTCGAATCGATGCAAAGGATGAGTTCAGTTTGAGCAAGTGCTGATGTTAGTTGATCTGGTGTGCAGGCTACGCCTTTATGCTGGATTACTAATCATGGCATGGGCATGATAGGCCAAATCAATCGAGTAGTTCAAAGGAATGGCTAAGTCCGAGAGTTAGCTATGCGACCAAGTTATGGAAGTGAGCCACTTCAACTCGACGAAAGGGCAAGGCGTATCGACTTAAGGTGGGCGGGTTCTTGACTCTCTCTCCCTATTCCTTCACGTCTAATAAAATATATATCATTGTATGCGTAAGATGTTATCGAGTTATCGAGCGTGGCTCCGGCAACGAAAGGTCCTAGTATGTGTTGAACACTAAGATAGAACATTGAATAATCGAACAATTGAAGCGACGTGCATCAAGTGTACGAGTCGCGATAGGACAGTGATGGTAGAACATTGAAAGACAATATCGAGATGTGCATCACGTGCACGCCTCCGAGAACATTGAACACTAGGCGTAGAACATTGATTACGGCGCTGAGCGTGCCCTCGTGCACGGAAGCTAGGGAATAACTAAGCAACTACGGAATTAGGCTATGAGAACAACTTACGAATGGTACGCTGAATATGAAAACGGGATGACTAAGCCGTTGGGCGTCGTGCATCAATATGGATGTGTTAGGGCATAACGCTGACGGAGCATGAGATAGGGATGATGGATTATGTTTATGGAACGTGAAAACGTTTATGGAACGAGATTATATTTATGCAACGGAGGATTGGTTGGAATGTTATGTGTGTTTGTGTCACGACCCGCACCCGGTTTACGGATACAAAGCGTGTCCAAGCCCAGCCTACGCCGCAGTGTCGGCGGTAGTGCGCTGTCTATACACAAGTCACTGAATCTATAATAAAGGAAAAATCTATATCTCATCCACACAGAAATCAAGACACAATGAATATCCATTAAGCAATACTGAATATAAACTGAATGTATCCAAGAAATCAATGTCATGTCCGGTGGACACAAATCCACTATCAGTAGACGGAAAAATAGAGGAATACATGAAATGAACCAACGAAGTACAACCTGCTATCCCAGTAACCTCAACTGCAAAGCACCACGATCTAAAGCTAACTCAATCCACTCGTCTGCTCCTGACCCAAACTCGGCTAACCTGAAGAGATCATCAGGTCCTCAGAGGACTAGTAAGATACATAAAACGAGCCTTTCTAACAGTTTATTATGAATGGAGAAAAATACAGAATGAACATATAAACTGAGTAATAAATAAAGCACGAATCTATACACTGTCTACACATAGATGAACTGCTGAACAAGGACTAGAGAACTCATGTCAAGATGTCAACTAATGACCAGATCGAATACTCAAACCCTCGTCCCTAGTGTGGACTCACAGGTTTTAACTACTAACCCTTGCCCCTAGTGTGGACTCGCAGATTAGCATCACCCTCGCCCCCTAGTGTGGACTCCCAGGCGTAAACCATATACTACTAACCCTCGTCCCTAGTGTGGACTCGCAGGCTAGCATCACCCTCGTCCCTAGTGTGGACTCGCAGGTGTGGACCAAAAACTACTAACCCTCATCCCTAGTGTGGACTCGCAGGTTAGCATCACCCTCGCCCCTAGTGTGGACTCGCAGGCGTAAACCATATACTACTAACCCTCGTCCCTAGTGTGGACTCGCAGGCTAGCATCACCCTCGTCCCTAGTGTGGGCTCGCAGGTGTGGACCAATAACCACTAACCCTCGTCCCTAGTGTGGACTCACAGGTTAGCTTAAGACACATATAACTACTAACCCTCGCTCCTAATGTGGACTCACAGGTTAGCTTCAAGGATTCAAGACACGAAGGTAAAAGTAGTTCAGTTCACGATTCACGACACGACTCGATCAAGGCTCAATGGATACGTCCAATAAGATACAAGGCTAACTGTGAACACGGTCTACATAACAATGATACATGTATATAAACAGAATATAAAAAGATACATGGCAAAATATAAGAAACTGGATAATAATAAAGAGACAGTGCATGTAAATAAAGCTGTGTAGAAAGGCAAGGTATACTTGCCTGTGGTCATAAGCTGCTGGTACTGGTCGATGCACTGAGTCAAAGCCCAATTAACCTATTTTATAAGTTTACTATGTAAATAAATAAGTTAAGCAAGGAAATACTTTATATAGTTGAGGGTTCAGTCTTTTGGTCTTCATAGGAATAAAGTACAGAGAATGAAAACTGGAAGCACTGCTTTAGCTATAACGATAATGAGCTTTTGGCAATGGTCAAACCAGTTTCCTGCAGTGTATTCAGTGTCTCAGCACTTAAACTTGTGATCGTAGCCCAATATTAGTAGACCAGGAAAGCAGAAACCACCCCACAGTCATTTGGCAAACACGATACCTAAAGCCTAACACTTTCATCTTCATAAACCATATATTTATTCCTATTCTCAATATCCTAATCATCACAATGCCTAATATAACTTGTGATGTATTTGCTGCATACACAATCTACTATGAAACTAAAATCCTTTCGGGCATAAAGACAATCATCTGGTGATCTCTATACTCTCCTACTAATAACAAGAATCACCTATATCAGAAGAAGGTGAGAATTTACCTATTAGAGGTTCAATCCAGTGGAATCGAATGAAGGAGGAAGGGAACTAGTGTACCCCCACAGGTTTTCGAGAATCTCCCTGTGTTGTCGTCGAGGAAGTTCCAAGGTTGCTCTTGAGATGGCAAGGAAGGCAGGAAGGAATTTAGGATTTTGCAGATGATAGGAGCCGACTGCTAACTCTATATAGGTGCATTGAAGGATCGATCAAACCTTTGAGAAGATAAAGAGGATTTGAATTTGATCCTATCTGTTCAATTCAAAACTGAAGTCAAAAACAGCAGGTTTAGAGTTCGGTTAAAAAGGAATTTGAATTGATCACTTTACAATAGGGCCCCTGCCATAACCTTTATTACCTGTGGGTCCCTACCAATCTCCTATATTACACATCTGGCCTCTTTATTTGGATATTTAGTACAACCAAAACATATGAAGCATAACAATTTATATATGTGGGACAACTGAATAAAAAAATAAAAAAATACAGAAGAAAAATTGGTCAAGGGGTTGACAGTTTGCTATGGCGCGTATTACATGGTCAATGGACTCGGATGGCCCGTGCACGGGTGCGGCTTCCCTCGGACGGTTACGACCGGGGCACCGGTGTAATGCCCCGCTCCGCATCGGTGCATTACGATGAGTCGTTGACTCGAAGAGTTGCGTTGACCCGATGAGGTATCGATGCAAATCGATGCAAGTGTTACGTTGGCCAAAGGTAAGCTTTGAGTCGGTTGGAATCTATGAATCGAATCGATGCAAATGATAAGTCCCGTTTGAGTAAGTGCTGATTCTAGTTGATCTGGTGTGCAGGCTATGCTTTTACGCTGGACGATAAGAGGTCGGCATTTTGCCTTATGCAATAAAGTGTCCGCAGAACCAAATTGAGGCCCTGCAACGGATTATGGCATGGGCACGATAGGCCAAATCGACCGAGTAGAGCAAAGGAATGGCTATGTCCGGGAGTTAGCTATGCGATCGAGTTATGGAAGCGAGACGCTTCAATTGGCAAGACGGCAAGGCGTATCGGCTTAAGGTGGACGGGTTCTTGACTCTCTCTCCCTATTCCTTCACGTCTAAAATAATATGTTATGGTATGCGTAATATGTTATCAAGTTAGCGAGCGTGGCTCGGCGAGTAAGTGTCTGAATATGCGTTGAACACTAAGATAGAACATTGAACAATTGAAACATTAAAGCGACGTGCATCGAGTGCACGAGTCGCAGTAGGGCAATGATGGTAGAACATTGAAAGATGATAATGAGATGTGCATCATGTGCACGGCTCCGAGAACATTGAACTCTAGGCGTAGAACATTGATTATGGTGCTGAGCGTGCCTTTGCGCGCTTAAGCTACGAAATGACTAAGTAAATACGGAGTAGGCTATACGAATAACATTATGAACGGAATACGTGATTACGAGTACGAGACGACTAAGCCGTTGGGCGTCGTGCATCAATATGGATGTGTTGGGGCATAACGCCGACGGAGCTCCCCATGCGAATGGTGGATTATGATTACGGCACGGGAAACCGTTTATGGCACGGGGAACCGTTTATGTGCGACACTATGTTTATGGAATACGAGATCGGTTGGTATGCTATGGATTGTATGATATGGAACGTATTGTATGGTCAATGGACTCGGATTGCCCGTGCACGGGTGCGGCTTCCCTCGAACGGTTACGCCGGGGCGCCGGGACCGTTCGGCCTAGGAGGGAATTATGTGTGGTATTTATGGTGCACAACATTCGGACAGATTGCGACCGTCCAGTGCTGTGATAAGCTATGATATCCGTAAGTTTGGAATCCTTCGGATACTGGGCTAGCAACCCGTATCGAAGCGATTGTAGGCTTACACATAAGAGATGCCAAGTCCATTACGGTGCGACACACCGTGACCTTCATATAGATAGGGCCGGTGGGCTGAGACGAGAGCTGGGTGCAGGCGCAGGGCCTGCTACCCATTATGCATATGTTTACGTTTATGATTGGTCTAAGTTTATGATTGGTCGCTTACGTAAATGAGATGATTTCTTGTTAAGTTCTAACCACTGCAGGCTAAGGTAACGGGACGGAGATGAGCACGAGCACTATGTTTATGTTCATATTATGGCTAACTGTATCTACTGCAGGAACACGACGTGGAACACATTTATGAATATGTGCTATGTATAAGTTTTGCCATGAAACTGATCCTAAGGCTAAATAGAAAGACCACAATTAAGATGCATGCTAATAAATGATTAAGTGTTTGGTTTGGGTGCGAGCGGGTCTTGATCAGTGCGAAGCGAGGACGAAAGCACTAAACCCCCACTAGTTTATGTGCAGGTTCAGGTTATGATCAGCTCGGGGCAGAGCTTGGCTTGGACGTGCCGAGGCATGGAGTCCTTGGCGTTCAAGAGGAGCTTTCGCATATGCGTTCGGACTTGCGGCATGGAGATGTTCGGCCGAAGACTACTTGGTGGCTATAAAGGGGCATAATGTATGGAACAATGTAATCCTTTGTGAGCTAGAGAGATCATGAGCGTTGTAGCCAATTGGCATTTTATGTTGGGCCATTCAGAGCCTTTGTAACCTTCAGTTCAATATTAATAAAAGAGATTCTTATGTTTCACTTGTTTTCTTCTGCTGCTTATGTTATCGATTTGAGATAGTTCTATGTGAACCTGTTATCTTGCCTTGCACGAGCGCAACTCCAGGCTCGTGCGACATCACGCCCCAGCGACGACGATGATTCGGGTAAAATCTAGCGATGACGAGCGATTTCCCGGGTCGGGGCGTGAAAAGTTGGTATCAGAGCGGTTCCATCCTTTGGACCGTGCGTGAATCTCTTTGACCCTCAGTTGCTTCGTTATCGAATCAATTGACTCTAAGTTGTTTCCGCAACCGCATGGCTCATGGATCTGCTCGACGCTACATTGGATGTTCCATACAATAAGTCTATATTAAATTGCATACGTCTGCCACAACTATGTCGTGACTATTATGTGATCTCCGGGTGCCATCGGAGAGTGTTGGTTGCACGAGGTGCAACGGGTTATGGGATGTTGATTGCACGAAGTGCAACGAATATGGTGATGTTGGTTGCATGAAGTGCAATAATATATGTGTTGTCGGTCGCACGCAGTACGAGGAGCTATGTGTTGTCGGTCGCACGAAGTGCGAGAAGCTATGTGTTGTCGGTCGCACGAAGTGCGAGGAGCTATGTGTTATCGGTCGCACGAAGTGCGGGAAGTTATGCGTTGTTGGTTGCACGGAGTGCAGCAAGTCGTGGATCGTTCGTTGCATCAGTGCAATGAGTCGATATGGTATGATACGTGTTGTATGGCTATGCGGATGGATAGCGATATGTTGCGCGAGATTTAGTAAAGACCTTAAGTATCGAGACTAAGTTGTTGCACGAGCTGCAACGAGCGGGATTCGAAGATCGCGGATGCGATAGTACGAGTCAAGTTGGTCGCTAAGTTGAGTAAGGCGAACATGTATGTTGGCTGTATGTCGCGTTGAGCTTTGAATAAGCCAATATTACGGGCGTGATCGGTATGGTCGCCATGGTATGGTTAGATTGAATGTATGTCAAACTTGAGCTAACGTTAGAGCTGGGATCGGAAGGATCGCCATACGGGATAGTTGATTGGAAGGTATGTGTCGGACCTATGCGGAGTGTTATGTCGAGTAATGACTCGATTCCGAGTGGTATATGCAATACCAACTATGCGAGCAAGTGTAGCAAAGTATTATATCGATAAAGATAGGCTCGATCCTGAGTGGTATATGGAATACTACTTAGCGATATCTATGTTAAGCCAGTTGGTGACTTGCGATAGATTTCGTCGAAACGATTATGTTGTTACGATATGTTTGTCCTGAGCGGACGGAGTAGTACCGAGACTCAAGTGAGAATAACTTAATAGAAGTCGATACGAGTATGCCTTGATGAGTTGAGTTGAACGATTATGCATGAAGTCGTGCCTATGGACGATACGTCGAACGAGGATTCGTTAAGTATAAGTTGAACGATAGGTCGAGCATATGCGAACGAATGTTATGTTGAGGAAATAGTCGACCCGGTCGAACTTATGTTGAGTTAGTACGAAGACTATTCGGAACGCGTTGAGTAGGTACGGAGAAACTGTGCGAACGAATTTGGGTTAACACGAAGGAATCGGTAGCACGATTGGAACTACGAGTTAGGGATATGAGAATGGATATATGAATGGGCAATCGTGTCTCGATGATGGTAGTGAGTTATAACAGAATGAATCGGGATATTCGAGTTCGGATAATGGCAATGATTGCAACAGGTTTGAGCTTATGAGAAAGGAAGATGTTCAAGTTATGCATATCGACGATGGTATTGAGGCGTATCAAAGACGATATGTAATAACTCGGGGATACTCTGATCGAATGATCGAAAATTATGTTGAGCATTGTTGTTGGATGAATAAGATGCAAGTTAAGTTGATGTCGATTTGGATGACGACGGTAGGAACGCTTCGGAGAATTTGAGAGTCGATGGATGTTGCTCGGATGAAATCGAAAGTGTCTGGATTGCTTCGCGGATCACCACTATGTTGACATTCTTGTCTTGAGCGAGCGCAACACCAGCCTCGCACATGCATCACATCAAATTTGGACGATCATTCCGCGTGAGCACTGGTATGGTGATTCATCCAGTGGGGATGATCGAAATTACGAGGCGTGGCAATTTGATATGGACTTGTGGTTTGATGCGAAGGCGAAATTGAGGATTGTGCGATAGTCGGCGGTAGTGCCTAAGTGACTCGAGTAGTAACGGCGCATCAGTTGCGCAGGAATAGATAAATCACGGATTGGTAAAGTATATCGGATTGGGTAAGTTGTATAGGAATTGTCGGGAATTGATTTGGCTTCGCGATAGGATATAGCATGGTTCGTTGTAACTGTCCCTCGTTGATGATCTTCAATTATCGAGCGTAGTTTCGGGGCAGATGACCCTAGAAGACTTGACCGCCAAAGCAAGTGAATGTTGAAGTCCCATAGGATGACCCTAAAGAAGTCGCGTAAGAAGTATAAGGAATGAGGTAGTGCATGTCGAGGATAAGTCTAAGCGAGCGAGTATCGTGTCTCAAAAGTTAGCGAGTACTAGAATCGATATGGTTAGAAAAGTTATGTTGGATCGAATAGATGTGAGGAACGTGCTTAGCGTAGTGACGCGGTAAGGCGATTGCAATAATTTGGCAATGCACGAGAGCAACGAATAGTAAAACGACCTTAAGAGTGATGTCGTAGATTGGGTGGAGTAACAGATAGGCTATGTAAAGTTTGGGTGCGCAATCTATGTTACGAAACGAACTAATCGAGATTGAATCAAAGTTTGAGTAAAGGATTCGTACTCGGTGGAGTATCGGAGATAGGCGTAACGTAAGAGACCCTGGGTCGGAAAGATTGTTGCCTTTGAGCATCGTAGACTCAAGTTGACCTCTTGTGTCGAAAGAGCGCGAGCATGATGTCTGGATAAGTTGCCTAGCGGGGGTAGCCCCAGACTCGATGCGCGGGTAGTTCGAAAACGTAGATCGTGTTGGGATAGTTATGTGCGAGACTTAGTACGGATTGTAGACAAAAGAGTTGGTGACATGTGGACGTAGTCCATGTCGTAGAGGCCAAGCGTTATGAATGATTGGATGAAAGACTTAAGTTATGCGAGAGATAGGAAACGGTTGGGCGAATAGGCGTTGCGGGAGCTTGTTGCGATCGGATGCGCAATGACTCAATGCAAATGCGAGTGTTAGATGATCGGCGAGAAACTTATGAGATTGAAGTTATGGTTTGAATTAAGTTATGCGCAAGATGTTGGAAGAGGATCGCATGTTATGGGATGATGCATACGAGAAGTATTGGAGAATAGGCGCTAAGATTTAACTAAGTCGAGTACGAACTGATTGGTGCTTGAGGATTTAAGTTGAGCTTGTTAGTTGTCCCGATATCCTACAACTGAGCTTGGCTGAAATGCATATATTGGTGGGACGCCTAAAATATGTGTATGATCCAGACTGAGTTGTATGATTCAACGATAGTAGCACGAGATCGTGAAGCGATCTAGGCGAGACACTTGGATTTAAGTGTTGGTTTCGGTTCGAGGACGAACCTGATTTTGAGTGGTATATTATGTAATGCTCCGCTCCGCATCGGTGCATTACGATGAGTCGTTGACTCGAAGAGTTGCGTTGACCCGATGAGGTATCGATGCGAATCGATACAAGTGTTACGTTGGCCAAAGGTAAGCTTTGAGTCGGTTGGAATCTATGAATCGAATCGATGCAAATGATAAGTCCCGTTTGAGTAAGTGCTGATTCTAGTTGATCTGGTGTGCAGGCTATGCTTTTACGCTGGACGATAAGAGGTCGGCATTTTGCCTTATGCAATGAAGTGTCCGCAGAACCAAATTGAGGCCCTGCAACGGATTGTGGCATGGGCACGATAGGCCAAATCGACCGAGTAGAGCAAAGGAATGGCTAAGTCCGGGAGTTAGCTATGCGATCGAGTTATGGAAGCGAGACGCTTCAATCGGCGAGACGGCAAGGCGTATCGGCTTAAGGTGGGCGGGTTCTTGACTCTCTCTCCCTATTCCTTCACGTCTAAAATAATATGTTATGGTATGCGTAATATGTTATCAAGTTAGCGAGCGTGGCTCGGCGAGTAAGTGTCTGAATATGCGTTGAACACTAAGATAGAACATTGAACAATTGAAACATTAAAGCGACGTGCATCGAGTGTACGAGTCGCAGTAGGGCAATGATGGTAGAACATTGAAAGATGATAATGAGATGTGCATCATGTGCACGGCTCCGAGAACATTGAACTCTAGGCGTAGAACATTGATTATGGTGCTGAGCGTGCCTTTGCGCGCTTAAGCTACGAAATGACTAAGTAAATTCGGAGTAGGCTATGCGAATAACATTATGAACGGAATACGTGATTACGAGTACGAGACGACTAAGCCGTTGGGCGTCGTGCATCAATATGGATGTGTTGGGGCATAACGCCGACGGAGCTCCCCATGCGAATGGTGGATTATGATTACGGCACGGGAAACCGTTTATGGCACGGGGAACCGTTTATGTGCGACACTATGTTTATGGAATACGAGATCGGTTGGTATGCTATGGATTGTATGATATGGAACGTATTGCATGGTCAATGGACTCGGATTGCCCGTGCACGGGTGCGGCTTCCCTCGAACGGTTACGCCGGGGCGCCGGGACCGTTCGGCCTAGGAGGGAATTATGTGTGGTATTTATGGTGCACAACATTCGGACGGATTACGACCGTCCAGTGCTGTGATAAGCTATGATATCCGTAAGTTTGGAATCCTTCGGATACTGGGCTAGCAACCCGTATCGAAGCGATTGTAGGCTTACACATAAGAGATGCCAAGTCCATTACGGTGCGACACACCGTGACCTTCATATAGATAGGGCCGGTGGGCTGAGACGAGAGCTGGGTGCAGGCGCAGGGCCTGCTACCTATTATGCATATGTTTATGTTTATGATTGGTCTAAGTTTATGATTGGTCGCTTACGTAAATGAGATGATTTCTTGTTAAGTTCTAACCACTGCAGGCTAAGGTAACGGGACGGAGATGAGCACGAGCACTATGTTTATGTTCATATTATGGCTAACTGTATCTGCTGCAGGAACACGGCGTGGAACACATTTATGAATATGTGCTATGTATAAGTTTTGCCATGAAACTGATCCTAAGGCTAAATAGAAAGACCACAAAGTAAGATGCATGCTAATAAATGATTAAGTGTTTGGTTTGGGTGCGAGCGGGTCTTGATCAGTGCGAAGCGAGGACGAAAGCACTAAACCCCCACTAGTTTATGTGCAGGTTCAGGTTATGATCAGCTCGGGGCGGAGCTTGGCTTGGACGTGCCGAGGCATGGAGTCCTTGGCGTTCAAGAGGAGCTTCCGCATATGCGTTCGGACTTGCGGCATGGAGATGTTCGGCCGAAGACTACTTGGTGGCTATAAAGGGGCATAATGTATGGAACAATGTAATCCTTTGTGAGCTAGAGAGATCATGAGCGTTGTAGCCAATTGGCATTTTATGTTGGGCCATTCAGAGCCTTTGTAACCTTCAGTTCAATATTAATAAAAGAGATTCTTATGTTTTACTTGTTTTCTTCCGCTGCTTATGTTATCGATTTGAGATAGTTCTATGTGAACCTGTTATCTTGCCTTGCACGAGCGTAACTCCAGGCTCGTGCGGCATCACGCCCCAGCGACGACGATGATTCGGGTAAAATCTAGCGAAGACGAGCGATTTCCCGGGTCGGGGCGTGACAACCGGGACCGTTCGGCCTAGGAGGAAATTATGTGTGGTATTTATGGTGCACAACATTCGGACGAATTACGACCGTCCAGTACTGTGATAAGCTATGATATCCGTAAGTTTGGGATCCTTCGGATATTAGGCTAGCAACCCGTATCGAAGTGATCATAGGCTTACACAAAAGAGATGCCAAGTCCATTACAGTACAAAACATCGTGACCTTCATATAGATAGGGCCGGTGGGCTGAGATGAGAGTTGGGTGCAGGCGCAGGGCCTACGACCCTTATGCATTGTCTAAGTTTATGATTGGAATATTGCGTGAATTATATGATTTCCTACGTAAGTTCTAACCAGTACAGGGTAAGGAAAATGGGACAAAAATGAGCACGATCACTATGTTTATATTCATATTATGTCTAACTGTATCTGTCACAGGGATACGGTATTGGACACACATATGATAAGGTGCTATGCGACCAAGTTATTGAAGCGAGCCGCTTCAACTCGACGAAAGGGCAAGGCGTATCAACTTAAGGTGGGCGAGTTCTTGACTCTCTCTTCATATTCCTTCACGTCTAATAAAATATATATCATTGTATGCGTAAGATGTTATCGAGTTAGCGAGCGTGGCTCGGGCGACGAAAGGTCCAAGTATGTGTTGAACACTAAGATAGAACATTGAATAATCGAACAATTGAAGCGACGTGCATCAAGTGTACGAGTCGCGATAGGACGGTGATGGTAGAACACTGAAAGACAATATCGAGATGTGCATCACGTGCACGCCTCCGAAAACATTGAATACTAGGCGTAGAATATTGATTACAGCGCTGAGCGTGCCCTCGTGCACGGAAGCTAGGGAATAACTAAGCAACTACGGAATTAGGCTATGAGAACAACTTACGAATGGTACGCGCTGAATATGAAAACGGAATGACTAAGCCGTTGGGCGTCGTGCATCAATATGGATGTGGTGGGGCATAACGCCGACGGTGCGTGAGATAGGGATGATGGATTATGTTTATGGAACGTGAAACTGTTTATGGAACGAGATTATGTTTATGCAACGGAGGATTAGTTGGAATGTTATGTGTGTTTGCTATGGCGCGTGTTGCATGGTCAATGGACTCGGATGGCCCGTGCACGGGTGTGGCTTCCCTCGGACGGTTACGACCGGGGCACCGGGACCGATCGGCCTAGGAGAGAATTATGTGTGGTATTTATGGTGCACAACAATCGGACGGATTGCGACCGTCCAGTGCTGTGATAAGCTATAATATCCGTAAGTTTGGGATCCTTCGAATATTGGGCTAGCAACCCGTATCGAAGTGATCATAGGATTACACATAAGAGATGCCAAGTCCATTACGGTACGAAACACCGTGACCTTCATATAGATAGGGCCGGTGGGCTGAGATGAGAGTTGGGTGCAGGTGCAGGGCCTGCGACCCTTATGCATTGTCTAAGTTTATGATTGGAATGTTGCATGAATTATATAGTTTCTTAGGTAAGTTCCAACCAGTGCATGCTAAGTAAAATGGGCCGAAAATGAGCACGATCACTATGTTTTTATTCATATTATGTCTAACTGTATCTGCCGCATGGACACGGTATTGGACACACATATGATAAGGTGCTATGTTTAAGTATTGCCATGAAACTGATCCTAAGGCTAAATAGAAAGATCACAATTTAAGATGCATGATTCACAAAGATACTTAGTGTTTGGTTTGGGTGAGAGCGGGTCTTGATCAGTGCGAAGCGAGGACGAAAGCACTAATCCCCCACTAGTTTGTGTGCAGGTTCACATATGATTGGCTTGGGGCGGGGCTTGGCTTGGACGTGCCGAGGTATGGAGTCCTTGGTGTTCAAGAGTATCTACCGCATAGGCGTTCGGACGTGCAACATGGGGTTGTTCGGCCGAAGACAACTTAGTGGCTATGAAGAGGCATAATGTATGGAACAATGTAATCCGTTGTGAGCTAGAGAGATCATGAGCATTGTAGCCAATTAGCATATATGTTGGGCTATTCAGTGTAGCCCCTCTTCCCGAAATTGTAATAAAAATATTATTTTATTTAATTATGTGAATTAAATGGTGATTTTTAGAATGAACATAATGGTATACACACCATTAATGTTTTATTGAATTTCGTTATGGTTACTATTGAGGTTATTATATATATGATATTATTATTGGTTGTATTTATTTGGTTATCAAATAAATGTTTTATATATATATATATATATATATATATATATATATATATATATATATATATATATTCATATTTATAAGAATAGGCCTTACTCTAGGAATATATAATATCGGGGTTATTTAGATTTTTTGGGAATATTATATTAGTATATATATAATATATAGGCATATGGATGCTATTAAATAATTGTAAATATATATACTCTCAGTATTAATTATAAAATAAAGTATGTGTATATATAGCATTATGTAAGTATATACATATAAATGTGTATATACGAGTATATTATATATGTGTATATATAGATAAATATAAAGGAAAATAGAGGGGTATATATATATATATATATATATATATATATATATATATATATATATATATATATATATATATATATATATATATATATATATATATATATTGATATATTGATATAAATGCATAAATATATGTGTTTACATATAGTATTTTTAAAAAAAAAAACCACACTGTTCCCTTACGGGAACAGTGGACCCTCAGTTGCGTCAACATGACCTAGGAAAACAGCCTTCAGGCCATAACCTCTGGGCCCACAAGCCATGTTATATATCTCCAGCGCTCGGCCAAAGGCCCGACCCCCCTCTGGTGGGTTCTGTAAACCACAGAATCGATATATACGTATATATCTAAACCCGTCGTGAGGAGATACAATCGAGAAGTAAACCCTAGCCGTGACCGCGCCCCATCCCCAGCCTCCTGGGCGGTCACCCCGACGTCAGAGCACCGCCATGGGGCCGTCGGACGGCGGCCAAGGAGGCCCCGCGCGCACAGGCGCGGGCATACATCAGCAATGGCAGTGGCCGCTAAGGTAAACTTCGAACCCGTATATCTCATTCTATATTTAACCGATTCTCGACCCGTAAATTAGTTTTGAAAGCCAACATGACCGCCTCGAAACCCCAGTAACTGGATTTTGTATAGGTTGCACGACCGGTCCACGAGATCAACCCAAAGTTAGTCGAAAATCTGTTAAAAATAGGACAGTGAGACTACCCCAAGCCCAGAGTTCGAAGGAGGATTATGAATTAACCAATAAGAATTTCAGAAATATAATTGAAAACAGTCCTAGACAACCTATAGGGCTTCGATTCCCTTTTTGTAGAATTGGATTTCGTAGATTGTGCGTCAAAAAATCGAAATACTAATTTGGCAAAAAACTTGTTTTTAAATTATTAAAAATATCGAAATTCCTACGATACGACGTGCGTCCCGCCAATCCGGGCGACGTAGTCGCCAACCGAAAGTATCGAAAGCTGCGTATCGGCTTCATGGACGTGTGGGCTTTGACGAAATTCAAATTGGTCGTGTGTGCGCGACGAATTTGATGCATATCCGTCGAAATTCACCGTATCGGCCTCTGTGCAAATTTCTCAATTAGTTTGTGCACGTTCATCAGATCGAGATGAAACTTATGCCAGCAGGACCGTATCATTTTTCGAGTCCTGTATGCCAAGTTTGGTCCAATTTTGAGACAGTTGATTGGATCGCCATTTTGCGGGCACAACGGTCCGACTCAACGGGTGATTTTGTGCACGGTCTGCCAGAATCCAACTTTGGACATACGGTTGGGTTCATATCGGAAAACTGGATCCGTAGACATGTAGTTTAAAGACTTTAGAGACCATCTACTCTGGCACGCTTTTCGATACAAAGCGGGTCCAACAGCGGGCACCGTTTTGGCCCGAAATTATCGTTTTGCCCCTGTATCCAAAATTAGACTTAAGGACAGGAAATTCTAGCTATTTTGACTATTCTAAGAACGTTAGAAATGTTTATTTCAGCTTTCGGGGATTGTTGCACGGGTTTTGACTTTTGTGGCACACTGAGTGGTTTGGATTATCGATTTCACCAGCAAAGGACAACAAGCGAGTACAGTTTATTGTTTGTTTTCAGTATTGATCTTTACTATGCATCAGTGTTTAGTCGATAGATATGTGATTTCAGTTTTATGTAATTTTGTTCCTTGTTGTGTCGGGAGGTGAAGTACCAATGATGTGTGATCTGACCTTAGACCGTGTAGACAGTGTAGATAGTGATTTATTATTGCAAAGTAGACAGTATAGACAGTGATTTATTATTGCACTTATATCTTGTAGACCGTGTAGACCGTGATTATTATTATATTTAAACTGTTTAGATCATGATTATTATTTTATAGACAATGTTTCTTTATTGCAATATTTTTCTGTAGACCGTGTAACTGTAGGCCGTGTAGACCGTGTCGCATAATTATCTCGAGACCGATCACATATCAAAGGTACTTCAATCGGACAGTTGGTGAGTACTTTATTGCATTTTATTTTCTGTTCTTATTATTCAGTTTTATTGTCTTTCTTCATTTTATTTTATGAATCATATGTCTAAAGGCTAACCTCTGTAGTATAGT
Organism: Iris pallida; assembly: GCA_029216955.1. Taxonomy (NCBI): domain Eukaryota; kingdom Viridiplantae; phylum Streptophyta; class Magnoliopsida; order Asparagales; family Iridaceae; genus Iris; species Iris pallida. The sequence goes on along the minus strand of JANAVB010014796.1, from coordinate 11,838,778 downwards.
CATTTTTATATATTGGAACTGCATTCAGTAAATAGTACTCGTTCCATTCCTGACTGGAAACCAATATTTTTCAGGTTAATCGTGGATTCACTTAGCATGGGAGTTACGGGTATACTTGCAGACGAAAAGCCTAGAGACTAGCTAGATAGATGAGTTGTGGTCATTCCATATTTGTATAAGTTTATATTTTTCTGCAAATGTAAAACTTGCGATCATTGTAAGTCAAATTAGTTTCTCTGAATGAGCATTGTATTATTTGTGATTTGATCTTCATGGCCGTGACAGCGTTCTACCGCCGATAATGTGGCGTAGGCTGGCTTGGACACGTCTCGTATCCGTTTTAAAAAAACCGGGTGTGGGTCGTGACAAGTTTTTGTGGTGGCCCTTGCAGGTCTATTTTTGCAAATCATGTGAACTCGTGATAGTACTTAAGTTAGTTGTACTATTGCGAGTCTGCGACTAGGAAATGCTCATTCACGAATTAGGGATTAATTTAATTTAGGAGAATGGCTAGGACTCGGAGTCCCTTATACAAATTTACCGATGGGTAGTCTAGGCCATGCCATTTAGATGAGGGTTAATAATTTTGATAGTTTGTCAGATCCCCATAGGTACACTATTATCTTTCGATATGACGACACGATCCAAGGTGGATAGATTATTCACTTGGTGAGACAGGGCTTCATAGAAATAATGATCTAACCTTGATAAATTGTGCAATTCCTTCTCTTTGCCCCTTAGATATCATCCTCATATCTTAGTCAAATTGCCTATTTAGTTCCTATTTTGCCCTAAGAATTATTATTTTTATGTTATCCATAGATGAACCTCGAGTTAGTTTCGATTCACGTTTTTCCTCAAAGGCTTGAGTACACATAGAATAGTTAGAATGTTTGTATTTTTTTGTCTTCAGTTATTTTCTCCATGTTCATCTTTTATTTTAAGGATTGTGACTGATAGATACTTACATATCTCATAGTCAACTTGTTTGAATCTCTAGAAGCTCGTAGATTTTTATATACATAGTTTAAGGAATGTAGTTAACTCAAAATGGCAGGATAGCAGCGCACCGTCGCCATTTAATTGAATCATGAAGACTATGGATTCACTGCAGCCAGCAGCGCACTAGCGAGGCACGACCCCTAGAGTTGAATTTTTGTTTAAGAAATTATAGGTTATAGAATGTTACTAAAACTATGGCTAGTGGTCCTCTTTTGACCGTAGTCACCCTTGTGTCAATATAAGGTGGAGTATCGGATAGCATATCACATCTGAATCATGAAACCAAGAGTTTACCAAAGCCAGAGTTCACAGGTGGGGTATAATCTGCGGTGAAATAATTTCAGACGTGATTACAAGTTTAGGATACTGTGGAGGATAGGACAATGCCATGTATTTTCCATAAGATCCAAAGCCAATATTAGTAAAAGTTTTGTAAATTGGGTAGTATATCTCCCTACCTAAAATTCAGTAGTCCTTGTGACTTATTGACGAGGTAATTGATTACACTAATAATTTTACCTAGAATATAGAATTTAGAGGTCCATAACCCTTTAGTCGACCAAGGCAGTATGGATGAGAAGTTAGTAGGATGACCGTATAAGCAAGAACACTAGATAAGATTTTGTTTCTCGCAAAACTCGAACTACTTATACCTCTTTTCAAAAATCTCACATACTTGTATTTTGACTATCTTGACCAATGTTGCTATTACAGCCTAGTTTTGCAAGCTCACTCAGTTCTCGAGCTTGATTCCAGACATATGTTTAGTGGAGACGCCTGCTAACATATTGTCTAATCAGAATCGATGTATTATGGTCTGATCAACCGTAGTGCACTCGGTTCGCTCTCTCTTTGATTATCCCACGTGGATTGAGATTTCGAGGTATCATCTAAGATCTCATCCGCGATTGCTTGACAATTCCTCTTGAATTATATGTTCACCTTTGAATCACAAAATTGTATTCAGTAACATCTCTCTTGAACTCTTTATTTTTGTCTTTCACTGATTTGGAAAGACGGAAGCTCGTGAGGGTAGAGAGGTACAGAGTACCCCCATGGTTATGATAGCTGTATACACAAGTGTAGCTACCATCGGCTAGTCATGTGATTGAGTTACTCGTTTTTCCCTCGACCCTCAAACTACTATTGGGACTTTCTAGCCATCTGAATTTGAGAATGATTAGGGTTTTACCCTTAGTCAAAAATGCCAACCTAGGAGACTACCTCTCCTTAAGAACCAATTGTTGTGGGTCTCTAATTAATTGCTGGAAGCTTGCTTTAACTAGCAACCCTTATGCCTTGACTCAACCGTCCCTCGATCAAAGCCTACAATTTAGACATGAGATGAATAGACAAGGATAAGGACAATCCTTTACCGTGACTATGGTAGACACTCATCCCAAGATTGGTTTCCAATAAATATTACCCTGGTTATGTAAATTTTGATATTAAGACCTAACTAGTGTTGAAACACCACTGTTACTAGCTTAGCTAATACCATAGATTAAACACCCTGTCAAAGTGTGATCCACCAGTTGTCAACAGCAATACAAGGTCCCTACAGCCCATATCACTAGAACCCTTGTGACCATAGTCTAACAGGCTTGACACAAATAGAGATTCACGACCCAGTTGTTAGAAATCTTTTCATATGATGTGCCTTAGGGTTGGTTACCCTGTCGATAACTCTTGTATACTATGGATGTGTAAGTTCCTCTATTTTGTTAACCCTGTGTCATTATACACACATGTTTTCTATTTATTGAGGAACAATCCATGACTTGACTCATATCTACCGTATCCCGTATGTCGTGCCTTATTCTTTATTAACAAGAGTCGAGGTACAATATTCGGACTTTTGAAATCCTTCTAACCTCATTATTCCAAAAACCATATCTTAGCTTCTAAGGTGGGTAGACTGTAAGCCTTCTAAATCTAGGATATGCTAGAATTACCGAGTGATTAGAATAATTTCCATTAGGATGATTATTAGTGCCCTTGGAATCCAACTTTTCATTTAGATCATTTTGTGTTCCCGGCCGTGTCATTAATATTCGGAGTACGAGACCAGTTGTTACCTTCCAACAAATTTCATATGCAAGATCTAGACAAGTTCACCTTCATTTAGGTATATCATGTCCCACTCAAACCCGTCCCCTTGTACTCTATTTTTGTGCTACGACTTTCAGGTTAAAAGGATTAGCCATAACCCTTACCGTAATACCAGTATATTTCCCGACTTCCATTAGAGCCTCAACTTTGACTCATTTCCTTCGACCAAATATATGGTTGTGACCTACTCGAAGCCCACTATGCACAGGCCACTAGTGTGCCACTCAATTGAGGCCTCATGTGCTACTTAAACACAAAAGTCACTAAAGGCGCATTTGGGCTTATGGACCTAGCTAACCAACCTGACTAGCAACTAGCTCAACCACTTGGAAGTAACCCTATTCTAGGTTACCCTAACCTAGTAGACATAGTTTTATCTTGGGATATTGTTCAGTCCATATAGATTGAGATCCAAGGTTCATCCAACCAACGAGGGATGTCCAAGCAGGAAGCCCATTAAGACCCAGTAATATCCATTCATGTATACCACTATAATTGGACTATAAAGTCGAACCATTTGAAATAGGTCCCCATATCTATTATGTAGTCTTCCCCTTTGTGAATGAGAAGTCATTCGTAACCCTTGTTCCATCTACCTAAAAGTCACGATACGATCTTGTATTGCATTTATCTCCCTTTCTCGTGTGTTTAAATAACCACGAAAAAGATCACAATCTCGATTTCTCAAATTCGGTCCTATTATAGAACCTTGTTTAGATTAATTTCAAGAACAGAACTTCTGTATTGCACGGATTGCAAGTCCTCTAAGAAACGAAGGGTTCTTCAATGAAGCAAGTGACTGGACTAGAGTAGCCCAGCCTAGTAAATAAGCCAATGGTTCATAAACTCCCTCTCTACCTGCATCATTAGATGCTCTACCGCTCTTAAGACTTCATATTCGCTCTCGATTATTTTTTCCTTATCTTCCTGTCCTTCTATTGCGGAGCGACGAATGGTCATGCTTATTAGAGTTTACTAATATTTCTTAGCCACTTGTGTAAATTCGATGCTGGTTAAATTTTGGATTGTTTGCTAGAAAGGAGAGGATTATAGATGACATATACAGTAGATATCTATGGATAGAAATTTATCTTAGCAATTAGTTGAAAGATTATAAAGTTTAGCGACATGAGAATTGAGGGAGTAGTATGACCAAAGATGGGTAGAAGTCCTCAGAGTTTTGTAGTTAGAAAAGGACTAGGAGGATGATATAAACTGTTTTTAAGGAATTAAAATTCGAGGAGATTAAGGTAATGGTAGATTTTTTTTTAATTTAAGGAATAGTTACGAATTAGAATTTCGAAGACAAAATTATTTTTAGGTGGGTAGATTTGTAGCCCCTCTTCCCGAAATTGTAATAATATATTATTTTATTTAATTATTTGAATTAAAAGGTGATTTTTACAATGAATATAATGGTATACACACCATTAATGTTTTATTGAATTTCGTTATGGTTACTATTGAGGTTATTATATATATGATATTATTATTGGTTGTATTTATTTGGTTATCAAATAAATGTTATATATTTATATATATATATATATATATATATATATATATATATATATATATATATATATATATATAAGAATAGGCCTTACTCTAGGAATATATAATATTGGGGTATTTAGATTTTTTTTGGAATATTATATTAGTATATATATAAATATATAGGTATATGGATGCTATTAAATAATTGTAAATATATATACTCTCAATATTAATTATAAAATAAAGTATGTGTATATATAGCATTATGTAAGTATATACATATAAATGTGTATATACGAGTATATTATATATGTGTATATATAGATAAATATAAAGGAAAATAGGTGTGTATTTTTTTTTTATATAAAGGAAAATAGGTGTGTGTGTGTGTGTATATATATATACATATATATATATACATATATATATATATATATATATATATATATATATATATATATTGATATAAATGTATAAATATATGTGTATACATATATACATATAGTATTAAAAAAAAAGAACCACACTGTTCCCTTACGGGAACAGTGGACCCTCAGTTGCGCCAACATGACCTAGGAAAACAGCCTTCAGGCCATAACCCCCGGGCCCACAAGCCATGTTATATGTCCCCAGCGCTCGGCCAAAGGCCCGACCCCCCTCTCGTGGGTTCTGTAAACCACAGAATCGATATATACGTGTATATCTAAACACGTCGAGAGGAGATACAATCGAGAAGTAAACCCTAGCCGTGACCGCGTCCCATCCCCAGCCTCCTGGGCGGTCACCCCGACGTCGGAGCACCTCCGTGGGGCCATCGGACGGTGGCCAAGGAGGCCCCGCGCGCACAGGCGCGGGCATACATCAGCGATGGCAGTGGCCGCTTAGGTAAACTTCGAACCCGTATATCTCATTCTATATTTAACCGATTCTCGACCCGTAAATTGGTTTTGAAAGCCAACATGACCGCCTCGAAACCCCAGCAACTGGATTTTCTATAGGTTGCACGACCGGTCCACGAGATCAACCCAAAGTTGGTCGAAAATCTGTTAAAAACAGGACAGTGAGACTGCCCCAAGCCCCGAGTTCGAATGAAGATTATGAACAAACCATTAAGAATTTCAGAAATATAATTGAAGACAATCCTAGACAACCTATAGGGCTTCGATTCCCTTTTTGTAGAATTGGATTTCGTCGACTGTGCGTCAAGAAATCGAAATCCCAATTTGGCAAAAAACTTGTTTTTAAAATATTAAAAATATCGAAATTCCTCCGATACGACGTGCGTTTTGCCAATCCGGACGACGTGGTCGTGAACCGAAAGTATCAAAAGCTATGTATCGGCTTCATGGACGTGTGGGCTTTGACAGAATTCAAATTGGTCGCGTGTGCGCGACGAATTTGATGCGTATCCGTCGAAATTCATCGTATCGGCCTCTGTGTAAATTTTTCAATTAGTTTGTGCACGTTCATCAGATCGAGACGAAACTTGTGCCAGCAGGACCGTATCATTTTTCTGGTCCTGTATGCCAAGTTTGGTCCGATTCTGAGACAGTTGATTGGATCGCCATTTTGTGGGCCCCACGGTCCGACTCAACGGATGATTTTGTGCACGGCCTGCCAGAATCCAACTTTGAACATACGGTTGGGTTTGTATCGGAAAACTGGATCCATAGACATGTAGCTTGACGACTTTAGAGACCATTGACTCTGGCACACTTTTCGGTGCAAAGCGGGTCCAACGGCGGATACCGTTTTGGCCCGAAATTACCGTTTTACTCCTGTGTCCAGAATTGGACTTAAGGACAGGCAATCCTAGCTATGTTGACTATTCTGAGAATGTTGGAAATGTTTATTTCAGCTTCCGGGGATTGTTGTACGGGTTTTGACTTTTGTGGCACACTGAGTGGTTTGGATTATCGGTTTCACCAGCAAAGGACCACAAGCGAGTACAGTTTATTATTTGTTTTCAGTATTGATCTTTACTATGCATCAGTGTTTAGTCGATAGATATGTGAATTCAGTTTTATGTGATTTTGTTCCTTGTTGTTTCGGGAGGTGAAGTACCAACGATGTGTGATCTGACCTTAGACCGTATAGACAGTGTAGACAGTGATTTATTATTGCAAAGTAGACAGTGTAGACAGTGATTTATTATTGCACTTATATCTTGTAGACCGTGTAGACCGTATAGACCGTGATTATTATTGTATTTAAACTGTGTAGATCATGATTATTATTTTATAGACAATGTTTCTTTATTGTAATATTTTCTGTAGACCGTGTAACTGTAGACCGTGTAACTTTAGACCGTGTAACTGTAGACCGTGTAACTTTAGACCGTGTAGACCGTGTCGCATAATTGTCCCGAGACCGATCACATATCAAAGGTACTTCAGTCGGACAGTTGGTGAGTACTTTATTGTATTTTATTTTCTGTTCTTATTATTCAGTTTTATTGTCTTTCTTCATTTTATTTTATGAATCATATGTCTAAAGGCTAACCTCTGTAGTATAGTCATTTTCGTATATTGGAACTGCATTCAGTGAATTGTACTCATTCCATTCCTGACTGGAAACCAATATTTTTTAGGTTAATCATGGATTCACTTAGCATGGGAGTTACGGGTATACTTGCAGACGAAAAGCCTAGAGACTAGCTAGATAGATGCGTTGTGGTCATTCCATATTTGTATAAGTTTATATTTTTCCGCAAATGTAAAACTTGCGATCATTGTAAGTCAAATTAGTTTATGTGAATGAGCATTGTATTATTTGTGATTTGATCTTCATGGCCGTGACAGCGTTCTACCGCCGATACTGCGACGTAGGTTGGCTTGGACACGTCTCGTATCCGTTTAAAAAAAAACAAAACCGGGTGCGGGTCGTGACATTCAGAGCTTTGTAATCTTCAGTTTGTTATCAATAAAAGAGATTCTTATGTTATCAATAAAAGAGATTCTTATGTTATACTTTATTTCCTTCTGCTGCTTATGTTATCAATTTGAGACAAATACTATGTGAACATGTTATCTTGCCTTACATAAGCGTAACTCCAGGCTCGTGCGGTATCACGCCCCAGTGAGGACGATGATTCGGATGAAATCTAGCGAGGACGAGCGATTTCTCGGATCGGGGCGTGACAGAAGCTGGGGACAAGGACTACGAAGACGGTCTTCTTGGGGTATGCCGAGAAGAGTGATGCTCGGAGATTTCTTGATATTGAGTTAAATTATATCATCAAATCTCGCGATGCTGAATATTTTGAAGATAAGTTTGTAAGGCACAAGAACATTGCTCTAACGGACATTCCATAGAATGATGAAGGTACAAAGGTGACTGAGATCTTCAATGAGCCAGTTGTCCAAGATGAAGTTGTTACTGAGGAGACAACGATTGAACCAGAACTTACTGAGCTGTCATCGAAGCGAGCGAGGAGGCCGAAGAACTTCGGAGATGACTTCATCACCTATCATATGGAAATAGATCCGCTTACCTATGATGAGGCGATGAAGACTAGAGATGCTACTTTCTGGAAGAAGGCGATAGACAATAAAATTGAATTAATCACCTCCAATAACACTTGGGTGTTGGTTGATCTACCTGAAGGAGCAAAACCTATCGGATGCAAGTGGATCTTCAAGAAGAAGATGAAAGCTGATGGAACCATTAACAAGTTCAAGGCCAGGCTAGTGGAAAATGGGTTTTCTCAGAAGCAGGGGATCGACTACTTTGACATGTATGCTCCAGTAGCCCGGATGACCACCCTATGAATGTTGATTGCTCTCACAGCGATACATAAGATGGTGATACATCAGATGGATGTGAAAACGACATTCCTGAATGGCAAGCTGACCGAAAAGATCTACATGCAACAGTCAGAAGGGTTTATCGTCAAAGGTCTTGAAGACAAAATCTGCAAGTTGGTAAAATCTCTGTATGGTTTAAAGCAAGGTCCCAACATGTGGCATGAGAAGTTTGACAAAGTCATAAGGTCAAATGGCTACAGGGTCAGTAAAACAGACAAGTGTGTCTATACAAAGTTTGCTGACGGAAGAGGAGTCATCGTTTGTCTATACGTGGATGACATGCTAATCCTAGGTACAGATATAAGCTGTGTCACGGAGACAGAAGTTTCGACGAAATTCAGTATGAAGGATTTGGGAAATGTTGATGTTATCTTGGGACTCAAAATCATCCGGACAGACACTGGACTAGCGTTGTCACAGTCTCATTATGTTGAGAAGATGATCACTCGTTACGGGTATCAGGATCTTCCAGGGATCGATACGCCATACAAATGTGATATGAAGCTGAAGCCTAAGGAAAAGCGTTAGGCAGCTGGAGTATGCAAGCGTAATCGGAAGTTTGATATATGCTACTACGGTTACAAGCCTGACATAGCTTTCGCCGTGGGAATGCTGAGTCGTTTCACGAGCAACCTAGGCATTGAGGACTGAAAAGCTGTGAAATAGGTTATGAGATATCTCAAGAAGACTCAGACATATGCACTACACTATAGCGGAGATCCGTCGATAGTGGAAGGCTTCAGTGATGCCAGCTGGTGCTCAGAAGTGGAGAGCGAGAGGTCCACAGGTGGATACATTTTCACAATGGATGGAGCTGCTATATCGTGGAAATCGAAGAAGCAGACTATGCTCTCACGATCATCCATGGAATCTGAGTTTTTTGCACTTGATACCGCAGCGGAGGAAGCAAAATGGCTTCAGGAGCTCATGTATGATCTTCCAGTGGTTGGAACGCAAATATAGGGATAGCGATATACTGCAACAACCAGGCGACTGTGGCGGTGGCATCAAATGACCTCTTCAACGGAAAGAAGAGGACTGTGCAGTTGAAGCACAGGGCAGTACACGATCTCATCAAGAGGGGTGTTATTGCAGTGATTGATGTTCGGAGTCAGGAGAACCTGGCGGATCCGTTCACCAAGGGCCTCAAGCGCCGTCTGGTCGGTGACACAGCTTATAAAATGGGCTTAAAGGCATTCTGATATTGTGTTATTACATTCCTACCATAAAGTTTTATGCTATTAGTTCAAAGAGAAATCTACTAGGCATCTAGCTTTTGGTTCAAGGGAGGACTATTAACCGGAAGAATATCATGAACCGTGGATACTTATCCTCTATGGCATGGAGAGGTTACGGACCTACAACCACTATTGTCTACTATTATTTTATGCAGAAAATGTATCCTGTGGGAAGGTTGGCTTAAATGCCTTAATGAGTTCTCAGGTAGAGTGAATGCCTGGAGTGCTTTACAGGAAGCACGGTAGCGCAGCACTACAAGGAGTGTAATTCCATGCTATAGTGGGGTGACTCCACCATGAGGTTCCCGATTAGGGGTAATGCCTCGGCTTTGTGAGCCAAGTCACAGCAGAGTAGCACCGTAAATAGGCATGTAGCCTAATGATGTATGATAATCGTAATAAAGAGAGGTAAACATCACTACAAAGAGGACAATATCCTCATGTTACAGTGGCATGACACCACGAAGAGGTTCCAGGTAGGGTAAAGCCGCAGCTTCGCAAGCCATGTCATAGCGGCGTAATACCGTACGGAAGTGTAAGGCTTCATGCTGGTAGTTTAGCACTACAAAGAGGGTGACCTCATGCTACAGTAGTATGACACTACGATGAGGTACCCAGGTGGGGTAAAGCCTCGGCTTTAAGCCATGTCATAGCGGCGTAGCACCGCAAAGAAGCACAATGCTTCATGCCATGACTCTTTATAAAGAACTCACCTATAGTGTATGGACAGAGATATCAGGCCGTCTCTTGAGGGTAAACTTGTAGATGTCCAAAAATTATACACTGAAACCAGGCTAGCACAAGGCCTTTAATGTGCAGCCAGAAGCACAGTTGATGTCATTATGTGAGTAGGAAGAATTACAGTTATGGTGCAAAATTGAAAGCTTAGTCCATTCTTGTATCATACTGTTATTTAATATATGCGGAAAGATTCAAGTCGTAGCGACATCTTTCCTAATGCCTGATGGACAGTCACTGTGGGAAATGCTCAACCCATATATTGAGATATATGGGAGATTGTTGGTGTTTTTGCCTTTGGACTAGGAAAGATAGTCCCACATCGGCTACACCAAATGGTGAGTATCTCAATATAATGCATTAGTTGTGTTGAGGTGTGCACATGAGGTGTAGTAGGACACAAGTGTGTGCCATATGAGAGTATTTTCCTAGAAGGAAAAATGATTAATTCCAACAAAGAAGTAAGTTAATTTTTATTGTGCGGACTCGGACTCGGACACGGACTCCAGGATGTCTCGTGCATGCACGGAAGTGTTCGGGGGATAGGCGTGGACTGTCACACTTCTATGCTGATTGTGGGATGATCTAAAATATCAAACTCTATTTTTGAGTATTGGTATTTTAGTCCTACATCGGATAGGAGAAGAGGTGAAGTCTCACTCCACTCTATAAATAGATCCCCTTGGCCTCCTTTGAAAGATGTACCAAGAAGAAAGTTAAAGGGAGTCCGTAAAGTCCAGGAAGCCCGTTCAAGTATCAAATATTGACTTACGAGCGTTTCAGAAGTTCTTCGTGAACTTGCTGGTTCCTGGAAGCAGATCGTGTTGGGGCGAATCTTTCTTTGAGCAACGGTGATCTTAATCACCCCAACAAGAACCTTTTCTCTTCTTCTTTCTTCTTTCTTCTCCTTCATCTAAGTTGTAACTCAGTTCTGTCCTTTAGCAACTGCGCTTGCGAGGAAGAACATGAGATTTATTTTTTGAACTCAGTTATGTGCGTCAGCAACTGCAATTGCGAGGAAGAACGTGAGATTTATTTTATGATTATTGTTGCTTTTGTAATCAGATTCATATTATAGTATTCCTCTTGTATCTCAAGAATTATCAGAAGGTGAACGTTTGTTTGAACCTCTGATCTCGACATCGAGTCTACCATCTTTGATCAAGCCCCGGGACTAACAGCAACAAGTGGATAACTGCTAGGGTTTAAGGATCCGAACCTACATTAACAAATCCTATCCTTAGAATTTAACAAGATTAGCTAATAAACCACTTAATGTAAAGTACGCTAATTATAAACATTTGTCGTTTTATTAGAGAAAATAATAATTTAAATATATAATATTTTGGTAAAAACTATTTTATTAGTATTTTGTAAATAGGCAAAAAATAATGTATTTTGGAATATTATCAAGTAGTGACGGTTTATATCGTACCTTATTTTAATAGAAAATAATATATTTTATTTATTAGTAAAACAGTAACGATTTTATCGTAAGTATATAATAGAAATATCATTTTAAACGTAGAAATGCTTGAGATCTAATTAGTATTTATTTATATAAAACTTTACAAAATATTTATAGTAACTATTTTCTTTAAATAAGAAATAACCATTTTAATACTAAATTACGAAAATCCTTATTTTAGTAAAATTTATATTTTTTTATTAAAAAATGCTAAAAACATCTTTTTACATAATACAATAAGGATACTAATCAATTAATGGTTAATTTACGAAATAATATTTTTATCCAAAAACATATAAATATGTATATTTGACTTAAATCACTACTTTCTACATTAAAAACATATTTTTGATATGTAACTATTTATTTTGAAACTAATTTAATAATAAACTAATGGCAATAATAATAATGATAATAATATTTAAAAATAACGAATTTAACGTTTACTATCCATTAAACCTAATAACTTTGCACTCATACTTCTGAGAAATTTTTATCAAAAAGGATTTGGCTGCTATTCATTCCATCAAGCTTTTATTCGTTAGAAGAAGGGGCAATATCGTCGCCCACACTCTCGCCGGACAAGCTCGATGCACTCATACTTCTGAGAAATTTTCTTCCCCTCCTCCTTGTATTACCCAGTCTCTCAATGAGGACTGCTATTTTGATGTAAACAATGCTGGTTGATTTAATAAAAGCTTTTCTTTCGGAAAAAAACCCTAATAACTTTGCAAATTACTATAACATTTATATATATACGATATAATAGTTGTTAATAATTATCTATCCATAATATTAATAGATTACAAGGATTCATGGTCGCAATTAGGAAACTACTACTAACTATCCAGGAACAGAAATGGTTCTGTGAATTAACAGAAGGTAGAAAACGTTACCGGAAGTTGTGACGGAGCACCGAGGGGATGCCTCGGACTCGAAACACGCACGGAGCGCGGAACGGGTCGCGGAACACGTGTGCACGTGCGAAGGGGACACGCGGCTGCGGATCGGCGCACGAGATGCCGCGGAACAGCGATGGGGCCTCACGGGACAACGGCGGGGTCGTACGGGACAGCGGCAGGACACGTACACGGACATGCGGGGACGCGTGTACGTACGCGAAAAGGCCGTGAAAGGCCGAGCGACTGGCGGAGGAGCCGCACGCGTGGGTTGCTGCTGGCGCACGAAGCGCGCTGGTGTACGCGCGGATGGCGCACCGCTGTGCGTGCTGCTGTACGCCGGCGGGGGCCGGTCAGGCGGTCGGTTGGCGAGCGGATGTCGGGGTTAGGTGCCGTCGCAGGAGGGTTAGCCGAAAAGGCGTAGCCGAGGGTCAGGCAAAAAGGTTTTGTGGGGGAGAGAGGGGCAGGCGAGTGTGTTGTGGAGAGGAAGGGGAGGAGTTGAGATGGTAGGGGTTGATATTGTGTACTCTTCCTCTTTGTGAAAGAAGAACAAAATAATGGTGTTTTTATTTTTAGAGACTTGGGGGAAAGGAAGTGGCTGAGAGGAATTTTCTAAGGAGATGGGGATAAATGTAGGGAGGGATGCAGGGAGAGTGTGGGAAAATGGGTTTGACCGGGTGTGAGTGAAGGGAAAAGGGTTTTATTTATTTATTAAAGGGTTGGGTTTTACACTTGAGCAACTAAAATTTCTACTCCTGTAAAAGAAGAAGAAAAAGAACAAGTATGTGAAAGTTTTTTTTTCTTCCATAGGTTTCAATTTTGTTCCCGTTAAGGGCCTCCTCGTACCCAAAATGCTCGTGTTAGTTTGGGTCCTGTTATGCTTGTTGGGTTTTTAGCCTTTAGTTTTGGTTTTTAGTCCCACATCGGCTAGAAAGGAATGTGTATCTCCATATATATGAGTCTTTGCTCTTTATGGAGATGCACATGTAGTGCACATGGGTGTGTGCCATGTGGGATTAATTATTAATGGTATAAAGGCTTAATCAACAATTAAGAAGCTGTAAGCTTTTTGCTCTTGGAAATTTATTTTCATGGAGCTAAGCTCCGTAGGAGCTTAGCGACTCGGACTCGGACTCGGGCTCGGGCTCAAGGGCTCATGAGGCGTAATGTGGCATTTTGTTGGCGCACTTTGCACTTAGCACGTCAGCATCGTCGCTAGGCGCATAGTGCGCTTAAGTTGCGCTCGTTGCGCGAGCCACTTGCGCGACAACGTTGCGCGGCCCGTTACGCGAGCCCATTTACGCTGGCCCAGTTACGCAGCCCAGTACGCCCAGTACGCCCAGTACGCGTAGTGTGCGCAGCGTACGCATCGTGCGTAGAGTGTGCAGTGTGTGCAGCGTACACAGTGTGCATAGAGTACGTATGTGCGTATGGCTGGCTGTATATTAGAGCGGGAACAGTTGCAGCAGTTGCTGCACGTTCAGGAGTGGTTCAGCCACTACCCTGAAGTTCAGGCAACTGCTTGGCAACCGTCCCGTGGGCTATATATGCAGGTTCTCTCCTCTCTCTCAGTGTTGGAGAAATCAGAATTCCAGAGAGAAAACTCTAAGTGTTCTTTAACACAACAGAGTAGTGAGCGTGTTTTTTAACACAAACACTAGTACTTTTTAGTACGCATGGGTTCTGTTACTTCAGAAACAGAGAGAGAAGAGTAGAGCCATTGCAAGAGGAGTTCGCCGTCTTCCGAGGAGTCAGAAGAGTAGGAGTGTTCCAAGGTTTTTCGTCAACCTTGCTGGTTCCTGGAAGCTGTTCGCAGAGGGCGAATAAAGCTTTGAGCAACGGTGATCAATCACCCCAGCAATTCCATCTCTCGCCTGTCACCCTTCTGTTGCCTTTAGCAGTTCTGTCAGTATCTTCTTTTTAGAAGGTACTACTGCCAGTTTGCTACGATCACGAAAATCTCTTTAGATTATTCGTGAATTACGATATCTTTTTAGATCTCGTAATTTGCAGAATCCTTCTGGATCTCTGTTGCAAAACCTTCTTTAAGGAATTGCATTTGAAACATTGTCTTTACAACTGTTTCAGTTTCTGTATTTTCCATCGAAAAAGCGTGCCCCGGCGTTCCCGACAATAACAATCTCAAAGCTTTATTGCTACGATAGAAAATATTAATGCTTCACTCCTCAATACTGACTTTTGCAAATTAGAAAAGTTTGATGGAGAGCATTATCAAGTCTGGAAGAGAAAAGTTTATCTCACTCTTCAACTTAGAGACGTTGATCACGTATTGCTTGAAGAGGAACCTACTGTTCCAGATACTGGGTCTGCTGCCGCAATCTCTGCGGCTACTAAACTTCAGGCCAAGTGGAGAAGGGAGAATAGCATTTGCAGGTTGCTTATCCTGAATGCTATGGAGGATTCCCTAGCAGAATCCTATTCTAAGAAGAATATCGCTAGAGACATATGGAAGTCTCTAGAAAAACTGTACGAAGAAGACAAGAACAAGAGCAAAATATTTGTGGTTGAAAAATATCACAAATGGCTCTTTGAGGACGAGAAGTCCATGCTGCCGTAGGTCAAAGAATTTCTGAAATTGCGACAGAAATTGGAAGACGAGGCTATGCCCCTCCCCAACAAGTTTGTTGTTGGAGGGATTGTCTCAAAGCTCCCCGCTGGGTGGAGCAAGTTCTATGCAAACATGCATAGAAAGAAGTTGGAGATCACCCTTGAAGATCTCCTACAGGAAATCTATGTTGAGGACCAGATGCGGGCTCAACTGAAGGTGGACACACTGTCCAAGCAATTGGCTAACGCCAATCTGGTTCAGACCAAGGAACCAAAGGGAAAGGGAAAGCGTGCAGATTTCCAGAAGAAGAAGAGGAACCCTAACAACTTGAATGTTAAGGGAACTTCTTTCAAGTCAAAGAAATCTAAGGCAAAGATGCCTTGTTTCAAGTGTGGCCAGTTGGGCCATTTCAAAAGTGAATGCACAGCACCGACCAAGAAATCAGAGCAAGGTGAGCCTAGCAAAGTCTCAATGATTACTAATATAATTGCTATGATTGGACAGGTTGATGCTGTAGGATCTGATTCAGACTGGTGGGTAGATACTGGAGCCACCTGCCATGTCTGCTCCAGTAAGGAGTGGTTCACCACCTACACACCCACTTCAGAAGCGGTTGTGATGGCGAACCAAGCACAAGCTGAAGTTCTAGGGATCGGGACGGTTATTCTGAAGCTGACTTCTGGCAAGTCTCTGACGCTTCAAGGCGTGAAGCACGTACCTGCTATCGCCAAGAACCTGATCTCGGGAGGCTTACTCTGCAATGCAGGCCTCAGAATGGACATCAATGCTGGCCAGATGGTGATGTCTATCAAGAGAACATATTTCGGAAAAGCTTTTTATACCGAAGGAATGTTCAAGATTCAGCTTGTAAATCAGTCCAATGTAATTAATGTAATTAATGAAATCACTCCTTCTGCTTATACTCTTGAGTTGTGGCATAATAGGCTAGGACATGTTCATTGTAAACGAATAAACAGAATGTCTAGTCTAGGACTTATCTCCAAGTGTGGGGGTAAGGTAGAGAAATGTGAAGTTTGTGCTCAAACGAAGATCACAAGGAAACCCTTTCCTCGGGTTAATCGAAGTACAGATCTTCTGGAGTTGGTTCACTCCGATATCTGTGACTTCAAACAGTTCTCTACAAAGGCCGGGATGAAGTATTTCATAATCTTCATCGATGACTTCTCAAAGTATGTGTTCGTCTACTTGCTGAAGGCTAAAGACGAAGCATTCGAGAAGTTCAAGGAGTTCAGAGCCGAAGCTGAGCGGCAGACTGGACAACAACTCAAAAGGATAAGAAGTGATCGAGGTGGGGAGTACAGGTCTCATGAATTCGCATCGTTCTGTAAGGAACATGGAATTGTCAATGAGACTACGGCTCCGTACTCTCCTCAATCAAATGGAGTAGCTGAGAGGAAGAACAGGACGTTGACAGAAATGATAAATTCAATATTGTTGACTGCTGGCCTTCCTAAGTGCTACTGGAGAGAAGCTGCATTGACGGCCACTTATATTCTAAATAGAGTGCCTCATGCAACTTCAGACGTTACTCCTCATGAACTCTGGTTCAAGGTCAGACCTAACTTGAATATCATTCGAGTGTGGGGGTGTCTGGCGTATGTCAAGCTTCCAGATCTAAAGATTCAGAAACTTGGGACAAGGACTACAAAGACGATCTTCTTGGGGTATGCCGAGAAGAGTGATGCTCGAAGATTTCTTGATATTGAGTCAAATCATATCATTGAATCTCGCGATACAGAATATTTTGAAGATAAGTTTGCAAGGCACAAGAATATTGTTCTTCCGGATGTTCCGGAGAATAATGAGGGTGCACAAGAGACTGAAGTCTTCAATGAAGATGTGGTCCAAGAAGATGTTGTTGATGAAACAACGGTTGAACCAAAATAAGCTGAGCCGTCAGCTAAGCGTGTGAGGAGGCCGAAGGACTTCGGAAGTGACTTTGTCACCTATCATGTGGAAGCAGATCCGCTTACCTATGATGAGGCGATGAAGACCAGAGACGCGGTTTTCTGGAAGGAGGCGATTAACAATGAGATTGATTCCATCACCTCAAATAACACTTGGGTGTTGGTTGATCTTCTTGAAGGAGCGAAACCCATCGGATGCAAATGGATCTTCAAGAAGAAGATGAAAGCAGAAGGAACTATTGACAAGTTCAAGGCTAGGTTGGTAGCCAAGGGGTTTTCTCAGAAGCAGGGGATTGACTACTTTGACACATATGCTCCAGTAGCCCGGATGACCACCATCAGAATATTGATTGCTCTCGCAGCAATAAATAAGATGGTGATACATCAGATGGATGTGAATACGGCTTTCCTAAATGGCGAGCTGACCGAAGAGATTTACATGCAACAGCCAGAGGGATTTGTCATCAGAGGTCTTGAAGACAAAGTCTGCAAGTTGGTGAAATCCTTGTACGGTCTTAAACAGGCTCCCAAGATGTGGCATGAGAAATTTGACAAAGTTATAAGGTCAAATGGCTACATGGTCAGCGATACAGACAAGTGTGTTTACACGAAGTTCGCTGATGGAAGAGGTGTGATCGTTTGTCTGTACGTGGACGACATGCTTATCCTAGGTACGAATATTAGATGTGTCACGGAGACAAAGAAATTCATCTCAAGCAAGTTCAGTATGAAGGACTTGGGGGAAGCTGATGTGATCTTAGGGATCAAGATCATCCGGACAGACACTGGACTAGCGCTGTCACAGTCTCATTATATTGAGAAAATGATCACTCGTTATGGGTATCGGGATCTTCCAGGGATCGATACACCGTACAGGTGTGATCTGAAGCTGAAGCCTAATTCAGAGGAAAGCGTCAGGCAGCTGGAGTATGCAAGCGTAATCGGGAGTTTGATGTATGCTACTACTGCCACAAGGCCTGACATAGCTTTCGCCGTAGGAATGCTGAGTCGTTTTACGAGCAATCCAGGTGTTGAACACTGGAAAGCTGTGGAACGGGTTATGAGATATCTCAAGAAGACTCAGACATATGCACTGTACTACAGCGGAGATCCGTCGGTAGTGGAAGGCTTCAGTGATGCCAGTTGGTGCTCGAGGTGGAGAGCGAGAGGTCCACAGGTGGATATATTTTCACAATGGATGGAGCTGCTATATCGTGGAAGTCGAAGAAGCAGACTATGCTCTCGCGGTCATCCATGGAATCTGAGTTCTTTGCACTTGATACCGCAGCCGAGGAAGCAGAATGGCTTCGGGAGCTCATGTATGATCTTCCAGTGGTTGGGGCGCAAATACCGGCGATACCGGTATACTGCGACAACCAGGCGACTGCGGCGGTGGCATCAAATAACCTTTTCAACGGAAAGAAAAGGACTGTGCGGTTGAAGCACAGGGCAGTACACGATCTTATCAAGAGAGGTGTTATTGCAGTAATTGATGTTCGGAGTCAGGAGAACCTGGCGGATCCGTTCACCAAGGGCCTCAAGCGCCAGCTGGTCGATGACACAGCTTGTAAAATGGGCTTGAAGGCATTCTGATATTGTATTATTGTATTCCTACCATAAAGTTTTATGCTATTAGTTCAAAGATTTATCTACTAGGCATCTAGCTTTTGGTTCAATGGAGGACCACTAATCGGAAGAATATCAGGAACGGTAGGTACATGTTCTATTGGGCATGGAGAGGTTACGGACCTATAACCACTGTTGTCTACTGTTGTTTTCTGCGGAAAACAGGTCCTGTGGGAGGTTAGCTTAAATGCCTTAATGAGTTCTCAGGCATTTGGAATGTCTGGTATGCTTTACAGGAAGCATGGTAGCACAGCACTACAAGGAGTGTGACTCCATGCTATGTGTGGCGGTGACTCCACCATGAGGTTCTCGAAGGAGGTAAAGCCTCGGCTATGTTAGCCAAGTCACAGCGGCATAGCACCGCAAATAGGCAGTTGGCCTAATGCTGTATATTGAATTAAAGAGGGATGTAGTCAGCACTACAAAGAGGAGGTGTTCCTCATGTTACGGGTGGCACGACACCACAATGAGGTAAACCCGGCTCGGGATAAAGCCTCGGCCTTGCAAGCCATGTCGTAGCGGCGTAACACCGCACAGAAGCATAAGGCTTCATGCTGGGTAGTTTGGCACTACAAAGGGGCTAGACCTCATGCTACGGGTAGTATGATACTACGATGAGGTTCCCGGTGATTCGGGGTAAGGTCCTCGGCTTTAGGCCATGTCATAGCGGCGTAGCACCGCAAAGGAAGTGTTGGACGCTTCATGCCATGTCTCTTTAGTAAAGAACTCACCTATAGTGTATGGACAAAGAGATATCAGGCCGTCTCTTGAGGGTAAACTTTTAGACGCCCAATATTATACACTGAAACCAGGCTGGCACACGGCCTTAAATGTGCAGCCAGAAGCACATGAAACTACATTATGTGAGTGGAAAGAATTTCAGCTATGATGCAGAATTCAAGGCTTAGTCCATTCTTGTATTATAGTTTGATTTTTGACTCACGTGGGAAGATTCAAGTCTTAAGTGGCATCTATCCTAAAAGCATAATGGACAGTTACTGTGGGGAACACTCGTACTCATATATATAGAGATATATGGGGGATTGTTGGTTTTTAGCCTTTAGTTTTAGTTTTTAGTCCCACATCGGCTAGAAAGGAATGTGTATCTCCATATATATGAGTCTTTGCTCTTTATGGAGATGCACATGTAGTGCACATGGGTGTGTGCCATGTGGGATTAATTATTAATGGTATAAAGGCTTAATCAACAATTAAGAAGCTGTAAGCTTTTTGCTCTTGAAAATTTATTTCCATGGAGCTAAGCTCCGTAGGAGCTTAGCGACTCGGACTCGGACTCGGACTCGGACTCGGACTCGGACTCGGGCTCGGGCTCGGACTCGGGCTCAAGGGCTCATGAGGCGTAATGTGGCGTTTTGTTGGCGCACTTTGCACTTAGCACGTCAGCATCGTCGCTAGGCCCATAGTGCGCTTAAGTTGCGCTCGTTGCGCGAGCCACTTGCGCGACCACGTTGCGCGGCCCGTTACGCGAGCCCAGTTACGCTGGCCCAGTTACGCAGCCCAGTACGCCCAGTACGCGCAGTGTGCGCAGCGTACGCATCGTGCATAGAGTGCGCAGTGTGCGCAGCGTACGCAGTGTGCATAGAGTGCGTATGTGCGTATGGCTGGCTGCATATTAGAGCGGGAACAGTTGCAGCAGTTGCTGCACGTTCAGGAGTGGTTCAGCCACTACCCTAAAGTTCAGGCAACTGCTTGGCAACCGCCCCGTGGGCTATATATGCAGGTTCTCTCCTCTCTCTCAGTGTTGGAGAAATCAGAATTCCAGGGAGAAAACTCTAAGTGTTCTTTAACACAACAGAGTAGTGAGCGTGTTTTTTTAACACAAACACTAGTACTTTTTAGTACGCGTGGGTTCTGTTACTTCAGAAACAGAGAGAGAAGAGTAGAGCCATTGCCAGAGGAGTTCGCCGTCTTCCGAGGAGTCAGAAGAGCAGGAGTGTTCCAAGGTTTTCCGTCAACCTTGCTGGTTCCTGGAAGCTGTTCGCAGAGGGCGAATAAAGCTTTGAGCAACGGTGATCATTCACCCCAGCAATTCCATCTCTCGCCTGTCACCCTTCTGTTGCCTTTAGCAGTTCTGTCAGTATCTTCTTTTTAGAAGGCACTACTGCCAGTTTGCTACGATCACGAAAATCTCTTTAGATTATTCGTGAATTACGATATCTTTTTAGATCTCGTAATTTGCAGAATCCTTCTGGATCTCTGTTGCAAAACCTTCTTTAAGGAATTGCATTTGAAACATTGTCTTTACAACTGTTTCAGTTTCTGTATTTTCCATCGAAAAGCGTGCCCCGGCGTTCCCGGCAATAACAATGCTCATGTTTAGTCCGTCGAAGATTTCTCAATTTCCTTCAATACTTCCAATTTTGTTTTGTTATTTCTGTTAAAGATCTCAACTTTATGCTTTGTTCTCGTGGTAATTCTTGGATATATATATTTAAAGTTTGCTATTCGGGATTAATTTTAATGTTTGGTGAGTGATTATTTAAATATTTGGTTTTTTTTTGTTAAGTTCTTTTATCATATTGATCAGAATCGAGTAAAAGATCGCTAAAATTGAAAGAATTCAATCTTTAGTTGATTCTTTAATTAGATGTTGAAGGTTTTTAAATCTCCTTCTATTGGAATTTTTTTTTTCCATTTCGATGCTCTTTTTCAACAGATATAATTGAAAGATTTCTCATTTTCCAAATTTTATATTTTAATTATTAATTTTATAAGGATTACAGGTTTTTAGATATTTTTTTGACAAAGCTTTAGTCTTTGAACTTGGTGTTACTATAAATTGTAGTCAAAAGAGGGAGAAGAAAATCTCAATTTTTAGAGCACAAGTTGTAGTCAAAAGACTTGTTGGAAGGCCAGTCTTGCTTGATCTCAAGGGTGTAGTCGTGCACTTGTGAACAAGAATCCAGGTGATTGTACATGATCTGCATCCTCCAATCACCAACATATACTAGAGCATGCCCGAGTTCCCACCTTCGTTTCTTTGGCCACGACGAGTGCCACCACCACTTTCCACATCGTCAACGATTCTCAAGCACCGACCCGTCAGGGTTGTGGACGATTCTCCGGCACCTACTCAGCAACCCCATCCAGCGCACTCGAAGAAGCTAGGAGATTGTTGAACAAATTTTCCGGTTCACTATTTCAATGTGAAAGTGTTTGTGATTTGTAGCAATTAATAAGTGAGATTGTTGATATAAAACACTTTAGAGAACTCAACAATTTGAACATATTTCTTGAACAAAATAATCATGATGTATGTTGGAATGTCTGTTAATGTGTATATTACATCTACAACACGAGCATGATATGACACGATAATTTTTTGTAGCGTTAGAGAAGTTGGTATTGTAATTTATTGTCCATGAAAGAAAACAAACTACACATTAATCTGAAAACTAGAATTTAGAAAAAAGAAAAATTATGACAATAAACTTTACTCGTCTCTAAAAATAATGTATAAGAGGTTAAAACTTGAGACAAATCGAAGTAATTAGGTATTAGTTTCAAATTCTCAAGTGAAACAACTTAATTTCTCTCTTCACTACAAAATTTAATTGGAGCAACTCACCATGGTGTGGCAATGTTCCTCAAACGTTTCAAGAAATCCTACAACCCAGTGGTATGCATTCTTAATTGACTCATTTTCAATGCATCTCTTGTATCGTCGCTATGCACATGTATATTGTATATTATATATATATATATATATATATATATATATATATATATATATATATATATATATATATATATATATATATAAGCGGATCAAAAGTCCTCCTTGGAAAATCCCCTAAAAATTCCCTCACTCTAATCCGTGATTTAATGTTAATATTAACATTAAATACTAAAATTAACATTAAACGTAACATTAAAATTAATATTAACATTAACATTAACATTAACATTAACATTAATATAAAAAAATTAATATTAACATTAATATTACGAATTAGAGTGATGGGGGGTTTTTAGGGGGTTTTCTAAGGGGGACTTTTGATCAGCTCCCATATATATATATATATATATATATATATATATATATATATATATTTTTTTTTTTTTTTTTTTTTTTTTATATATATATAATTTTGAAAGAAGGTAATTGTGGCGAACGTTCTTACTGGGAATCGATCTCATGATCACTCGGGTCGCATGCATCTCTCTTAACCACTAGGCTAGAGGTCATTTGCATATACACAAAAATATCTTTGAAAATATACAAATATAATTGCTTCTATACATGTTGTTCATTATCTCACCAAAAACTAAATTGCCTAAACTACACCATTATGCACTCACAAGGCATTCACAAATATAATTGTTCTATACATATCAAACCCTGTCACAAACTGTTATCTACTAACATTCTACATACATACTCATCACGGAGTTAAACCTTATTTACATGTGTTCTAACATTTTTCATTTTATATAGCCAGTAGCCACTAACGGTTTTGTATTTGTACACACCCTAAAAGGGCCATATAAACGTAATTCTTATAAATTAAGAATTATATTTTCTAGCAAAACTTTGTTAGCTTGATGCATGTAATAAAAGCTCACTAGTGTATTATGAGTAATCATACACGTCATCTAAGTAAGCAATTAATTATAGCAGGATGTCTCCATAGGACCATAACCCTTTGAAGCTTAAAAAATCATGTACTATAATGAAATCTCGTGAAAATTTCTGAAACCTTCAATACTTGCATATATAATGAGGTTGTAGGTTTCTAAGCTTTGCCGTTTTGTGAACGTTAAGATTAGAGATAGGATGCAGGAGACAATAACCATGTAGTATAATGTATTCTAATGAAAAATTCTCAAACCTTCAATATCTGCAAATATGAGGTTTTTATGTTTCTAGGTTTTGTCATTTTGAGAAAATTAAGAGATATAGGTAATTTTAGAAGGCAACAGATTAGAGAAGACACTAAAGTTATAATCTGGGCCGACCCTGGGGTAATCAAGTCTTGGGGCTTGGGCAACCCCCCCCCCCCCCCCCCCCCTCTTCTGCTAGGACAACCCCCTAAACTCAGCATAAACCTACCAAATGTCAGGGTCACGAATGACCACCCACTACCAAAATTCATCGCTTTAGCGATGGCCTATTAGCGACGGATTAAGTCTGTCGCTACTAGCGACGGATTAAGTCCGTCGCTACTAGCGACGGACTCCCGACTATATACTGACGGTTTACCATCTAATCACAAGCAATATTTTTTTTAATTTTAAGGGTAAAATGTTGTCGCACACCCGTCGGTAAGGCGTCGGCGAAATAGCGACGGACAATGTAGCCGTCGCTAGATAGTCACTCCTTAGTCAATATTTGCGTTGGAAAATGTTAAAAAAATTACAGAAAATTGGGCAACTACATAGCGACGGATCGTCCGTCGCCCAGCTGATGAGTTTTAGCGATGGAAACTGTAGCCGTCGCTACGTAGTCACTCAGCTGGCGGAAAAATATATAAAAATTTGTGAGAAATTTTACGACTACATAGCGACGGATATATCCGTCGACAGTCCGTCGCTAAATAGCCAGCCCTAACTTAAATTGAACCCACAGCGGGAGAATTTTATTCGAACCGAAATATTTCTCTCTCCTCTCTCTCTCTCTCTCTCTTGGAGCTCTCTCTCTCTCTCTCTCTCTCTCTCTCGTTTGGTGGTTGTGGACGGCGGGGAGGGGGGGCGGATGGAGGCCGCGGGGGTGGGGGGGCGGTAGGGGGGGCAGAGGGGAGCCGTGGTGGGGGGGTTGGTGGGAGGCTGTAGTGGGAGGCCGCAGGGGGGGTGGGCGAAGGGGGGCCCGGGGGGTCGGCGGAGGGGGGCCGGGGTGTGGGGGGGCGGAGGGGGGCCGGGGGTGTGGGGGGGGGGGGGGGTCGGAGGTAGTGGGAGTGGGGCTCGCATGGGGGCGGCGGTAGTGCAGGGGATGGGGGCCGGGGTGACGGGAAAGGCCGCGGGGGGGGGTGGCGGGGGTCAGGTGCGCCGGGGTCGACGGTGGTGGGGGTGGGGGTCGGAACACACCCACACACACACACACACACACATATATATATAAACTTAGTATATATATAGAGAGAGAGGAGTATATATAAACTTTTGACCAAAACCGAAACCGAAACCGAATAATAAAATTTAGTATATTCAAAACCGAAACCTAATCGAATTTTTTTAAAACCGAAACCGAACCGAATTTAGTATATTCAAAACCAAAACCAAAACCAAAACCAAAACCAAAACCAAAATCGATTAATCAAAACCGAAACCAATACCAAAACCAAAACTGAAACCAAAACCAAAACCGAATAATCTAAACCGAATTCGAACCCAAAACCAAAACCAAAACCAAAATTTAGTTGGTGGAGCGAGCCATAATCCTTTGACAGAGAAGCCTCCGTCAGCGGATTATGGCTCGTCCCACCACCAATCGGTATCGCTATCGGAGTATTTCATTGAGTATTGGAATCGGTATCGGTATCGAACTAATTATGTTTAGTTTGTCTTACGATACAGATTTTGACATCCAATTTACAATGGATCGTTACTTCACTGGTCGTACATGGATGTACCAGCGGGTCAACCTTCTCGACCGTAGGTACTTATAAGTATCGACTGTATCGGTTGGTATTGGTCTTAGCGAATTGGTATCGTCCTATCCGATATGTATCGGCCGTATAGCTAGGATTCGTATTGGCCTTATCGATTCGGTATCGGCCATATCCGATAGGTATCGGCCATATCCGATAGGTATCGGCATATCGGATTCGTATCGGCAGTATCAGATTAGTATGATGGAAGGTTTAGTAATATCTGTACTTGGATTTCTCTCTTCTCGAGCTAGATTACCATTGCAAGAGAGTCACGAGAGCGTAAAAAATCTCCTAAATATTGATGTTTACGAGAGTGATAGGTCAGTTACAGTAACATACATGCTTCCTTTTCCATCGGGAAGGAGATATTAAAAGCAATAACATATAGAGTAGTATTTTGGAAGAATTACAAGAGTTTTTCTTCCAAAATTTAACTCTATATGTTATTGCTTTCAATCTCTCTTTTCCTGATGGAAAAGGAAGCATGTATGTTACTGTAACTTGCCAATCACTCTCGTAAACATCAATATGTTGGAGATTTTTTACGCTCTCGTGACTCTCTTGTAATGGTATTCTAGCTCGAGAAGAGAGAAATCCAAGTACAGTTGTTACTAAACCTTCCACAATACTAATCCGATACGGTCGATAGTAATCCGAAACGGCCGATACCTATCGGATATGGCCAATACCGAATCGATAAGGCCCATATGAATCCTAGCTATACGGTCGATACATGTACAAATCGGATAGGACGATACCAATTTGCTAAGGCCAATACCAATACCAATCTGATACGGCCTATACCAAACCGATAGACCGATACTAATCTGATACGGTCGATACTAAGTACATCCGGCCTATACCAGCGGATCTACCAGTTACTGCACGGTGGGCCCCGGAGTACCCCTGGACTTAGTTACATCCGGTTATTGGTGAGTACATAATTACATAGTAATTCTATTTATCTTACGATACAGATTTTCACATCTAATCTGCGATGGATCGTTACTTCTTTGATCATACATGGATGTACAAACGACAACACGAGAGCAGAATATGTGTGAGTGACGATTTTCAGGCAGGCATAGAAGTGTTTCTTAAGTATACCACGAGCAAAGCTCAATACATGGATGTTTGCAAAAACAAAAGTATAAACTTTATTTAACAAACTTTGTAAAGAGATTACAAGAATTCTAGGAAAGTATAACTGTAGGAATCCAATCTAGAAGACGATTGCTTTATCCCTTGGACGATATGAACTTTGAAGACGATAGCCTCTGAAGTTGAAGGCGATAGCCTCGGAAGAATGCAGCAGCACTTGGGTAAGAACTCCTGAACTCTCTGATATTTCTGAATTTTTATGTCTGATCCCCTTGAATGAAGACTTGAAACTCTATTTATAGAGTTCTGGAAATAACTAACTTTTAGTTATTCTGAATGGCGCAAGTTGGATTGTGCATGCACTGGATTACGCATCATTAGACTGCACAGGCAGTTGTCTGATCGTGGGCCAACTGTCTTGGACACATGGCATCATTTGATTGAAATACGCATGATCGTGTACAGACGGTTGCCACGTAATGAGCAATTGATGGCATGAATGCCACGTGTACATTTGTCAGTTGTCATGATGAAGTGCGCCACATGAATTGTGCTGGACTGGATTGTACAGCAGACAGTCTAGCAGATTGCGCTGCATGTATAACTGTCCTCGAGCGCTATGCGGCACAATAAACGAACTGTCTCCTCGTTCTTTGTGCTTTCAGTTGTCAGAAGATTTGATTGTGTCAGGTAATGATGACATGGCCACGTCAGCGTACGCACTTGAAAGTGTGCGCAGTCCAGTCTGCGCAACCGATGTAATACGCAATCTGTCTTCTGTGCAGTTCAATTGAAGGATGTATTTCATGATTTTCATAACTTTTTTGATGGATGCAACTTGATTTTTTAGGACCTACAAGACCCCCTTCAAAGTTTTTGAAAGTTGAATTTATTCAAAGTTTCGAAATACTTTGAATTTTGAATTTTTAATCAAGTTACGCACGTGATGATGCTGTCTGCGCAATCGGAGGGAACTATTTAGTCGACGCAATCTGAGGCGGCCGTTTCTCTTGAAAAACTATAAATAGTTCCCTTCGTCCTTCATATTATTCTTTACTTGTTTTCATTATGTTTGAGAGAGAAATCCCCGAGCCTACTCCGACTTCACTCTTTCTTCCCCATCGATTTCATGGCTCCCAAGCGCTCCTCCGCCGTCGACAAGGGCAAGGCCCCCGCCGAATCTTCGGCTCGGGTTGTGCCGCGCCCTTTCCGACACGAAGCTGCGCACCCTGCTTTGCGAGGTAGATAACCCGATCGAAAACCCTTTTTAGGATTTTTCGACTTTACTGAATCTTAAAATCTATCTCTCTTTAGAGATGTGATCATACTACGCCACCCTTTTGAGGGTTTAGGTTGCATTAACCCAATATTCTTTATTTTTATGAAGAGTATCTTCTCGCACAATCGGTTGAATTGTGCTGGCAAAAGTCAGCGCAATCGGCTGATTTGCGCAAGATTGTCAGCGCAAACTGTTGTCTTGCGCAAGCTTTGTCAGCGCAATTTGATGGTTTGCGTATAGAAACTATTTGTTGCGCAATCTGATGCTTGCGTAATCTAATGCTTGTGCAGTCTGATGTTTGCGCAATCTGATGACAGAATCTTTGATTTAACTTTTACTGAATTCTGTTTTTGTTTTGATGCAGTTGATACCAGAGAGGATCCTGAATATGAAACCTTCGTAGGGACTCTTGCAGAATCAGAATTTAAAGAGGACTTGTCCCATGTGCTCTTCCCACAATATGCCCTTCCATCCTCTCGCCAAGCTATTTTGATAGCACAGTATAATGAGACTTTGTTAAGTCTGATGAATGGGCAGCCCTTGCAGACTGCTGATGCCATCACCCACATAAAACCTATGTTCCTATTTGGCGAAGCCATTGATAAAAGTTCTCAACCAAGATCCCGTGTTGAGCAGAGAACTTTCCAAAAGAAAGAGAAACTGATCTTGTTACCAGACATTGCTAGATGCCTTCCTCTAGCACGATATGCTCATGCAAGCCATCCCAGGAGGATAAAATGGGACATTACTCCCCTACAACATGCACGGACAGGGAAGATCTGTGTCAAGAAAGGCCCGAACAATAGGGACATGTTCTATAGATCTTCTGAATGACACAGTACTTTACTCAGAGGATTGAAGCCAGGGTGCATCCCTCCTGAGAACTCTTCTTTATTGCTGTATGTAAGGACTCCAATCTTTGCAAATGAGTATGCAAAGGCTAAAGGCAGATATCCGGATCAAGATATCCGGCTGAACGGTCTAGTAAACCCAGATATCAAGAGATGGAGCTGTATAGCTAACTGGATATTAGTCCAGTTTGAAGACAAACTCAAAGAAATCGAGCTGTATAATGCGGTACACGCACCGTTTATGGATTCTTTCCAAATCCTCATCTGTTTTTGGCTCTGGCAGAGAGGTATAACTACAGGACAGGGACGTTCATGACGCCCTGCGGGGAGATGGGATTGGCCCTCCATGAGATGAAGTACATCTCATGCTTACCAATGGGAGACTTCCCTTATGAGGAGTACGTTCCAACCAACGACGAGTTAGATAGACTACGTCGAGAGAATTCAAAGATGGTGGAAGTCTTCGATGAGCTTCTGTGCCATTACAACATATGCTCTTTATACTACAAAAGCGGCTCTTCCGGCACATGCTATTCATCCAAATGGTTGACTTATCTTTTTCTTAACCATATTATTGAGAAAAAGACCAAAGATTATGACTCATGCAACCCGAATTTCTTCTAACCCCTCAGCAACAGTGAAGTGATAAAGCTGATGGAGGAGCATAATAAAATGGATATCAGAGTTGATGATGAACACCAATATCCTTCTCTTAAGGCTGGAGACATTGTTGAGAGATTTATAAGAATGGGCTACAGGTCCATGTCTAAACAAGCCCAGTTGGCAGGATTTTTGATATACTGGCTACGTCGATTTGTCGTGCCTGGAGCAAGTGCCGTGGACCGCTTCCACTGCGGTGTACTTTTTGCTGCCGTCCGGTTAGTTTTCGGCTATCGGATGGATTTACTATCAGCGATGAATTGTAGAATAAATGCGGGTGTTCATCTGTATGTCGACTCCATGATCAAGTGGAAAGGTGAGAAGGGGAACTTTCCTAGATTGGAGTTGCCTTACACTTATCTATTCGGATGGTTGCTCCTGCATCATCCATCTTTGATGAATCCCGCCATGGAAGCAGTTAGTGGCAGCTTTCTGCGCAGATTCTCCCAGAGAAAGTGGATTTACACTAGTCTGAGGGACTGCAGACGTACTCTGAACCTTGGCAAAGGATATAATTTTTTATGCTCTGCCCCTCCAACTGGTTATGAATTTATGGCACCAAATATGATTGACCTTGGAAGGCAACCAATAGGTCGAGCAGCTTTTGACTGGCTGAAGACAATCAGACCATCGTATTTGGTGTACAGATTCGAAGAAGAATGTTATCTTGAACCATATTTGCAGAGTCGCTTTGTTCGTCAATTTTGGTTATGACCAATTCCATGTGGGCAACGCGATAACTTGCTTACAAGGAAAGGGGTACCTGATTGACGGTGCCAGAGCATGGGCCTACTACAACGCTCGAGACACAAAGACAGTGTTCTCGATGCCAAACAAAACTGATGCTGGTCCCAGAATGTTGTATACATACTCATTGTTTTACACAGCTGCAAATACTTTTGCTGAGAATTATAGTCTTGTTGATAGTTTTGCAACATCAACACGTCTGAAGAAAGGAGCGACTGATATACTAGCTCCAAATAATGATGAAGAACATGAACCAGTGGATGATCCATTGGAAGCCTCCAGGGAAGCAAACTTCCCTGAGGAAGTCAACCAACCATTGAGAATTTCTCTGAAAGTGGTTAAGTCTCCGACCAAGGAGAAGAAGAGAAGAACCTTCTTCTCCAGTAGCGAAGAAGAAGTTGATCTTGGAACCGTCATCAGAGAAGATCACCACTAGATCACAATCCCGACAATTGGCTGAGTTAACCCAAGATGAAGCAGCTACGCCGACCTCTATTCAGAAACAGGTCGAAGTAGTAAATGTAGAGAGTCCTGAGAGGCCTCTACATAGAAAGAAGCTGGCCCATAGAAAAAGAAAAAGAACGGTCTCTCCTCCAAGGCAAGTCTTGTCTTCGGTAGTGATGAACGCTGCAGCTGGACTCACCATACCATCTCCTACTCCTGTTTCTGAGTCTGGGCATAAAACTCCTAGTCCAGGACAGAGGGAGGAGATCGAGCAGAGGGAAGAGAGAAATGAGGTCGTAGAGCCTAGAGAAAATATTGCAGAGACAGAGCACGAAGCTTTGCGATCTCCTTTACCGGTGATGGAGACTACTCAACCTCCTGTCACACCAGGAACACTCCGCGAGGAGGAAGATCGTTTGATGATCGAGGCTTTAAATGACTGCGACTTCGGCTCGCAGGATTATGTTAATCAAACCGCTGCAACTGTCAGTGGAGAGATACCGAAAGAAGATGAAAGTGAAAAGAACACATCATCATAGGCTGATGAAGATATACAGAATCCTGAAGAAGATGGTGAAGTGTATGTATCTCCTGAAGCTGCTGATGACACCTTGGATGCTGAGGTGCAGATATCTCCCGAAGCTGCTGATGATACCTTGGATCCTGAAAAGGATGTTGAGGTGCAGGCATCTCCGAAAAAGATAGCAAACGAAGAAGTGGACCTGGAGGAAGCTCCTGCTGTTGTTCCCAAAGGTATAGAATGGAATTAGCAATCTTCTTTTAATAAATTGATAGCTGACATCTTTATTTTTATCCATTCAGAACTCGGATCTTCTCCAGCACTTCCAGTATGCAAGGATATAATGCTTGCAACAACGATAGCCAGTAGCAGTCGTCATTTGTCATGTGGCTCTTAAGCAGGAAGTAGTCAGGCAGTAATGTCTGAAGCTACTTCCGCTAGGCAGGAATCTATTCCAACAGACGACAGGCCTGATACTGGACTAATCCATGGTAAGATTGCTTTCACTTTTTGATCTTCTTTGATAGTAGCAATTGATAGTCAAAATAACAAAATTTTAAATTTGTAGAGGAACAACAAGGAGGAACAACCAGCTCCACTCTAGTTCCCTTATTCAAAGAGCCTTCCATCCAAGTACAAGAGACTGAACATCCTGCCGCTTCATCGTCAACAGGAGTAGCTGCTATTCCTGGTGCTTTGGCTACCAATCAGTTCGTTATTAAATCATTTACCAAGTTCTTCTTTGATTCATTGGGGCCTTTAATAAATAGAGTGATGGAGAAGAAAGAGGCCGATTTCTCCACAGTTAGAGGTCCAACCTCTTACTTAGTAAATGCCATCCGCGATCAAGGAGACGATGCTCAGGCCACTTTTCTTGATCACATATTAAATGAGCTGGAGGCCTCAATAAATAGCTACAAAGAGCTAAACAAAGGAGAGGTAGAACTTTTAGTGCAAGCCGAGTTTGAACGAATGTCTCAAGAGGCTGCAATTGAGAAAGTTAACTTCCAAATTCTCTTGGATACTTTCACCGCCAAGTCTAATGAGTACAACTCCAAGGTGGAAACAGTGACCTCTGTTGCTGAAAGAAAAGAAAAGAGAATTGCTGAATTGAAAGCAGAGATTGCCCGTCTTCAGGAAGAACTGGAAGATGAGGTCATCCAACACCAAACTGCAATTCAACAGCTTAATGTTCTAACCCAAGAAAGGAACGAATATACTGAGGCTCATAATGCTGAAATCACTCGCCGAATGGTAACTCTGCCAATCTTCAATGAAAACTCTGGGATGGAAGAAGCCAGGTGTCACGCCCCAGAACCAGAATACTGGAGAGCGGGGGAATGACTTAGCCAGCTACGTATTACGGGTAGATGAATACCGTATAATACGATCAATGTTGTCTAAAAGACAAGGGGGTGCATACTACATGAAAGTCTTGCTATGGTCACTTCACATCTATTGTCTCAATCATTCAAACAAGAAGCAATAACAGAGAACATTTAAGATAAAGCAATAAGGCGTCCCAAACGCTTAATCAAAATGTTCTTGAGATCTGGCTTTACAAAACATAGCCAGATGATATAGCAATATATACACAATTGTTATCAGTTACAGTCTGACTTAATTACAATTATGTAAAGGTAAGTACAAGACAATCCGACTAACATGTCGGTGCCAAACGGCAAAATATAAAGTAAGTAACAAAACGAGTGGGGAAGTAAGGAACCCACTCGAGTCCTCTTGCGATCATTCCTCTAGTATTGACCATCTTGGAGGTGGAAGTAAGCTGAGTCCTCGGGAACCGGCTCTAAATCTGGCCATGCAAAACCAGAGAGGTTAGACCTCTAATAGTAAGTACCGCAAGGAAGCACGATATGAGACATTAAACCAGTAAATAAGAGAATATAATAATTGATCTCTGCTCGCTACTGGGATTCACGTAACATCATGACACTTCGAACCAACCTCCCAACTAAACAAGGACAGAAGTTGGCCCGTCGTGTCCTGATGCTCTGATCATCTCAGTTAGGTAACAGAGTAGGTACAGTACACAAACAAATCAACTTAAACGGCCATCCAACTCCTACGGCTTACTACTGTGAGTCCCAAGTTATCCTGGGATTATGCAATAAGGATTTCTCAGTTCTTACTATGGGCAAGCAAGGCTAGTCTATCCAATCAATCAATTGCGCTAATCATGAATTAGACGAGTCCCAGCGGGACGCCCGTCATCAATATACAATATACAATAATATAAGCAGATACCGCTCACTGCCCGTGTGGCAGATTTGTAGTATCTGTGGGAACCAGCCGGCCTATCGGGCACTAATAGTCCCAAGAGGGCTGCCATGTAAGAACTCGAAAATCTATACTCTCCATGCAATCATTATTTTATTTAACTTAGTAGCTTCTATGTTAAGTGAAATTCCATACCGTAGATCATGGTCATTCAGAATGAGTACTTTCGTACAAAGTACGATATGTCCAACTCTACAACGATACCCGTACGGTTAGGTTGTAGGTCTTACATAGCGTAATGCAACAATCAAAACTAACCACGGAATAAATCCTGCCTTGACCATAAAGTACACATGCTGCTTTTGTAGAAAAATAAATAAATTGAAGCCTGCATATGCCTGTATGCCAATATTCGGGATCGACCAATCGATTACAATAGTTCATATTTAATATGAACGTGTCTTATTCCATTTAATTCAATAAGACGACTAGCCAGTCTCTTAGTTCCATCTAGGAACGCATGATCAATAATTAATCAAGATAACAATCAATGTTAATTAATACCAAATTAGGGAAATAAAATTGGGAGATAAATAATGATTGGGAAATAAATAATCTCACGCACTGTGGGAAAGGATTGAGAAATTAATAATCTCATGCGCTGTGGAAAAGGATTGGGAAATAAATAATCTCATGCGCTGTGGGAAAGGATTGGGAAATAAATAATCTCATGCGCTGTGGGAAAGGATTGGAAAATAAATAATCTCATGCGCTGTGGGAAATGATTGGAAAATAAATAATCTCATGCGCTGTGGGAAAGGATTGGGAAATAAACAAGGATTGGGAAATAAATAATCTCATGCGCTGTGGGAAAGGATTGGGAAATAAATAATCTCATGCGCTGTGGAAAAGGATTGGGAAATAAATAATCTCATGCGCTGTGGGAAAGGATTGGGAAATAAACAATCTCATGCGCTGTGGGAAAGGATTGGAAAATAAATAATCTCATACGCTGTGGGGAAGGATTGGGAAATAAATAATCTCATGCGCTGTGGGAAAGGATTGGAAAATAAACAATCTCATGCGCTGTGGGAAAGGATTGAGAAATAAATAATCTCATGCGCTGTGGGAAAGGATTGAGAAATAAATAATCTCATGCGCTGTGGGAAAGGATTGGAAAATAAACAATCTCATGCGCTGTGGGAAAGGATTGGGAAATAAATAATCTCATGCGCTGTGGGAAAGGATTGGAAAATAAATAATCTCATGTGCTGTGGGAAAGGATTGGGAAATAAACAATCTCATGCGCTGTGGGAAAGGATTGGGAAATAAATAATCTCATGCGTTGTGGGAAAGGATTGGGAAATAAATAATCTCATGCGCTGTGGGAAAGGATTGGAAAATAAATAATCTCATGCGCTGGGATTCCTGCACAATCGGCGCATGGGATACTCACGTTGCGTCTTCAGTACATGCGCGTAAGGAACCTATGCGCATGACACGCTCGGAGTCAAAGAATGCGTTGCCGGGACTTCCCGGCGCATGGCCTCCCGGGCGCATGGGGTTCATCGTTCCCAAACAGCCAGTTCAGCCATGAAAGTTCCGAAAACTTGTAATGGCCATAACTTACTCATCCGAAGTCGAAATCAAGCAAAACAAAAGCCAAAACTGCATGAAATTGAATTCTCTACAACATAGAACCATTAATTTTTGAAAATAAGTAAATTTTAGAGATCAAAACCAAGAAAAACCAAAAATGTATCAAACTTAGATCTACAACAAATAAGCCATGGAAATTGAAAATGCTAAGTACTAAAAAGACTTAGAATCAAATAGGGAAGATGATGGAACAATAAAAATGGGGATCCATCAAGAAGCAAGTTGGCACTTGCCTTGCTCTCCTAGGTTGGTGGGAGAATTATGAGGAAGAAGAAGAGTAATGAGAAGAAGTAATGAAGAGAGAGAAAGGGTTTGGGGTTTTTAAATGAAGGGGTGGTGGTAGGTGGAGGTTTATTTCGGTTCATGATGAACCAACATAATTAAACCAATCTGAGCCGAACCCATAGCAAAGCTAAAGCAGAGAATAAAATGCAGAAAGTAAAATACAGAACAATAATTGCAGGAAATAAATTAACATGAAATTAAAAGGATTTAAATACAGAATAATATATGATAAATATTAAAATATTTATATTTAAACAATACATGCATTCTAAAAAAATACGTATTCTGGAAACGGGAAGTGACATCTCTACCCTCCTTAGAAAAATTTCGTCCTCGGAATTTCAGATCCAAGCATGATAGAAATATCGAAGCTAAACTATTCTAAGTATAAACAACTGAGTAAGCAATCATTCTACAATGATAATAACAAGTAATGTATCTACATCTAACAATCTACAACATTAAGTAATTATACTCATAAGGTGACAAGCATGAGGAGTTAAGACAATCAAGGTATACAGAAGGAAATATACCTTGTGAGTCAAACAGGTGCGGATACCGTAAACGGATATCATCCTCACGTTTCCACGTTGACTCTCCTAAAGAGTGATGACCCCAAGCAACCCGGACAAGGTTAATTGTTCGGTTCTTGAGTATCTTCTCTCTTCGGTCCAAAATAGACACAGGCTGTTCCTCGTAAGACATGTTGGTACCAAAAACAGCTCAGAATGATCAAGGACATGGCTTGGGTCCGATACATACCTTCGCAACTGAGATACATGAAATACGTCATGCACCTCTCGTAACGAAGGTGGAAGGGATAAACGATAAGCAACATCGCCTATCCGATCAAGAATAACAAATGGGCCTAGTACCGCGGACTCAACTTCCCGCGAACGCCAAACCTAATGACCCTACGGGTAGATGAGATCCGCAAGAACACGTGGTCCCCAACAGAAAACTCTAGCGGCCTACGATGTTGGTTCGCCCAATGACGATGCCGGTCCTGTGCAACTCGAAGTCGCTCTCTAATTCCCTTAACCACTTCAACCGTCTGAACAATCATTTCCGGGCCTAACATCTTCCTCTCCCCGATATCATCCCATGTAAGCGGCGACCTACACTTCTTACCATATAGTGCTTCAAATGGTGCCATCTGGATACTGGCTTGATAACTGTTGTTGTATGAGAATTCGACCAAGTGTAGGTGGCTCTCCCAAGATCCTCCAAAATCTAGAGTGCAAGCTCGTAACATATCTTCTAAAGTTCGAATCATTCTTTCTGATTGCCCGTCCGTCTGTGGATGGTAAGCCGTGCTAAATCTTAACTTGGTACCCAAGCTATGATGTAAGCTCTTCCAAAAATGTGATGTAAAATGGGTATCTCTGTCTGACACAATACTGACAGGAACTCCATGCTGCCTGACTATCTGTTGCATATACATTTTTGCCAACTTCTCCGTAGATTGTCCTACTCTAAAAGGAAGAAAATATGCCACATTCGTAAGCCGATCTACGATTACCCAAATAGCATCCTTACCACTTGGTGATCTCGATAAACCGGTCACAAAGTCCATTGTGATATGCTCCCACTTCCATTTCGGGATAGGAAGCGGTTGCAATAATCCAGCTGGCCTCTGCTGTTCTGCCTTCACTTGCTGACATACCAAGCAACGGAAAACGAACCTAGCTATCTCCCTCTTCATCCCATTCCACCAGAAGTGCTGCTTGATATCTTGGTACATCTTGGTCCCTCCAGGGTGTACAGAATACTGAGAACTGTGAGCTTCTGTCATAACCTCCTGTTTGATATCTCCACTAGGCACACATAGACGCAACCCAAACCTAAGTATACCATCTTCATGAATTCTCATCTCCTTCCTGAGTCCTGACTCATATTCTGTTCTAAGCTTCTGAATCCTTGGGTCCTGTGCCTGAGCTACCTTGATCCTGTCTACCAAGTCGGATTGAACTTGTAAACTCACCAGAACTCCTACATCACAAGGAAGTATAACCTCGATGCCCATCTCCTGAAGGTCTTCTAAAATGTGCTTCTGGGTTGTCAACATAAATGTGCCGCCTCTCCTGCTAAGAGCGTCTGCTACCACATTAGCCTTGCCTGGATGATACTGAAGCTCCACGTCATAGTCCTTAATCAACTCCAACCATCTTCTCTGCCTCATGTTCAGTTCCTTCTGAGTAAAAATGTACTTCTGACTTTTGTGGTCTGTGTACATGTCCACTCGATCACCATATAAGTAATGCCTCCATAGCTTCAAAGCAAATACTACTGCCGCCAACTCCAAATCATGAGTTGGATAATTCTTCTCGTGGTCTCGGAGCTGCCTAGATGCATATGATATCACCTTCCCATGCTGCATGAGGACACATCCAAGTCCTTTACCTGACGCATCACAATAAACGGTAAAACCTCTGGGTCCAACTGGCAATATAAGAATAGGCGCTGATATCAACTTTTGCTTCAGATTCTCAAATGATGCCTGGCATTCTGCCGACCAGATGAATGGCACATCTTTTCGTGTCAAGCGGGTCATGGGTGCTGAAAGCCTCACAAAGTCTGATACAAACCTTCTATAATATCCTGCCAATCCCAAGAAACTCCGCACATCAGCTACGATCTTGGGTACTGGCCAACTCTCTATTGCTTCTACCTTCTTGGGATCCACTGCTACTCCAACTCCTGATATGATATGACCCAAAAATAAAATGCGATCCGTCCAGAACTCACACTTGCTGAGCTTGGCATACAACTGGTTCTCTCTCAGAACCTGTAACACTTTCCTGAGGTGGTCTTCATGCTCCTCTTCACTAGCAGAGTATACAAGAATGTCGTCGAGAAATATCATGACAAACTGATCTAAGTACGGCATAAAGATACGATTCATCAAATCCATGAAGATTGCTGGAGCATTGGTCAAACCAAACGGCATTACTAAGAATTCATAATGCCCATACTTCGACCTGAATGCTGTCTTGGGAATGTCTTCCTTCCGAACCCTCACTTGATGATACCCTGAACGAAGATCTATCTTGGAGAAAACTCTAGCTTTGCTCAACTGATCAAATAAGTCATCGATCCTGGGTAGTGGGTACTTGTTCTTCACTGTTGCCGCATTAAGCTTCCTGTAATCGATGCACAATCTGGATGACCCATCCTTCTTCCCCACAAGTACCACTGGTGCTGTCCATGGTGACACGCTAGCTTGGATGAACTTCTTCTCTTTCAGTTCCTCTATGTGCTGATATACCTTGGCCTGCTCTGAATCCGCCATTCTGTAAACCCGATCTGATATCGGTTTAGTTCCAGGTACCAAATCTATACTGAACTCAATATCTCTAACTGGTGGTAGACCTGGAAGTTCTTCAGAAAATACGTCTAAAAACTCTTCAACTACCTTCGGGACTTGAACTTCTTCTATTGCCATCACTACTCCCTGCTCTTGTTGAGTTGCTACTGATCTGACTAAGGTAAACCGCTTCATGCCTGGAATATCAAAAGATACACTCCCACTACGACAATCTATTGTCGCATGACTGTCTTTCAGCCAGTCCATGCCTAAGATAACGTCGAAATTTTCAACAGGAAATTCTATCAACCGGGCGGGTAAGGAATGCCCGCAAACTACAACGCTACACGCTAGAATAACTCTACTAACTCCTACGAGCCCATTACCAGTGAGTATATTCAACCTCCCTGGCAATGCCTCGAACTCCATTCCTAGCCGTGTTGTAAATTGTGCAGATATAAATGAGTGTGATGCTCCCGAATCAAACAATGCTACTGCGGGATATGAAGCGACGAGAATGTTACCTGCCACAACATCTCCTGATGCCAATGCCTCTTCCAAGGACAGAGTGAATACCTGCCCTCGACCTCCTTGCTGGTTCCCATACTGCGGCCTAGCCTGGTGCTGCCGCTGGCCCCTGCCCTGGTGATGCTGGGGTGGTCTATGCTGGTGTTGCTGTATCGGCGGTCCTTGCTGCCAAAACATCTAAGCCTGTGGCATTAACGGACACTGGGCCAATGGTCTCACTGCCACGGCGGGTCCTCGATACTGCCCTGCCCCTGGTGCTGGCAGAGCAGGAAACTGCTGCACTGGTCCTCTTGACCTCGAATTCATGGGACATGTGGTAATCCGATGATCTAGATTTCCACATATCAAACACAGTCTGTTCAATGCCCGACACACATCTCTAGTGTGCCCCATCTTTCCACAATAAGTGCAGCCCGCTGGGGGTTGCTGGTTCTTCTTCTGTTGCTGCTGCTGCTGCCTGGGTGGTGGTGCTGGCCCTCGCATTGCCACATCGTGAATGCGAATGCCAAGGGATGGTGCTGTTGTTCGGGGCGCTGCTTCCCCTCCTCCTTCAATCTGACTGTGAGATCTCTTCTGACCTCCAGTCCTCGTCGTGATCCTCTGAATGGTGATCTCATGCCTTCGGGTTGCTGTCAATACTTCGTCAAAAGTCTGATAATTGTGCCCCTCTATCAATTGTAAGAGCTCAAGGTGAAACCCTTGCTGGAACCTCATAGCCCTCTGGTTTTTTGTTGCTACCATCTCTGGGGCAAACCTGCTCAATCTGCAGAACTCCGCTGCATAGGCATCTACCGTCTTGCCGGCCTGCTTGAGGTTGATAAACTTCTGTTGTAGCTCAAATTGCGCCACAACTCCATAGTACTTCGTCTTGAACCTTGCTGTAAAATCGTCCCAAGCAACAGGACGTCTGATGCCCACTTCCTCTGATTTCCACCAATCACGTGCGAGATCCTGAAGTAACAACTTCACCTGATCCACACGTTCTTCCGCCGATACCTTAACTGCTGTCAGAATTGCCTCAATATCTTTAAGCCATGCATCTGCTGAGATGGCATCCTCCGTTCCTTCGAAACGGCGGGGGTTGAACTTGCAGAATCTGGTTGATGCTCCTGAATCCGGCCTTGCCCCTCTTTCCAAAGCTGTCTGTAGTCCTTGGTTAAGTAGTACATTCTGCTCTTGTAACTGAGCGTGCATACGTTGTTGGGCTAATATCTGATGTTGCTGAGTAGCCATCATCCCTCTCATGATCTCCAGAAGGGCTGGTGTGTCTACTCCCACAGGGGTAGGTGGAACTGTTGGTGGTGGTGGAACATCCGGATACTGCGATCCAGCTGCTGCTTCCACTATCACTTCTTCTTGAATAGCCACTTGAGTTAGTACCGGCCCTTGCTGCTGATCAACATGGTCAGGTTGTCCGTGTTGCTCCTATTGTTGTTGTCCAGTCCTGGCAGATGCGGACGAAGTGCCCCTAAGAAAAGAGACAAAAGAACAATCAAACGATCGGACAGGAAAGATCAATGAAGTCAAAGGATACCGAAATGTCAAGCTAGAGTCGAGAGTAACGAACCATGAGATCAAGAGGGAACATGTGTGATTGAGACATCCTATAAATTAAAACACCCCGCAAGTCTGAAATCAGACCTGCATGGGCCACCACTAAAACCTTGTCACGCCCCAGAACCAGAATACTGGAGAGCGGGGGAATGACTCAGCCAGCTACGTATTACGGGTAGATGAATACCGTATAATACGATCAATGCTGTCTAAAAGACAAGGGGGTGCATACTACATGAAAGTCTTGCTATGGTCACTTCACATCTATTGTCTCAATCATTCAAACAAGAAGCAATAACAGAGAACATTTAAGATAAAACAATAAGGCGTCCCAAACGCTTAATCAAAATGTTCTTGAGATCTGGCTTTACAAAACATAGCCAGATGATATAGCAATATATACACAATTGTTATTAGCTGCAGTCTGACTTCATTACAATTATGTAAAGGTAAGTACAAGACAATCCGACTAACATGTCGGTGCCAAACGGCAAAATATAAAGTAAGTAACAAAACGAGTGGGGAAGTAAGGAACCCACTCGAGTCCTCCTGCGATCATTCCTCTAGTATTGACCATCTTGGTGGTGGAAGTAAGCTGAGTCCTCGGGAACCGGCTCTAAATCTGGCCATACAAAACCAGAGAGGTTAGACCTCTAATAGCAAGTACCGCAAGGAAGCACGATATGAGACATTAAACCAGTAAATAAGAGAATATAATAATAGATCTCTGCTCGCTACGGGGATTCACGTAACATCACGACACTTCGAACCAACCTCCCAACCAAACAAGGACAGAAGTTGGCCCGTCATGTCCTGATGCTCCGATCATCTCAGTTAGGTAACAGAGTAGGTACAGTACACAAACAAATCAACTTAAACGGCCATCCAACTCCTACGGCTTACTACTGTGAGTCCCAAGTTATCCTGGGATTATGCAATAAGGATTTTTCAGTTCTTACTATGGACAAGCAAAGCTAGTCTATCCAATCAATCAATTGCGCCAATCATGAATTAGACGAGTCCCAGCGGGACACCCGTCATCAATATACAATATACAATAATATAAGCAGATACTGCTCCCTGCCCGTGTGGCAGATTTGTAGTATCTGTGGGAACCAGCCGGCCTGTCGGGCACTAATAGTCCCAAGAGGGCTGCCATGTAAGAACTCGAAAATCTATACTCTCCATGCAATCATTATTTTATTTAACTTAGTAGCTTCTATGTTAAGTGAAATTCTATGCCGTGGATTATGGTCATTCAGAATGAGTACTTCCGTACAAAGTACGATATGCCCAACTCTACAACGATACCCGTGCGGTTAGGTTGTAGGTCTTACATAGCGTAATGCAACAATCAAAACTAACCACGGAATAAATCCTGCCTTGACCATAAAGTACACATGCTGCTTTTGTAGAGAAATAAATAAATTGAAGCCTGCATATGCCTGTATGCCAATATTCGGGATCGGCCAATCGATTACAATAGTTCATATTTAATATGAACGTGTCTTATTCCATTTAATTCAATAAGACGACTAGCCAGTCTCTTAGTTCCATCTAGGAACGCATGATCAATAATTAATCAAGATAACAATCAATGTTAATTAATACCAAATTCGGGAAATAAAATTGGGAGATAAATAATAATTGGGAAATAAATAATCTCATGCGCTGTGGGAAAGGATTGGGAAATAAATAATCTCATGCACTGTAGGAAAGGATTGGGAAATAAATAATCTCATGCACTGTGGAAAAGGATTGAGAAATAAACAATCTCATGCGCTGTGGGAAAGGATTAGGAAATAAATAATCTCATGCGCTAAGGGAAAGGATTGGGAAATAAACAATCTCATGCGCTGTGGGAAAGGATTGGGAAATAAATAATCTCATGCGCTGTGGGAAAGGATTGGGAAATAAACAATCTCATGCGCTGTGGGAAAGGATTGGGAAATAAATAATCTCATGCGTTGTGGGAAAGGATTGGGAAATAAAGGATTGGGAAATAAACAATCTCATGCGCTGTGGAAAAGGATTGGGAA
Organism: Iris pallida; assembly: GCA_029216955.1. Taxonomy (NCBI): domain Eukaryota; kingdom Viridiplantae; phylum Streptophyta; class Magnoliopsida; order Asparagales; family Iridaceae; genus Iris; species Iris pallida. Next base: position 11,796,072 of record JANAVB010014796.1, on the reverse strand, counting down.
ATAAATAATCTCATACGCTGTGGAAAAGGATTGGAAAATAAACAATCTCATGCGCTGTGGGAAAGGATTGGGAAATAAACAATCTCATGCGCTGTGGGAAAGGATTGGGAAATAAATAATCTCATGCGCTGTGGAAAAGGATTGGGAAATAAATAATCTCATGCGCTATGGGAAAGGATTGGAAAATAAACAATCTCATGCGCTGTGGGAAAGGATTGGAAAATAAATAATCTCATGCGCTGTGGAAAAGGATTGGAAAATAAATAATCTCATGCGCTGTGGGGAAGGATTGGGAAATAAATAATCTCATGCGCTGGGATTCCTGCACAATTGGCGCATGGGATACTCACGTTGCGTCTTCAGTACATGCGCGTAAGGAACCTACGCGCATGACACGCTCGGAGTCAAAGAATACGTTATCGGGACTTCACGGCACATGGCCTCCCGGCGCATGGCCTCCCGGGCGCATGGGGTTCATCGTCCCCAAACAGCCAGTTCAGCCATGAAAGTTCCGAAAACTTGTAATGGCGATAACTTACTCATCCGAAGTCGAAATCAAGCGAAACAAAAGCCAAAACTGCATGAAATTGAATTCTCTACAACATAGAACCATTAATTTTCGAAAATAAGTAAGTTTTAGAGATCAAAACCAAGAGAAACCAAAAATGTATCAAACTTAGATCTACAACAAATAAGCCATGGAAATTGAAAATGCTAAGTACTAAAGAGACTTAGAATCAAATAGGGAAGATGATGGAACAATAAAAATGGGGATCCATCAAGAAGAAAATTGGCACTTGCCTTGCTCTCCTAGGTTGGTGGAAGAGTTATGAGGAAGAAGAAGAGTAGTGAGAAGAAGTAATGAAGAGAGAGAAAGGGTTTGGGGTTTTTAAATGAAGGGGTGGTGGTAGGTGGGGGTTTATTTCGGTTCATGATGAACCAACATAATTAAACCAATCTGAGCCGAACCCATAGCAAAGCTAAAGCAGAGAATAAAATGCAGAAAGTAAAATGCAGAACAATAATTGCAGGAAATAAATTAACATGAAATTAAAAGGATTTAAATACAGAATAATACATGATAAATATTAAAATATTTATATTTAAACAATACATGCATTCTAAAAAAAATACGTATTCTGGGAATGGAAAGTGACACCAGGAAGAGAGTGATGGAATCTCGCGAAGAGCGTCTACAAATTCTGAAGCAACAGATTGCCAATCTGATGACATCTCCGGCTTAGTATAAAAATAACTTGTATCTTCTTGTTTTGCAATATGAATCTTTGTAATGTCTTGAATTTTGATCATTAAAAGACAACTTTTTGGAGTTCTATTATTTATTGCATATAAATAATAGTGATAGAAAATATATTCAGAGGTACAGGACATGATATATTTCTCGATTTAGAAAATAATTATATTCATTATATCTGCTCAGAGGTAATGTGGATGTGGCAGAATGTAATTTATTGAATATTATTATTTCAATAGACAACTTAATCAAGAATGATAAGTTGCTGATGTGGATAAACGAACGAAATGAATTGTCAAAAGGTGTGAACGAAATGAATCATCGTAATGAATGGATGAACGGATGAACCGTCGGATGATGATGAACGGATGAACCGTCAGATGGATGTAATGAACAGATGAACCGTCAGATGGATGTAATGAACGGATAAACCGTCGGATGATATAATAAATGGGCAAATCGTCAAATGATGATGAACGGATGAACCGTCGGATGGATGTAATGAACGGATGAACCGTCGGATGATGTAATGAACGGGCGAACCGTCAGATGATGATGAATGGATGAACCGTCGGATGGATGTAATGAACGGATGAACCGTCATATGGATGTAATGAACGGATGAACCGTCGGATGATGTAATGAACGGGCGAACCGTCAAATGATTATGAACGGATGAACCGTCGGATGGATGTGTCATTTCGTTGTTTTGAGAATCTCTGCCTATAAATAGAACAGAAATCTGGAAGGAATGATCATTTCCACTTTTTAACATAAAGATGTCGTCCGGAGATGCATCCAAGAAGGCTGAAATTGCCTCGAAGGTTGAAACGGGCACTGAAGAACGTCCTGCCGATCCAGTCTAGTCAAAACAGACAGAAGCAGGCGAAGGTTCGTCTGCACCCAAACCACCGCGGGATATCCTGGATTTCCTGCTTGAACCAGGAAAGACTGAAGAGGAAGAGGCCATGAGGATGGCTGCTTGCAAGTTCTTGGTAGGTTCCAGTAAGGATGTTCTCAGCTCTTTTGCTGATTATGTCTTTGATAAGGACGACAGTGGCCCACGTCCCAATGTCGAGAAGGATGATAGTGACCTTCCTTGATATTATGTAACATCGTCTATGATATAATCAAAATCAAACTTTATTTATGAACTGTCTGATCATATTTATATAAAATCTCTGTTATATTTATACATAGTATTTCTTGAGGAATTTGCCATTGATAGGCATCATTGTAACTCGACCGTCTAACAATGAAAGTTGATAAGCTCCATTTGAAAAGACTTTGCTGACAATGTAAGGCCCTTCCCATTTTGTATCGAACTTGCCTTTGCTCGAATGAGTCATAATCATAGGATGTCTGACTGTTAGAACGAGTTCTCCTTGCTGAAATGCTCTGACTTTAACTTTGCGGTTGAAAGTCTTCAAGATACGAGATTGATATAACTCAATATGTTGTTGAGCCAATAGCCGCTTCTTATCAAGCGCTTCTAATTCTTGAAGTCGAAGAAGATCATTTTTCTCTGTAGTGAGCTCGTTAGCAATAGCAATCCTTAAGGACGGGATTTGAAGTTCCAGAGAAAGAACTGCTTCACAACGTACACCAAAGAGAAGGGTGTAAAGCCTGTGGGATTGCGAACCGTGGTTCGGTAGGCCCAAAGACATTCACCAAGCTTTTCACTCCAATTTCGTTTGTTAGTAGGTACAAACTTCTTAAGGAGCTTGATGATAGTCTTGTTGAAAGCTTCAGCTAAACCATTAGCGGCAGGATTGTAGGCTCTCGAGGCGACGTTGTCAATCCGGTGATCATCGCAGATTCTTGTAAACTTCTGGCTGATGAATTGTGGTCCGTTGTCATAAATGATCCTTCGAGGTACACCAAATCTATAGATGACATGGTGTTTAACGAAGTTGATGACATTGCTAGTCTTGACTTCAGCCAGAGGTATAGCTTCAGCCCATTTAGAAAAATAGTCGATTATTGCCAGTATGAACCGATGTCATCTAGAAGAAGGAGAATTGATGGGACCTATGATATCCATGCCCCAAGCTTCAAAAGGCCAGGAAGCAGCAGTCGGATGAAGGAATTCTGATGGTTGATGAATAAAATCTGCGTGGATTTGACAAGCTCGATATTTCCTTGCATATTCGACGGCATCGGATACCATGGAGGGCCAGTAATAATCCATTCGTCGAATACGATTCTGTAGCTTAGGACCGGGTTGATGTGCTTCGCAGACGCCATCATGAGCTTCACGTAATACTTGCTTTGCTTCATCACCAGCTAGACAGCGTAGAAGAAGACCATCATAAGTCCGCCGATAGAGAGTCTTTGTAGTTTGGTTGTAGTAGAACCGGAGAGAACGTCGACGAATACTCGTGGCCTCCTTTGGATCTTCAGGAAGTATGTCATGAACTACAAAGTCGATGAAAGGAACTCTCCAATCTTTACTGATAATATTGGCTTCAGCGAAGTTACTGAATTCAATATTACGATTGTTCTCAATGCAAAACAATTCTCGATTAGAGATAACCACTACTTGCTGTCTTTTGATAGGGATGGCTAAGACTGCTGCAAGACTGGCTAAAGCATCTGCTTCGGTATTGCAAGCTCGACGAACATATTCGATGAAGAAGGCTTTGAAAGACGTAGCCATGTTGATTGCTGCTTCATAATAAGGCACTAAATCTTGATGGCGAACTTCATAGGTCCCTCTAACCTGGTTAACAACCAACTTATAATCGCCATAGACTTCGAGATATTCGACGTCTAGTTGCTTGGCTAATTGAAGGCCGATCAGTAGAGCATTATATTCTGCTACATTGTTGGAGCATGGTTCATCTAGAGAGTAGGCTCTTTGGATAGTTGATCCGTCTGGAGAAACAAGAACAACTCCAACTCCTGCTACAATAGCACCATTAGGTACGATTCTGGATGCACCGTCAAAGAATAGACGCCAAGTAGGAAATTCTTCAGAGATCATATTTGCTTCCAATGTCTCCTCTGGAATTTTATCATAGAGTTTGGATGTCTCTGGAACAGGATGAGCTGCTAAGAAATCTGTCAGTGCTTGACCTTTGACAGACTTTTGTGGAACATACACCATGTCATATTGGGCTAGCAGAATGGTACATGTGGCCAGTCGAGAGTTGAGTGTGCTGGGCTTCTTCATGAGTACCCGAAGAGGATTGACTCGGGATATGACATGAATGGTTTGACCAATGATGTAATGCCGAGTCTTTTGAACAGCGAACATAAGAGCTAAGCATTCTTTTTCGACCAGACTATAACGGTGTTCGGCACCAATCATAGTACAACTAACATAGTAAATGGCTTGTTTATGACCTTCTTTGTTCTTTTAGGCAAGTAAAGCACCCAGTGAATGGTCCATAGCACGGACATACATTAAGAATGGTATGCCAGAGATTGGTGGTACCAAGATGTCACTACCACATTTCTAGTGTGAGAGTATTTTTGTCATTTTTGGGGTTATTTGAATTTATTAGAATTTATTGGAATTTTTAGGATTTATTTGGAATTGTTTGGACTAGATTGATTTTTGGCTAGTTTGGACTCATGTAGACCAACCTAGGAGCTAACCCTAGTTAGTTGGACTTGGTTAGGATTTGTGACTCTAGTCTAACCTAGCCTAATCTATGGTTTGGTCATTAGAACCTATTTAGCTATAGGAATTAGAAAGCCATAAGCCATGACTTATGTTTTTAGAGCTTTGAATTAATTAAATCAACCATGACCTATGTAACTTGGCCCAAGGCCCAAAGTTTTGACCAAACCCTAACCCTAAGAAGTAGTGGCCGGCCACCTATCCACATAGGGATCCTCACCATATAAAACCCCTCCTAAAATCTAGGGTTGCCTCTTTCTTAGGAAAAGCCCTAATTTCAAGGAGGTTAGTTTTATTGCATTTTAATTTCTATAACTCCTTTCCTCTTCCTTTTTCTTTCTAAATTGTTCCATTAGGTCCTAATATGACTATTCTTGTTGTTGCTAAGGTCTCATCTCAGTTTGAAGTTGTTTTGAATTGATTGGGTCATCAAGAGGAGAGCTTTGAATAGGGATTTTTCATTGAAGTTCATCAAGAGGTAACTCTCTCAATACTCTATGAAATTTCACTTAGTCTTCATGAATAGGTAGCCCTAAGGGTCCCCCTAAGGTCTGGATAGTTTTTGTGTCGGGTATCAGAGGTTTCGTGTCCGTTCTGGATACGTATCAGGGCTAGTGTAGACTGTTTGTCGAAATGCCTCAAAGGGCATTTCGATCTTGTTTGTTCAATATTTTTAAATAGAAATGTTAGTTTAGATCTTGTTTATTGATTCCTGATCTTGTGTGTTGGTGTCATTGTCATTTTGTGTCGGGATCTCGACTTGGACACGCGCGTGCACACGCTCGCGCGCGTGCTACAGGGAGCCCCTGCTACTCGGGCCCTGTAGCGGACACGACACACATTTGTTTGACACAAAACTCAACACGAGTCATGGGGTACTGACTGACACGCCATGTGTCAAGTCCCACGTGTCCCCGTGTCGTGTCGAGGGAGGATTTGATCACGTACGAGGTTTAGCCTGTGGTGTGCACTGTAGGTTTCACCCACTGATACGGGTCTCGTGTCCGACCCTGACACGTCGTGGACACAGGCCAGTGGGCCTGTGAGGTAGCCCTATAGGTGGGCTACCCGTGTGTATGACCACGAGATTCCCTCGTGTCTTGTGTCGTGCACACGACACAAGTACACGTATGCACGAGGCAGTGCACTGGACAGTGCACTGTGTTGTTCTTTTTGAATTCTTGTACTGGACACGCCGTGTCAGGCCTTGGGTGACACGAAGTGAATGTGTGGGGTTGTGCACATGGGTTGTTTTCAATTACCAAGCAATAGATTCATGATTAGTTGATTTTGCTATTCGATTTCTCTTTTAACCAAGTTCTGATACTTAAATTCCTGTTAAGCTTCCAGTTTTCTAAAATGATGTTGTTTGATGATTTTAACCCTTGTAATGAGGGTAAATACTGAGTTTAGATCCTAAATATGTTTTCCCTATATATTAACTTGCCATGGTCAAAAATTGATGTTGAATTGATGAGTTGTGGACTGTTATATGGGTTGATGTATTATAAGGTATGTATGAACTGATTTTTACTGTTGTAGTGTTCTTCAAAAACTGGATTTTGTTTCTAACTGAGTTCTCTTGATATGGAAATCTGTGATTTAGTTATGTGTGAAATCTGGAAACACTTGGGGACTGTCTAAGTAAGTTTAATATGAAATTTAATGTTGCATTACTGTTCTTAATTCTGAACAAATGACACTGTTTTGACATTCCCTTCTACACTGACAATTCCAGTTTGATTTTTGATAAGGTTTTAAAGGATATACATGATGTTATGGTTTCAAGATTCAAATTGTTAAGAGTACTAGTTATTGTAGGACTATTGACTATTCTTTTGATTGTTCAGTTGAACCAATGTGTGATAACAGTGTTGTCTAACACCTGAAATTGTTTTAAGTCAAAACTGAGTTTTCTTGATGTAGAAATCTGTGATTTGGGTTATGCATGAAAACTGAGATTGAGGAAGGGGCTATGAATTGATTTCCTTTTCCTTTTTCTTCTTAACCTGAGAATAGGTCCATGTCTTCCTGTCTTTATGTTACATTCACTGCTCTTTAAATGTTTTACTGATTTTTCCTTTCCTGTTTGTTCCCTTCACTGTTTTGGGTGTTTCCTGCACATATATATGGACACTGGTTCACACACACTCACTGTTGAATGCTTGCACTGTCTTCCAAATTTTAGTTCACTGTTATACACACTTAGCTCACTCATGTATGCCTTATCCACCACACACACACATTACAGTCCTGTACACCCTCTCTTCACATACACACATGTATGCACACACAACACACAAGCCTCTCTCCTTATACAATATATGTGTGTAAATTGTATGAGTGTATATATATATATATATATATATATATATATATATATATATATATATATATATATATATATATATATATATATATATATACTTCTAGGTTTAGCCTAATGTTGTAGGATTTATATCTAGCCTAGATATATGTAAATATATTATGTGGTGTTTAAGTCTATGGGTGTATGGTGAGGTTGTAGACTTGCTAGGGTATTCTAGAATTAGCTACTAGCTATATTGTGATACAGTTAGTATAGGCTTACCTAGCCTTGTTAGGGTTGTGCTAGCTAGTATAGATTAGAATAGCTTAGTTTAGACTTAATTAGACTTGGTTGACCTAGTTTGAGTTCTAGGGTTGACCAGAGTTGACCAAGAGTTGACTTTGGCCTAGATTGACCTAGAATTATGTAGAATGCATAGTAGGACTCCATTTCAATATTCTTGACTTGTTGTGACTTGTGCTGTTCTGATTAGGAGCCAGACACCACTCTTTGGACATTACGTTTCATATTGGACACTCAGATACAGGCGAGTACATTCTCTGATCATTTTATATCCTGCTTAGAATTATTTCCTGCAGTAGATTACTTTACTTGTACTGTCACGTTGGTCACACGGATTGGTACTATATGGATCCCTTCTTGAGATGTTATCCTTAGGGAGCATCGGGTACTACATGTTCTGTGCGTTTCACTTACATGGCGTATTACTATGCTTCATTGGTTCTTTGATCACTTACGACATATACTCTTATGATCGTAGAGTCTTCCTGGAATCCTTATCCCATTTATGGGACTACTATGTATCACCTTCGGGATCTACCACCCTTCGGGGGCTTATCACCTTCGGGGTCTACCACCCTTCGGGGGCTGTTACATAGCATCATATAACATAACCTGGCTGGATCCTTGTGTATTGATTGGGGGTACGGGGGAGTAGAATTGGACATGTGAATAATACACCAGTAGTATCTTATCAGAATCATTCCTTAGTGTCTTATCAGAATCATCCCAGGCCATTTACATGTTCATATTGTACTCTGACTCACTAGTCACTGCTAGTTCTCTATGTATAGTAGATATTTCTATTACAGTTCTCTCTCTGTTTACATACTGCACTTCTTTCAGTACTTGTATCTTACTTTACTGTATGTTTATATTTTCTAACCTGCTATGATCTGTTGAGATGTACTGTACTCGCTTCTGTCCTGACTGGACCTGTTGAAATATTATAGAGGACGAGGAGGAGGCCTGCCTGGACACCTACTACGGGGCATCCTTAGATGACACCTGTGAGCTGGACTCCCAGGAGGATCCAGCAGTAGCTGAGGACATTCCCCCGACTGCCTAGACTAGATTAGTTAGGCTGATTATCTTTTTGTAGTTAGAGGCATGTTTAGTTAGACCTTATTGGAGTTTAGTGTTGTATATATTCTTTCATCTGAGACCTTGTACTGTTGGATATTGCTGGGATTATCTTAGACTGCTTTTATCTATTTTATTCCTTGAGTTCTATTTCATATCGTGCTATCTCTTCCTTAGTTGTGATTGAGTTTACTATTGCTATGTCACCCCCATTCGGGGAGTATAAACTGTTTAGAGATATATTGTTAGATATTGTGACCTAGGACAGCGTTCTTCCGTCGACACTGCGGCGTAGGCTGGACGTACCCACGTCTCGTGCCCTTACTCTAGGGTACGGGTCGTGACACGTTTTTAGTGGTGGCCCATGCAGGTCTAGACTAGAAGTGTAGTGGTACTCGAACTAGAGTATCACTGCAGCCTGCTATAGGATATAGGACATTAATTTTAAGATACTCAATCACTTTAGGAAAATTTCTTTTATTGCCATCTAAATCCTTTGTCAGCTGATCCTTTGAATTATAATTGTCCGTCTTTGTTATTTCGCTTCTTTCTCAGAAATTGATACTCTTGTTTGTCTATCTTCAGGATGGTAGAGACTAGATCGCAGCATGCCATTCATGAGGATGCTATAGAGGGGACTGCTACCTCTCAGCCAGCACGGCGAGGCCAGGGGACTGCAGCTCCTGCCACCTCGGCTCGTGTTGAGACCTCGGCAGCCACAGCAGGGGGTATGCATCCACCGACTGGGAGACAGGACTCGGTCATTCCAGAGGATCCCTTTCAGCCGCCACCGCCTCCAGGACATATGGACGCAGCTCAGATGTTCGCGTATTTCCAGCAGTTCATGGACCGACAGCAGGCTCGACAGGACAGAGGCATGGAGTTGGCCGTCACGACAGCCGCAGCTCGACCAGTGGTGCAGCAGCCGAGGACACCGGGGATCGAGCAGTTTCAAAAGATGAGCCCCAGAGACTTTCTGGGGACAGAGGGGATCCTATATGCCGATGAGTGGATCTAGCATATAGAGGAGATCTTTCGCTTGGCCAGGATTCCAACAAACCTTCAGATCGAGGTCGCAGCTAGCCGGATGCGAGATCTTGCTCGCACCTGGTATCAGTCAGACCCCAGGATGGGGGTACCAAGGCAGACTTGGGAGCAGTTCAGGGGCTTCTTCAAGAAGAAGTTCTTCCCAGATTCAGCAGTCAGAGCCTTAGAGTCGCAGTTTGAGAGCTTGGTCCAGGGAAGCCTCTCAGTAGAGGAGTATGCTGGAGAGTTTGGTCGTCTCGACAGATTTGTAGAGGGTTTGAGCGAGACGGCGAAGGCCCAGAGGTTCCGGAAGGGTCTGGTCAAGGAGGTCAAGTCCCTGACCAAGGGCAGCAGAGATGCTACATTTGAGGAGATCTTGACGGGAGCCTTGCTAGCAGAGGATGATCTTGAGCTTAGGCTCAAGAAGGGGAGAGACCCATTTGGAGGCAGCAGAAGCGGGGGCCAGGCCAAGAGGCCCCACTTTCAGCATCAGCAGCTGAGGCAGTTTCAGCCGCAGCCGATCCAGCATGAGGCCAGTCCAGCAGCAGCAGTCGAGACAGCACCAGCAGGGCTAGAGGCAGGTTATCACTTGCGGATACTGTAGGAGGTCTGGGCATGTTGCCAGTGAGTGCAGGAAGAGGCTAGGCCTGTGCCTATTGTGTGGTTCAGCAGACCACCAGATGAGGAAGTGCCGCATAGCACGAGCAGGCCCGGAAGGAGGAGCCAGAGCTCCAGCAGGCAAGCAGAGGGGACCAGCCCTGCCGACACAGCAGCAGAGGTTCGTCCAGCACCAGCAGGCCAGGGAAGGCCAGCAGGGGCGAGCTTTCGCCATGGCAGCTGGGGATGCAAAGGTGATAAGAGAGCTGATTGCAGGTTCGATTCTTCTTGACTCCAGTCCAGCATTTGCCTTATTCGATTCTGGTGCTTCGTATAGCTTCATATCAGTATCTTTTACGATTAGACACGGTATCGTAGCTGAATCGTTGCCTAGGACTTACAAGATCACGACCGGGGGTGGTATTATCCTCGTAAGTGATATTTGTAAGGGTCGGAGAGTAGTTTTGGGAGGCCGTGAGTTGGAGGTGAGCCTGCTCGTAATGCCATTGCCGAACTACGATATAGTACTAGGCATGGATTGGTTGAGCAGGCACCACGCCAGCATTGATTGCAGAGGGGGTAGAGTTTTTTTTAGAGCGCCGCAGGAGCCAGAGTTCGAGTACTCCAGACGTCAGGCAGAGCAGAGCCGCGGAGTCTTCTGTGGAGTCTCGGTCGAGGAGCAAACGATTCCATACCCCTTGATAGCAAATTTTATGGATGTTTTCCCAGAGGAGTTGCCGGAACTGCCACCAGACAGAGACATAGAGTTCTCGATAGACTTGGTTCCAGGAGCGGAACCCATCTCTCAGTATGTCTATCGGGTGAACAACAGCGAGCTGGTGGAGCTGAAGAAGCAAGTGGATGAGCTACAGGACAAGGGCTTCATCCGCTCGAGTTCGTCGCCATGGGGTGCACCAGTGTTGTTTGTGCCGAAGAAGGATAGGTCAGTACGTATGTGTATTGACTATAGGGCACTCAACAACCTTACGATCAAGAACAAATACCCACTGCCGCGGATCGACGATCTATTTGACCAGTTGAGCGGAGCTCGGGTAGTTTCCAAGATTGATCTGAGGTCGGGATATCACCAGGTGAAGGTGAAGGGGGAGGATATTCCCAAGACCGCTTTTAGGATGCGGTACGGGCAGTTCGAGTTTTTGGTTATGCCGTTTGGGCTAACCAATGCACCAGCAGTGTTTATGAACCTTATGAACAAGGTGTTCCATCAGTATCTGGATCAGTTTGTGGTAGTGTTCATAGATGATATTTTGGTATATTCCAAGACTGAGGAGGAGCACGAGGAGATGGTATCTCAGTTGACCCCAAGAAGATTGTAGAAGTTGAGGCATGGGCAGCGCCGACTTCAGTTGCAGAGATCAGGAGCTTCCTGGGGCTGGCAGGATATTACCGGAGATCTGTGCAGGATATCTCCCGGGTTACAGAGCCATTGATACGGTTGATCCGGAAGGATGCTGAGTATGTATGGTCAGAGGAGTGTCAGGCAGCTTTTGATGAGTTGAAGAAGCGGCTGACGACAGCTCCGATTCTGACATTGCCTTCAGGATCAGGTGGATTCACTATTTATAGTGATGCTTCAGGGAAGGGGCTGGGTTGTGTGTTGCAGTAGCACGGGAAGGTGATTGCCTATGCTTCCAGTTAGTTACGTCCCCATGAGAAGAACTACCCCACCCACGACCTGGAGCTGACAGCAGTGATTTTTGCCTTGAAGTTGTGGAAGCATTATCTGTATGGTGAGAGGGTGGAGATCTTCACAGATCACAAGATCTTAAAGTATGTGTTCACTCAGAAGGAGTTGAACAAGAGGCAGCGCAGATGGCTGGAGTTGATGAAGGATTTTGATATTCTACTCCAGTATCACCCAGGGAAGGCCAACGTGGTTGCCGATGCCTTGAGTAGGTATCCGACAGCCATGTGCTTGACCATAGATCGGTATTTTCTTGCCGACTTGGAGAGTCTTGGGATCGAGGTGATCGTGCCCGGAGTGCAGATGCAGTTATGGGGCCTGCAGATACAGTCGGACTTGATAGACAGGATCAAGGCGGCCCAGTTCGAGGATGTGGCTTTGCAGAGTATCAGAGAGCAGATCAGTATAGGAGTGGGGGATACTGAGTTTTCACTTACAGAGGATGGTGCCCTGAGGCACGGTACCAGGTTATGTGTGCCTAGCGGGGAGCTCAGAGAGCAGATCATGCAGGAGGCTCACAGATCGCAGTACTATATACATCCTGGTGCAAACAAGATGTACAGGGATCTGCGAGAGCATGTCTGGTGGTATGGGATGAAGCGGGAGGTGTCCCACTTCGTGGCTAGGTGTTTGATCTGTCAGCGGGTCAAGGCGGAGAGGCAAAGGTCCGGTGGATTGTTGCAGCCGCTGCCCATTCCCGAGTGGAAATAGGAGCATATCACTATGGACTTCGTATCAGGATTGCCGCGTACCCCAGGAGGGAAGGACGCAATTTGGGTCATCGTGGATAGGTTGACCAAATTGGCCCACTTCTTGCCATTCAAGGTGGGTACGTCTACAGAGAGGCTGGCGGAGTTGTATATGCGGCAGATAGTCAGGATCTACGGAGTTTCGGTCAGCATCGTCTCAGATCGGGATAGCCATTTTACTTTCCATTTCTGGAGGAGTCTGCAGACCAGCTTGGGCACTCAGCTCAAGTTTAGTACTGCATACCACCCCCAGACGGACGGACAGTCAGAGCGGACTATTTAGACCCTTGAGGATATGCTGCGGACGTGCGTCCTGGACTTTGGAGGTTTCTGGGAGGATCATCCTCATTTGGTGGAGTTTGCTTACAACAACAGTTTTCAGGCCAGCATTGAGATGTCACCGTTTGAGGCTCTGTACGGGCGTAGGTGTCGTACGCCTTTATCTTGGGATGATGTTGGTGAGCGAGCTTTACTGGGGCCAGAGATGATTATGGATGCGGCCGAGAAGGTGAAGCTCATCAGGGACAGACTTCGCGTGGCGCAGGACAGACATCGGCACTAGGCCGATAGCCACCGGAGGCCCTTGGAGTTTGAGGTACAGATTAGAGTAGGATTAGATTTAGGTTGTTTGTTTGTGATTTTGATCATATTTGTTTATTATAATTAATTGAGACCTTGCTTGTGATTAGGTCAGAGACCAGGTTTTCTTGAGGATATCTCCGACTCGTGGTACGATACGTTTCGGTGGAGGCGGGAAGCTTAGCCCGCGCTTCATCGGCCCTTTCGTTATCAGCGGGAGAGTCGGTGACGTGGCTTACAGGCTAGACTTGCCGCCTGCACTTGTGGGGTCCACAACGTATTCCATGTATCACAGTTGAAACGGTACGTGGCTGACCCTAGCCATGTGCTCGACCATTCGGAGATATAGGTTGGGCCTTCTCTCAGCTATCAAGAGAGGTACTGGATCGATGAGAGAAGGTTCTGAGGAACCAGGTGATACCCTTGGTGCGCGTCGCATGGGGGCATCATTCTCCAGGAGAGTCTACCTGGGAGCGGAAGGATGAGATGCGCGAGCGCTACCCTTATCTTTTTGGACCGTGAGGTATGCTTTCTATCCTTCTCATCAGTTGTATTTCGCCTTTCAATTTCGAGGACGAAATTCTTTTAAGGAGGGTAGATTTGTCACTACCACATTTCTAGTGTGAGAGTATTTTTGTCATTTTTGGGGTTATTTGAATTTATTAGAATTTATTGGAATTTTTAGGATTTATTTGGAATTGTTTGGACTAGATTAATTTTTGGCTAGTTTGGACTCATGTATGTTGGCCCATTGGTCATATGGTCAACCTGATTTTAATAATTGATCAAACTCTGTCTGGATATACGAAGCTAGTCGGGACATCTCAGATTCTTGGACATGATCAAGATTGGCTATCCACTCCATTCAAGACCGAAGATCTGTTTGCCTACTCGAGTCTGTAATTTCTTATGCAATGTATTTTTTCATTTTATTTGAGTCTAGGAATATGTTGTACACCGAGTCATACTGGCAAATAGGCTATCCCTAAATGAGTTCAAAATGTTTTTAAAATGACCTCTCAAAAAGATTTACAAAAAGGTTTTCAAAAAGGTTTTCAAAAATCACCAAAAGCTTTTTCAAAAACCCTAACTAAACCCTGACTTAACCCTGACAGAACTCGGACCGAGATCGGCCAGAGTTCGGCCAGAGTTCGGTTGGTGGCCGTTGTGTTTTTGAATCTTTGAAACTTGGTCCTCCTGCAGTTACGGATTTGACCGAGATTTGCTCAAAGAGTTTTGCCCAAATTCTGTCCGAATTCTGACAGAAGTCTGCCTTTGGAACTCCTATAAGTAAAGAAGGATTTCGATCATTTCAATTCACTCATTCACTTTCAATCTTCTCTCTATCTAAAGCTTTCAGTCTTCCAAAGAGTTTTCTAGAGCTTTCAATTTCAGATCCCAAGCCAGTTACAATCCTCTAGTCAATTTGCCAGTGCGGTACGGTCTAGAAGTTTCTGAGAGATTGTAATCAGAAGGCTTGATTGAAGAATACCTCTTCACATTTGAAGTTGGACGAGTTCTTCGTATCAAAGCTCGCGTTGTAGAAGTTGCAAGAACTTCGTAAGAAAGCTTGCGGTTTTTCCAATAGTGGATTCAACTGGTAGCAAGAGTTCTACCGACTGGATTAGTCCTCAACAGAGGGATACCAGTATACATCGCTGTCTTTGCGTTTGCTCTCTTAACTTTGCCTTTGCATTATTTCAGTTGTGATTAATATTCTGTGATTGTGCTGCTAACATTTTTTAATTAGCATTATTCCGCTGCCAACTCTATTCACCCCCCCTTTAGAGTATTACGCTTTACTATTTCATTCCTACAATTGGTATCAGAGCGGGTGTTACAGGTAAAGCAAAGGTAACAGTGCAATTATTTATTCATTTTTATTAACTGTTATATAGATCACAGCACAACACATGGCAACTGTGAAATTCACAAGTGAAGGCCAGGCCACAAACAGACCCCCACTGTTTGATGGTACGAATTATACATATTGGAAAACACGGATGAGTTTCTTCTTGAAATCTCTTGACTTTGATTTATGGTCCATTGTTCTTGATGGCTATCAAAAGCCACCTCGTATAAATGTTGATGGAGTTTTAGTTGAAAAACCCCATAGCAGATATACAGAGGAAGAAAAAAAAGGGCCAGTCTTGACGCACGTGCCATTAATGCTCTCTTTTGTGCTTTAGACAGAACTGAATTTAACAGAGTGTCTATCTGCACAACGGCTAATGAAGTATGGAAGCTACTCGAAGTCACACATGAAGGCACGACTCAAGTCAAGGAATCTAAAGTCAGCAGACTTACTCAAGAGTACGAAGCGTTCAAAATGAAGCCCAACGAAACAGTTACACAAATGTTCAAGAGGTTCTTGGATATTGTAAATCCTTTGTCCTCCCTAGGCAAAGATTACAGTAACTATGAAAAGATTCGCAAACTCCTGCGAGCTCTCACCAAGAACTGGATTCCAAAGGCTACTGCAATCATTGAAGGGAACGACCTCACAACTATGTCCCTCGAAGTACTCATGGGTAAGCTACTCACTCATGAACTGGAGCTACAAGATTTTGAAGAGCCTGCACCAAAGGAGAAGACTATCGCCCTCAAGGCTCAGCACAGAAAAGCTGCTGAAGATGACTCAGACAGCAGTGGATCTGACGCTGAAGATCAAGCACTCCTAGCAAGGAAGTTCAAAAGATTCATGAGACATGAGAAGAGAGTCAAAGAAAACAACAGCAACAACTGGTACCAAGAAGATGCTGTCTGCTATGGTTGCAAGAAGAAGGGACACATGAAGAAGGATTGTCCCACAAACTCATCATCAAGCAAGAAGAGCAACAAGTATGAAAAAGGGAACCTGAAGAGATCAACATCACGAAAATATGCCAACACCAGCATATGGCATGAAAGTGAAGCCAGCGACTCAGAAGACGAACAATCAGAAGACGCTACAAACGTATGCTTTATGGCATCCGATCAGGTACCTACTGAACCTGTAGTTGATACTTATGATGACTTCACCTTTGAGCAATTAGGAGATGCCTTCAGTGACCTGATGACTGATTACAGGAAACTGCGTAGTAAGTATCAGACCTCTAAGAAGGTACTCAAAGAGCACAAAGGTGAAATAGGTAGACTTACCGACCTACTAGCTGAGGTTAGAAATAATATTAGTGAGTCTGGTGAGCTTTCTTCAATAAAGCTCTTATTACACGAGACTACCAAGTCATCTGAAGAGAAAGACAAAATTATTGACCAACTCAAGGAAGAACTTTCTATAGAGAAGAAAAGTCTTCAATGTGCACAAATCAGAATGGAATCACTTACTTCTGATTATACTAAGTTGTATGACACTTCCAAAAGATTGGAAATTAGGTTAGGAAAACAGCCTGAGCCTGCTGCTTCCTACCCTAACACGTGTCACTTACCGAGAAATCGGAACATTCCCAAGCCAAACACTGTCAGACCTAACCCTATCAAACCTTTACCCCAAAAGGTTAAGCCCAAACAAGATTATAGGTATGCTTTCTTCTATACTAGAAAACCCAAACCTACCAACCATGCACACCACTCAGCTTTCAACACTCGACATTCACAATGTCATTATTGTGGCCTCATTGGTCATATATCATCTGCATGTAGAATGAGAAAGCTTGTTGATTTAAATGTTTATGCTTGGATACCTAAAGCTAACAATTCAGGACCCTACAAGAAATGGGTACCAAAGGTTTCATCTGCAAACTGTTTTGTAGGTGGAACACCCTTCACATGCTAGAAGCAAATGGATCCTCGACAGCGGTTGCTCACGGCATATGACCGGTGATGCTACCCTATTTGCAATACTATCAAAGAAAAAGAAGGAAGGCTATGTCTCATTCGGTAATAATTTGAAAGGGTATATTATTGGTATCGGTGATGTTGGTAAGTCTCCCTATCCTGTAATTAAGAATGTCTGTCTGGTTACCGAGTTGAAACATAACCTACTCAGCATAAGTCATCTAGCTGATCATGGTTATGGCATCAACTTTGGCAAAGACAAATGTACTATAGTTGATATCTCAACTGGTAGTACTATCTTTGAAGGTATCAGGGAAGACAATATATATGTTTTTTATTTGTTAGAAGAAACTAATATTTCAGGTAGATGCTTAATAGCCAAGAGTGATGAAAGTCATCTATGGCTTATGAGACTCGGTCACGCTAATATGGATACAATATCAAGATTATCCACAAAGAAGTTAGTACGCGGTTTACCGGACATTACATTCAAGAAGGATTCGGTATGCAGCCAATGTGAAAGGAACAAAGCTACCAGATCCACATTCAAGTCAGTAAACGCAGTATGTACTACTAGACCTCTATAATTGCTTCATATGGACTTATTTGGTCCTAGCAGAGTTGCTAGCCTCGGAGGTAAACTTTATGCTTTCGTAATTGTAGATAATTTTTCTAGATACACGTGGGTATATTTCTTGACACACAAGAATGATGCATTATCCAAATTTGTCGCCTTTTGTAAGAAAGTTCAGAATGAAAAAGGTTACATGATCACTCGCATTAGAAGCGATCATGGTGGCGAATTCGAGAATGCTGATTTGAGCAATTTTGTGACACACACGGTTTTATACACGAGTTCTCCTGCCCTAGGACTCCACAACAAAATGGAGTTGTGGAACGTAAGAACAGAACTCTAACTGAAATGGCCAGAGTGATGTTAAACCAGTTTAGTCTATCCAAATATTTTTGGGCTGAAGCTGTCAACACAGCTTGCTTTGTTCTCAATAGAGTTCTAATTCGACCCAAATCGAAGAAGACTCCATTTGAGTTATGGTTTGATAGAATTCCTTCAGTTTTATACTTTAGAATTTTTGGTTGTAAATGTTTTATTCTTAATACAAAAGACAATTTGGGAAAATTTGATGAAAAGGCCGATGAAGGTATATTTTTAGGTTATGCGGCCAAGAGCAAAGGATACAGAGTCTTCAGCAAACGAACCATGATCATCGAAGAGTCAATCAATGTCACTTTTGATGAATTGAATCAAATGACTATTGATGACAATGACGAAGATACTTCTGTACCAAGCTCAACTCCAGCTGATTCTCAACCAAGCTCTGCACTAGCTGAACCTCCTAGAGAAGATCCAGGAACCAGCTACCTTCAGAATCAAGCGAAAAGGTTGAAATTTACAGCTAATCATCCAAAGGATTTGGTAATTGGTGATATTACCAAGGGAGTAAGTACTCGTACATCCAGTAGAGATATTGTTTCTAGTATTGCATTTATTTCACAGCTAGAACCCAAAACTATTGATGAAGCATGTAGTGATAGTTTTTGGATAGATACTATGCAAGAGAAATTAAACCAATTTGAACGAAATCAAGTTTGGGAACTTGTTCCCAGGCCTGTTGATCATCCAGTCATTGGCACCCATTGGGTATTCCGAAACAAACTGAATGAGAATGGTTTAGTGACTCGTAATAAGGCTCGACTCGTAGCTCAAGGATACAATCAAGAAGAAGGTATCGACTACGATGAGACTTATGCCCCAGTTGCGAGATTAGAATCCATTCGCATGTTATATGCATTTGCATGTTTTCATGATTTCAAACTTTTTCAAATGGATGTGAATAGTGCTTTTTTAAATGGCTTTATAAAAGAAGAAGTTTTTGTAGCACAACCTCCAGGTTTCACGGATTTCAAAAACCCAGATCATGTTTTCAAGTTGAAGAAAGCTCTATACGGTTTAAAACAAGTCCCTCGTGCTTGGTATGATCGTCTAAGCTCTTTTCTACTTGACAACAGTTTTTCAAAAGGCAAGGTTGACACTACACTGTTTATTAAATCTTTTAATGGCAAGCTGCTTTTAATTCAAATCTATGTTGATGATATTATATTTGGATCTACTGATGAATCTTTGTGTCAAGAATTTTCTAAGTGTATGCAGAATGAGTTTGAGATGAGCATGATGGGAGAGCTGAAATTCTTTCTCGGATTGCAAATCAAACAAACTGATAATGGAACATTCATAAATCAAGCCAAGTACACAAAAGACTTGCTAAAGAAGTTCGATCTGGACAATGTCAAACCTATTGGCACTCCAATGGCAACTTCAACAAAGCTTGATTCAGATGAACAAGGCAAGCCAGTCGACACACGTAAGTATCGAGGTATGATTAGTAGTTTACTTTATTTAACTGCTAGTCGTCCAGATATAATGTTTAGTGTTTGCCTGTGTGCACGTTTTCAAGCTAACCCAAAGGAATCACATTTGTCCGCAGTTAAGCGTATCTTTTGATACCTTAAAGGCACTTCTTCTGTTGGCTTGTGGTATCCCAAAACTAAGTCTTTGACCTTATTGGTTATTCGGATGCAGATTTTGCTGGATGCAAAGTTGATAGAAAAAGTACAAGTGGCACATGTCATTTCTTAGGCAAAGCTTTAGTCTCTTGGTTTAGTAAAAAGCAAAATTTTGTAGCCCTATCAACAACAGAGGCTGAGTACATCACCGCAGGACGTTGTTGTGCTCAGATTTTGTGGATGAAACAAACCCTAGAAGACTATGATTTATTTTACACACATATTCCCGTTTTCTGTGATAACACGAGCACTATTAATTTGACTAAGAATCCAGTATGTCACTCTTGTACTAAACATATCGAGATTCGACATGATTTTCTTAGAGATCATCATCAAAATGGAGATATAAACCTTGTGTACATAGATACTGAAAATCAACTAGCTGACATCTTCACTAAACCTCTAGCGGAAGATCGTTTCAATTATTTACGTCGAGAATTAGGAATTTTGGATGTCAATAATATTAATTGATTTTGTTTTATGATTATATATTATTATGCAAAAACTGTGTTAGAGACAAGCCAATAAAGAGTCTGTCTGTCACCACAACTACGGTTGAAGCGAAGCGGTACTTAAGAGTTCCCCGGTGAACCTCCGCCAGCTGGGACAGTACTCCTACAGCTAATCTGAGACAGTTGCTGTGTAACGACATTTAATTCATAAAATAATATTAATTATGTTAATTGAAGGCTAAAATAACTAATCTTTGAATTAAATATTTGAAATGAGACAATGAAAAAGAATGGCAAAAATCAACTTTGAAGAACCCTAGGCGAATTCGGCCAGAGCTCTGACCGAATTCGGCCCGAGTTCGGTTGAGGGTGTCTGGTTATATATACAGAACCCGAGCAGCCCTTCTTCTTCATTGCTTCCAAATTATTCCAAACAGCAGCAGCAGCCGACCCGAGCATCAAAACCCTAGTTCTTCACCACCCTATTCCATCCAATCTAAGTGGTGAAATCTCTCCAAAATTTGGAATCGTGCGGAGATCGTCGTTCTCTACAACATATCTTGATTTCGTGAGGTATAACTCCATCTCTCTCCACCTTTCAATTAGTGCATTTTTATTCCAATTTGCACATATGGCTCCTAAATTCAATCCATTTAAGAGGAAGAAGACGACCCCTAGTGAGGAAGGGTCATCTTCGTATCCACATACAGATTCACTCTTCTCGCCAGTCCAAACGAGCGACGGTGCGTTCGATGGGTTTTTCTTTCAAACCCTCGACCAAGCCCTACTGTGGTATGGTGATTTTTCTATGCGATCCATATGCACAGGCGCTCCAGTCAAATGGACTGTATTTCCTGATCATCGTCATTTGTTTGAGGCATTAGGGTTACACTTATTTGTTAAAATATGCTTCCCTATAGCAACTAATGCCATTAGATTATTCTATTGCAATCTCATATTAGACACTTTCGATGTGACCACACGTGTTGGAGGTATTGATATTAATTTCGATGATAGCCTCTTAGCGGAGATCCTTGGTATCCCTAACGAAGGTGAACCGCTAGTCGATATCACTGATTTTGACTTTTTCGAAGGCACGACACTCGCAAGTTTCAAAGCGAAACTCTGTACACCTGATATAGTACGCTCTGGAAAGTTCAAGGCTAACAACCTGAACTTGTTTAACTATGAATTGCATCGCATCATCTATTCCACTATTCTTCCAAAATCCACTTCAAAGGATGATATGACTTCTCTTGAGCTGTCCGCCATGTACCACATTCTTAAGGGGATTCCATTTTCTGCCCCTAAGACCATGATTCAGATGATGGGTCGTTGTCGTGCAAGAGATAGAAATCTCTCTTACGCGATGATTCTCCCACGCATCTTTCAGTGCTTTGATATCGATCTGTCGACTTGTACTCAGGACCCTGAGCCCAAGTTTCTTCAGTTATCTCGTCGTAGCATGACTGCTACAGCTCCACCTACTGCTCCTCCTACTGCACCTCCTCCACCACCTCATCAGTATGCCATAACATTTGAGGGCATACATCAGCACTTATCTGCTTTGCACGTCTCGATGACGGACATGGCTCGCGAGCGTGAGTTTCGCGACGTCACCCGTTATCAGGCGATGGCAAACTCCTTGGCTGATCTTCGTTTCGCTCAGACTGGTCATTCAGCCAGTTCCATCCCTCAAGATCCAGCTTTTTCGGGTTACCGCTGTGAGGATGATGCTGTCCATGCCTACTTCCAGCCAGGTAACGCCTATGATTGGTATCGTGCACCTCGTGACTACGTTGGTGAGTTCTATGCTGGCGCCCCTACCCATCCTTCTGGCGCTGGTACTTCTGGTGCTGGTCCTTCAGGACATGCTGGTCGAGCTGATGTTGGTGATGACGAGGATAGTGATGAGGAGATGTGATTTGATTTTTTAGTGACATTCTATTGTATACTTGGAAATGTTCCAACATTCTAAGTTTTTATCAGTATTTCTTTTTATCAGTACTTTCTAGTTATTATCAGCACTTTGTAGTTTGATTCAGTTCTATTATCATTTATGGACATGTTTAAGGTGTTTCAGTTATGGCATTTCAGTTTATTTCAGCATTTTATTTTTAATTATTAGCACTATCTCTTTATACCTGCCTGTGAAATAGCATGCCTGAGATTTTTTTTGAAACAATACATGCCTGTAATGATAATCTGTAGAAACAATACATGCTGTAATGTGTTTCTCAAATTTTTATGCCTTTTATATATTTTTCTCACTACTTGTTACTTATGCATTGATTGCGGGGGAGCCTTCTCTTTTGCAATTATTTTGCTAAGTGACAAAGGGGGAAAAAATTAAAGATCTAACATTTCTTTTGAGATAATACAGGATATGAACAATTTCTACTTTTTGATATTTTTTGAACAAGCTTAGCTTAATGTTATATCATTCATAGTTTGTCAATTATCAAAATGGGGGAGATTGTTGGCCCATTGGTCATATGGTCAACCTGATTTTAATAATTGATCAAACTCTGTCTGGATATACGAAGCCAGTCGGGACATCTCGGATTCTTGGACATGATCAAGATTGGCTATCCACTCCATTCAAGACCGAAGATCTGTTTGCCTACTCGAGTCTGTAATTTTTTATGCAATGTATTTTTTCATTTTATTTGAGTCTAGGAATATGTTGTACACCGAGTCGTACTGGCAAATAGGCTATCCCTAAATGAGTTCAAAATGTTTTTAAAATGACCTCTCAAAAAGGTTTACAAAAAGGTTTTCAAAAAGGTTTTCAAAAATTACCAAAAGCTTTTTCAAAAACCCTAACTAAACCCTGACTTAACCCTGATAGAACTCGGACCAAGTTCGGCCAGAGTTCGGTTGGTGGTCGTTGTGTTTTTGAATCTTTGGAACTTGGTCCTCCTGCAGTTGCAGATTTGACCGAGATTTGCTCAAAGAGTTCTGCCCGAATTCTGACAGAAGTCTGCCTTTGGAACTCCTATAAATAGAGAAGGATTTCGATCATTTCAATTCACTCATTCACTTTCAATCTTCTCTCTATCTAAAGCTTTCAGTATTCCAAAGAGTTTTCTAGAGCTTTCAATTTCAGATCCCAAGCCAGTTACAATCCTCTAGTCAATTTGTTAGTGCGGTACGGTCTAGAAGTTTCTGAGAGATTGTAATCAGAAGGCTTGATTGAAGAATACCTCTTCACATTTGAAGTTGGACGAGTTCTTCGTATCAAAGCTCGCGTTGTAGAAGTTGCAAGGACTTCGTAAGAAAACTTACAGTTTTTCCAATAGTGGATTCAACTGGTAGCAAGAGTTCTACCGACTGGATTAGTCCTCAACGGAGGGATACCAGTATACATCGCTGTCTTTGCGTTTGCTCTCTTAACTTTGCCTTTACATTATTTCAGTTGTGATTAATATTCTGTGATTGTGCTGCTAACATTTTTTAATTAGCATTATTCCGCTGCCAACTCTATTCACCCCCCCCCCTTAGAGTATTATGCTTTACTATTTCGTTCCTACAATGTAGATCAACCTAGGAGCTAACCCTAGTTAGTTGGACTTGGTTAGGATTTGTGACTCTAGTCTAACCTAGCCTAATCTATGTTTTGGTCATTAGAACCTATTTAGTTATAGGAATTAGAAAGCCATAAGCCATGACTTATGTTTTTAGAGCTTTGAATTAATTAAATCAACCATGACCTATGTAACTTGGCCCAAGGCCCAAAGTTTTGACCAAACCCTAACCCTAAGAAGTAGTGGCCGGCCACCTATCCATATAGGGATCCTCACCATATAAAACCCCTCCTAAAATCTAGGGTTGCCTCTTTCTTAGGAAAAGCCCTAATTTCAAGGAGGTTAGTTTTATTGCATTTTAATTTCTAGAACTCCTTTCCTCTTCCTTTTTCTTTCTAAATTGTTCCATTAGGTCCTAATATGACTATTCTTTCTGTTGCTAAGGTCTCATCTCAGTTTGAAGTTGTTTTGAATTGATTGGGTCATCAAGAGGAGAGCTTTGAATAGGGATTTTTCATTGAAGTTCATCAAGAGGTAACTCTCTCAATACTCCATGAAATTTCACTTAGTCTTTATGAATAGGTAGCCCTAAGGGTCCCCCTAAGGTCTGGATAGTTTTTGTGTCGGGTATCAGAGGTTTCGTGTCCGTTCTGGACACGTATCAGGGCTAGTGTAGACTGTTTGTCGAAATGCCTCAAAGGGCATTTCGATCTTGTTTGTTCAATATTTTTAAATAGAAATTTTAGTTTAGATCTTGTTTATTGATTCCTGATCTTGTGTGTTGGTGTCAGTATCGTTTTGTGTCGGGATCTCGACTTGGACACGCGCGTGCACACGCTCGCGCGCGTGCTACAGGGATCCCCTGCTACTCGGGCCCTGTAGCGGACACGACACACATTTGTTTGACACGAAACTCGACATGAGTCATGGGACACTGACTGACACGCCATGTGTCAAGTCCCACGTGTCCCCGTGTCGTGTCGAGGGAGGATTTGATCACGCACGGGGTTTAGCCTGTGGTGTGCACTGTGGGTTTCAACCACTGATACGGGTCTCGTGTCTGACCCTGACACGTCGTGGACACAGGCCAGTAGGCCTGTGAGGTAGCCCTATAGGTGGGCTACCCCTGTGTATGACCACGAGATTCCCTCGTGTCTTGTGTCGTGCACACGACACAAGTGCACGTATGCACGAGGCAGTGCACTGGACAGTGTATTGTGTTATTCTTTTTGAATTCTTGTACTGGACACGTCGTGTCAGGCCTTGGGTGACACGAAGTGAATGTGTGGGGTTGTGCACATGGGTTGTTTTCAATTACCAAGCAATAGATTCATGATTAGTTGATTTTGCTATTCGATTTCTCTTTTAACCAAGTTTTGATACTTAAATTCCTGTTAAGCTTCCAGTTTTCTAAAATGATGTTGTTTGATGATTTTAACCTTTGTAATGAGGGTAAATACAGAGTTTAGATCCTAAATATGTTTCCCCTATATATTATCTTGCCATGGTCAAAAATTGATGTTGAATTGATGAGTTGTGGACTGTTATATGGGTTGATGTATTATAAGGTATGTATGAACTGATTTTTACTGTTGTAGTGTTCTTCAAAAATTGGGTTTTGTTTCTAACTGAGTTCTCTTGATATGGAAATCTGTGATTTAGTTATGTGTGAAATCTGGAAACACTTGGGGACTGTCTAAGTAAGTTTAATATGAAATGTAATGTTGCATTACTGTTCTTAATTCTGAACAAATGATACTGTTTGACATTCCCTTCTACACTGACAATTCCAGTTTGATTTTTGATAAGGTTTTAAAGGATGTACATGATGTTATGGTTTCAAGATTCAAATTGTTAAGAGTACTAGTTATTGCAGGACTGTTGAACTATTCTTTTGATTGTTCAGTTGAACCAATGTGTGATAACAGTGTTGTCTAACACCTGAAATTGTTTTAAGTCAAAACTGAGTTTTCTTGATGTAGAAATCTGTGATTTGGGTTATGCATGAAAACTGAGATTGAGGAAGGGGCTATGAATTGATTTCCTTTTCCTTTTTCTTCTTAACCTGAGAATAGGTCCATGTCTTCCTGTCTTTATGTTACATTCACTGCTCTTTAAATGTTTTACTGATTTTTCCTTTCCTGTTTGTTCCCTTCACTGTTTTGGGTGTTTCCTGCACATATATATGGACATTGGTTCACACACACTCACTGTTGAATGCTTGCACTGTCTTCCAGATTTTAGTTCACTGTTATACACACTTAGCTCACTCATGTATGCCTTATCCACCACACACACACATTACAGTCCTGTACACCCTCTCTTCACATACACACATGTATGCACACACAACACACAAGCCTCTCTCCTTATACAATATATGTGTGTAAATTGTATGAGTGTATATATATATATATATACTTCTAGGTTTAGCCTAATGTTGTAGGATTTATATCTAGCCTAGATATATGTAAATATATTATGTGGTGTTTAAGTCTATGGGTGTATGGTGAGGTTGTAGACTTGCTAGGGTATTCTAGAATTAGCTACTAGCTATATTGTGATACAGTTAGTATAGGCTTGCCTAGCCTTGTTAGGGTTGTGCTAGCTAGTATAGATTAGAATAGCTTAGTTTAGACTTAATTAGACTTGGTTGAACTAGTTTGACTTCTAGGGTTGACCAGAGTTGACCAAGAGTTGATTTTGGCCTAGATTGACCTAGAATCATGTAGAATGCATAGTAGGACTCCATTTTACTATTCTGGACTTGTTGTGACTTGTGTTGTTCTGATTAGGAGCCAGACACCACTCCTTAGATAGTACATTTCATATTGGACACTCAGATACAGGCGAGTACATTCTCTGATCATTTCATATCCTGCTTAGAATTATTTTCTGCAGTAGATTACTTTACTTGTACTGCCACGTTGGTCACACGGATTGGTACTACATGGATCCCTTCTTGAGATGTTATCCTTAGGGAGCATCGGGTACTACATGTTCTGTGCGTTTCACTTACATGGCGTATCACTATGCTTCATTGGTTCTTTGATCACTTACGACATATACTCTTATGATCGTAGAGTCTTCCTGGAATCCTTATCCCATTTATGGAACTACTATGTATCACCTTCGGGGTCTACCACCCTTCGGGGACTGTTACATAGCATCATATAACATAACCTGGCTGGATCCTTGTGTATTGATTGGGGGTACGGGGGAGTAGAATTGGACATGTGAATAATACACCAGTAGTATCTTATCAGAATCATTCCTTAGTGTCTTATCAGAATCATCCCAGGCCATTTACATGTTCATATTGTACTCTGACTCACTAGTCACTGCTAGTTCTCTATGTATAGTAGATATTTCTATTACAGTTCTCTCTCTGTTTACATACTGCACTTCTTTCAGTACTTGTATCTTACTTTACTGCATGTTTATATTTTCTAACCTGCTATGATCTGTTGAGATGTACTGTACTCGCTTCTGTCCCGACTGGACCTGTTGAAATATTACAGAGGACGAGGAGGAGGCCTGCCTGGACACCTACTACGGGGCAGCCTTAGATGACACTTGTGAGCTGGACTCCCAGGAGGATCCAGCAGTAGCTGAGGACATTCCTCCGACTGCCTAGACTAGATTAGTTAGGCTGATTATCTTTTTGTAGTTGGAGGCATGTTTAGTTAGACCTTATTGGAGTTCAGTGTTATATATATTCTTTCATCTGAGACCTTGTACTGTTGGATATTGCTGGAATTATCTTAGACTGTTTTTATCTATTTTATTCCTTGAGTTCTATTTCATATCGTGCTATCTCTTCCTTAGTTGTGATTGAGTTTACGATTGCTATGTCACCCCCATTCGGGGAGTATAAACTGTTTAGAGACATATTGTTAGATATTGTGACCTAGGACAGCGTTCTACCACCGACACTGCGGCGTAGGCTGGACGTACCCACGTCTCGTGCCCTTACTCTAGGGTGCGGGTCGTGACACAAGACTGGTGGATTCATGAGATATTGCTTGATATCTTCGAATACTTTTTGACAATATTCTTCAGTCCAAATGAAAGATACACCTTTCTTCATCAGCTGAGTGAATGGTCTGCAGCATCCAGACAAATTCGAAATGATTCTCCTGATGTACGCAAGACGACCTTGGAATCCTCGTAGCTCTTTTAGGTTGCGTGGAGGACGCATCTCTTGAATGGCTTTGATCTTCTCGGGATCCACGTGTATACCCTTAGAGGTAATAACGAAGCCGAGAAATTTACCACTTGAGACACCCAAGAATGACTTGGTGGGATTCATTTTGAGTTGATGTTGGCGCATGAGATTGAAGATTGTTCTCAAATCTTGGATGTGATTTTCTTTTAGACGACTCTTGACAGCAATATCGTCAACATAGCATTCGACTGTTTTACGAAGATGATCTCGAAAGATGATACTCATAGCTCGTTGGTAAGTTGCACCAGCATTCTTGAGACCAAATGGCATTACTGTGTAGCAATAAACTCCTCGAGGAGTACGGAAAGATGTATGTTTTTCATCTTCGGGATTCATCCGAATCTGATTATACCCAGAGAATCCATCCATAAAAGATATTCGCTCGAACCTACAGGTGTTGTCAATCATGACGTCAGTGATAGGGAGAGGAAATTCATCTTTTGGACATGCTTCATTAAGATTCCGAAAGTCAATGCAGACTCGAACTTTGCCGGTTTTCTTCAGGACTGAGACGACATTGGCTACCCAATCAGGATGTTGTTCTTCTCGGATAAAGCCACAAGCGATGAGCTTTTTGACTTCATCGTCGATTGTATCCATCATTTCTGGCTTGAAATGCCGTTGTTGCTGTTTGACTGGTTTTGCATTCGGCAGAATGTTCAATTTGTGAGTAGCAACTTTAGGATCTAGACCT
Organism: Iris pallida; assembly: GCA_029216955.1. Lineage (NCBI taxonomy): Eukaryota > Viridiplantae > Streptophyta > Magnoliopsida > Asparagales > Iridaceae > Iris > Iris pallida. The sequence goes on along the minus strand of JANAVB010014796.1, from coordinate 11,767,581 downwards.
GGCATATCTTCATAACTCCAGGCAAAGACATCAATGTATTCTTTAATAAGAAGAATTAATTCTTGCTTATCTGTCTCTGGGAGGTTCTTGCTGATGAATATTGGACGAGGTGACCCACTTTCTCCTACATCAATTTACACCAATTGATCTTCAGTAGGAGGTTCTCTTTGTTCGAATCAGAGTTCCCATTGGGTATCCATTCGTTGAGCCCAAGGATCTGCTTCAGGACTTTCTTCGATATCCTCGTCATAGCCTTCTGGAAGTTCGATGGAGGCCATGTTAGAAGATACAGTCAATCGATGAACTTGACCAACACTGGTATCAGAATCCCATGATCTGGAATTAGGGGAATTAGAGCGTTCCTCGCTATCAGATTCGGAGACTGCTGGGGATAACATTGGAGGAGAAGCATATCCGAGACCTCTTTTGGTCCTGCTATAGTACATCTCTGACTTTCCTTCTGGGACAGTCGTACGGATAGGAGTTTGTCTACCCTTGCCATAGTTGAGGCCACTCTTGAAGTCATAATCCATTTTTTGGATGATGTCTTTTGATTGTTGACTGTAACGCCGAAGCTGGAGATGTTCCGTATCATTACTCTTGCTATTATCCGTATAGCTGAATTGTTGTTCCGGTCCTTTACTAAAAAGTATTGGACTCTCGCCTTTCTTACGAGCGGAAAACAATCCGATATAAATCCTTTGGGTATTCAAATGAGACTTCTGCCTGATAAATAACATCAGTATACTGGAAATTAGATGTTTTTTCATTGATCTGTATATTCGTATTTACAACAGGACCTTTAGCCTTAACAGGCTTGGTCAGATTGATTAGAAGAGGGGGAGAAGAAGAACGTGGAGGAAGATTGACCTTGTTACGACGGAGGTCGATAACAAGCGGCTCAGAGGAGGTGAGCTTCATTTTATCCTTGTTATGAGTTAAATCAATAACAAGTGGCTCAGAAGAAGTGAGCTGCTTTTTATCCTTGTTACGACGTAAGTCAATAACAAGTGGCTCAGAAGAGGTGAGCCCCCTTTGATCTTGACCATCATCAATTAATTGCTTCTGGATTGGCAAGTGAATAGCCAGTGGCTTGGAAGATCGAGGACGAGAAATACGTCCTTTAACAGGTATGATAAGAGTGTCTTTGGGTACTGCTTCCTGTTCTTCCTCAGTGTCTAGAGCTAACACAACCTTCATAAATTTATCCTTGTACATACGAGCGTCGTTGCAATATGCTTCAACACCTTTGAAAGGATAGAGATCAGCAACCTCCTTCTGGATCTCTCCATTTTCATCAACATATTTGAAACATTGATGAAGAGTCAAAGGAACAATGTTATGCTCATGTAGGAATGGTTTCCCCAATAAAGCATTATAAGAAGAACCATGATTATCAATGATATAGAAGGTCACCTTTGTGCGAAGATCGCCTATTTGAAGTTTTAGGCGAATCTTGCCCAAAGGTTCACTTCTCCCCTGATTGAATCCAAAGATAGTAGTGATTGTACTGGAGAGACTATGCACAGGGATCTTCAGTGCATCTAACATTGTCTTTGGCATGATGCTGAGAGCAGACCCTGGATCTATCAGAATACAATCGACTTTCATTGAGTCAATATATCCTGTATAGTAGAGAGGACGATCATGCCTATTGTCTTCCATTAGCATGTCATCTTGAGTGAAGGTAATGTTTGGAATCAATTCCAGAACACTATGACAATGAAAGCAAGAGACAGGCTCTGTTGTCGGCTTTTTTAGAAGGGCTAGACAAGTTTCAGCCTGCATGAGAGCTTCACTTAGAGTTTCTCGAGTCTCTTTGGAAAGACGCAAGAGCTCAAAGATAGACAGCCGAGCCGGTGTATTGGCTAACTGAGCCAAGATATCAAAGTTGTAAGGCTTTTCAAGTCCTGTAGAAGATGACTTCTTCAAGGGCTTGTCGAAGCGAACTTGTTGTTTGCCTTTGTCAGCTACCACCGGCTTGGAAGAAATGGGTATTACAACCTGTGAGGATGCAGAAGGGATCTCTTCAGTGGAAGTAGGTTGCACTGGAGCGGATTCAGAAGAGGAAGCAGGATTTTCTTGTGATTCGGAGTAATCTTTCAGATAGGCTTTCCCTGATCTGGTATCTAGCAGGATTTCTTCGTCGACTATGGAGTCGAAAGATACCATGTTGTAAATCTTTGTCTTGCCTTTGGAGCGACCTTTCTTCTTGGATGAAGAGGGAGCTTCGAATTCTGAAGCAAGATCAGGATGAATCCACATAATCTCGCCATTGTCAAGAGATAAGGGGACAAGAACTTTACTTGGTGGAGGCAGGAGATTCTCAATCTCAAGAGTAATCTTGGGAATAGGAATAACGCCATGCTGCACCATCTGAGGAGGGAAGTCACCGAATTGAACTGAGACCAAGTTCGCGGTGACAGTCTTCTCATCTTGTTGCAGAGTTATGACACCAACATTAACCAGCTCTTGTATCTTGCCTTTGAGCACGTAGCATGCTCGAGTAGAATGCCCAATGAACCTGTGGTAGACACAATACTTGGGATGATCAGTCTTACCGACTTCGTCAGGCTTCTTTGGGTCTGGAAGCTGAATCGTGTTGCTTTTGATTAAACAATCAAAGATGCTAGCAGTGTCATTCTCGTCAAAAGAGTACTCTACTTTAGGACGAGGTTCCCTTGGTGGAGGTGTAGAAGGAGTAGAGGTAGACGTAGGTGGAGCTACGTTGACAGCCAGAGACTCTTTACTCTTCAAGTTGATGTTCAAAGTCTCTTTGTTCTTGCGGTTGTTCTGGCGATTACCGCTATTCGACGTTTGATGTTCATCCCGATCGGGGTTAGACATTTGTACCCCTAATTGCTTGAACTTGTCAGCGCTAACTTCAGCTGCTTTAGCATTGACAATGAAGGATGGCCAGTCTTGGAACTGAGTTGACCCCGTCCACATACTGATGATAGGCAAAAGATTTGCCTTGCAAGTATCTATGGTGACAGCAGCCGGAGTTCCTGAAGGCATCTTTAAGGCTTCTCGGCAGAATCTTTAATGAAACTTTCAGCAGTTTTATTATGTTTTTGCTTAATTTTATTAAGGGCTGACATAGTCATGTCGTTGATCCCTTCATAAAATCGTTCTAAAAAGATTTGTTTGAGACCCGAAAAGGAAGTGATACAACCATCGGGCAGGCTTCTATACCAATCGTATGCAATGCCGGCTAAACAGCCGACGAATACTCTAGTAAGAAGAGCATCATTTGGTTGGAGTTGAACAGTTATAACCTCAAAATGGTTAATGAACTGACTGGGAGAGGTGCTGCCATCAAACAACGAGATTGTTGGGATTTTGTATTTAGGAGGAAATGGGACTTCCTTCCATTCAACTGGGTAAGGTTGCTTGATCCCTAACCTCTGTAGATTGTCCTTTTCTTTGAAGGCTTCGAATTGAGTGCGTAAGAGCTTGACAGCTTCATTCGTGTCTTCTGATGATGAAGAAGGGACAGGCGGAGTTTGAGTGTTAGAAGGAGGAACAGCATGGTAAGCACCACCTCCAGCACCTGATTGACTGGGTGCAGGTTGAACTTGTATATGAGGTATTTGAGGAGATACTACCTCCAGCCCTGCGTTGACAGGTACCAACGATGCTATTATTTCAGGACTTGCAGCAGGTACGATCGGTGGTGTGGTATATTGTGCCACAATGATAGAATGCATACTGGCGACCATTTCAGCCATAGTCTTCAATTTGTCTTCTAGTACAGCAATTTGTTGTTCTTGATTTGCAGAAGTTGACGCATCTGGATCTCCATTGACAACATAAGCTGTCACTTCCCTTGGTACAGTGGAAGACACCGTCTGTTCAGAACTTTCGTTGTATGCATCATAGTCAGAAAAAGAGTCATCCCCTTAATGATACGTAGGCAGATGACCAGAAGGAGCTTGAAGAAGATTCCTTTGACGATTGTATCTCGGCTTCGGGATCGGGTATGTCAAAATACTCCTTCAGATGATTCTTGGAGTAAATCTAAATACCGTTGACTTGGCTTACGAGGCTTGCCGTGCTTAGAGCATCTTCTAACCCCAATATCTCGGGAAGTCATGTTGACAGAAGCGTATAACACTTCGTCTTTATCTTCTGACATAGGTTCAGATTTTGCAAAAGTCAAACGATCGAAGACAGATCATTTTGTTGTTTGACAACAACATTGGATAATGATTTTGTGATTACAATGATGATCAGATGATTGAACTGGAGGTGTTGAGACGTTGTCCCGCTTTTGCCTGAGATGTTCTCGGAGATCAAAAGTTTGAGGGATCTGTTCTTTGATAATATTCGGAACATGGTTTCGGTTCTTCAGATGTTTTGTCCCTTGAGTATACAGGGAAGTGCTCACTTCATTGGCATAGGTGTCAGGATTTTTGATCCTGGAAGCTTGCTTCTGATGATGTTTGGTCTTCGGCATTGGCTGTTTGCGTTTTACCGAAGTTGGTCTGTTGAGATAAGTTTTTAGATCAGCAAATTCACCCCCAGGGGTTTCTGTCTGAGACACCAACAATTTTCCTTGTTTCGATCGGGATATCTTGAGAGTTGGGAGATCTTGGAATTCTGCTACCGGAGTAGGCAGAATACATCTTTGATTAGTACAAGTTCTTTTGACATGGAGAGAAGAATTCTTGTTTGAAAGCGCTCTTGTACTGACTGGTGCTGAGGCATGTTCAGATTGATCTTCAACAGTAAAAACCGAAGAAGATTGAGAAAAGACCAAAGGACCTTTTCCTTTGTTTTGTGACGAAGGGTTAGCTAAAGAGCGTTTTCCCTCTGTTGTCTTCCAAGTCATGGGACAAGGAAGTTTGAGAAAAGACCAACGGGCCTTTTCCTTTGTTCTGAGGAGGAGGAGGAATAGCCAAAAGACTACCACCAGTGGATTGTGCAGGAGCAACAAGGCGCTTGGGAAGAGGAGTAGAGCTTTTTTCCTTGCTGTAAGAAGAAGAGAGTTTAGCCAAAGGACTGTCACTCTTGGATTGCGCTGGTACAGTTTGCGCATGGGTTGATGGCGCACTGGCAACTTGCGCATGAGTAACTCTGGCAGAAGCTCTTCTGGCCTCAGTCACAATAGTTTGTGCAACAAAAGTCTTGTTGCCAGAGTGTTTGGGTTGCACTCTGGTTGCTGGAGTGGTAGATTGCGCAGGAGTTGTTGCAGCCAACTGCGCCAAGGGCAAAGGAGTCTTGCACTTTGATAGTGCAGCAAAAGTAGTTTGTGTACTAGCAACAGCAGATTGCGCATAAGTGGTAGAGGCAAATTGTGCAACAGCGAGGACTTTAGACTGTGCAACAGTCTTGGTGGCAGAAACTTTAGACTGCGCAGCAGTCTTGGTGGCAGAACGAACAGACTGTGCAGCAGTCTTAGGAACAGATTCAACAGACTGCACAGCAGTCTTGGGGACCCACACTGGGCGCACTTTGCTCATGGCAGAAGTTGCTGCAGTGCGAGGAGTGGTCCTGGAGTTGATCATGGCTTCGTAGGCTGTCTGGTTGACTTTCACAACCAGCGTCTTCTGCGTCTTTCCGATAGACGCAACGTCACATTGAGTTGTCACTTCCTCGTCGGACGAGAAAGTCGTCTCCAGCAGAGTCGCCATTTTGTTTGCAAAAACAAAAGTATGAACTTTATTTAACAAACTTTGTAAAGTGATTACAAGAATTCTGGGAAAGTGCAACTGTAGGAATCCAATCTAGAAGACGATTGCTTTATCCCTTGGACGATGTAAACTTTGAAGACGATAGCCTCTGAAGTTGAAGGCGATAGCCTCAGAAGAATGCAGCAGCACTTGGGTAAGAACTCCTGAACTCTCTGATATTTCTGAATTTTTATGTCTAATCCCCTTGAATGAAGACTTGAAACTCTATTTATAGAGTTCTGAAAATAACTAACTTTTAGTTATTCTGAATGGCGTAACTTGGATTGCGCATGCACTAGATTGCGCATCATTAGACTGCGCAGGCAGTTGTCTGATCGTGGGCCAACTGTCTTGAACACATGGCATCATTTGATTGAAATGCGCATGATCGTGTACAGATGGTTGCCACGTAATGAGCAATTGATAGCATGAATGCCACGTGTACATTTGTCAGTTGTCATGATGAAGTGCGCCACATTATTGTGCTGACTTCAGATTGCGCTGGACTGGATTGTGCAGCAGACAGTCTGGCAGATTGCGCTGCATGTATAGCTGTCCTCGAGCGCTGTGCGACGCAATAAACGAACAGTCTCCTCGTTCTTTGTGCTGTCAGTTGTCAGAAGATTTGATTGTGTCAGGTAATGATGACATGGCCACGTTAGCATGCGCACTTGAAAGTGAGCGCAGTCCAGTCTGCGCAACCGATGTAATGCGCAATCTGTCTTATGCGCAGTTTAATTGAAGGATGTATTTCTTGATTTTCATAACTTTGTTGATGGGTGCAACTTGATTTTTTAGGACCTACAATAGACGGTAACAAAATCAAGTGTCTATGTGGTAATTGTCGTAATAGACGTTACGAAGAAGTGGTGACTGTGAGAGATCATTTGACCAGTAAGGATTTCGTACGTGATTACTGCATTTGGTCATCGCAAGGTGAACTATATGAAGAAAGACAGGTTACGAATGCTGCTACTTATGCTTTTGATGAAAATGCTGCAACGAATTTTGTCATGGACGACAGATGCTTGTTGATTATAGAGACCTGCAGAATCGTGCACGGATGCTCTGTTGATTATGGAGACCTGCAGCACCATCGAATGATCCAACTCCTCCTCCTCCTTGATGTTTGTATTCGAATATTTTGAAAACTGTTTAAATATTGAATATTTGTGTGTTTTGTGTGGACAATTTGAAATATTGGATAATGTTGACTGTTTTAAATGATTGGTGTATTATTTATGTTGGTTTGTGTTAGTGGATGTTTGGAAATGATCTGTTTTATTTATGTTGGCATAGCCTTGGCTCGTCCCTCACGCTAAGCTGCGTTGCACGGCTGGTGACATAAGTCTAGGTGCCTAAATGACTGGGTCGTTCAAAGTCGAATGCATGTACGGCACATTCCCCCGATGCGAGGCTTGACGTAGCCTTTGCTCGTCAAGTTGTTGCACGATTGAGTTAGGCTAAGTTATGCTAGGCGATTGAAGTCTTTTCTAGGCACGGTCCCACATTTTCTGCGGATGTCTAAATTACTTGGTTCTACGACTGTGAGGCCCGTTATGTAGAGTATGACTTGGGCGGTGGTGTGTCGCATAGAGTTCAAGTCAGTTTAAGGCACGATGCACGGACTTAGTGTTTAAGGCACGAGCCACGGTTGATTCATTGAGTTTGGAACAAGGGGCTTTCAAATAGGCATTCCTAAGTTGAATCGAATGATATGGTAACATGGAAAGAATGCTCGCGACCGTGGGTCGTCGAGGGGTCTCAAGGATAGGAGACTTGAACTTGGTTTTGAAGGAGATGGTAACACTGAAAGAAGGATGACTGTGTGAGACGTCAATTTGAGTCGAGTCTTGCATGGTCATGGACAACTTGTCGACAAGGGCGATGGTTCCTCGAGCGGCAACCCGGAGCCACGGGACCGACTCAGCCTAGGAGGGAACAGGGTATAGTCGTTCATAAGGTTTTAGCACAGGTTAAGCGGGGACTTGCAATGGAGCTAGCTACTTGCGTTGAAAGGATCCCGATTAACAAAACTATACGTCCCGGGATAGCTTGTTATGTTAGTGACTAAAGTTCATATAGATGTCGACAAAAATAGCGGCTATCCGCGTGTATGCCTTTGGAATGTGTCGAGTTGAATGTGCGTATGTTTTGGAAGAATGTTTGGGCCTAAGATTTGGCATCAACATAGGCATCGCATTTCGACACGAGTTGTGGCGTCGAGCCTTAAGATGTTGGCATAGAGCTGCACATGTTGGATTTCAGTCATTCGAGTTTAAGTCAGGAATGGCCGCAAGGCAAAGTGGTTCAAGTGACACTAAGTTCACAAGTCTCGATTTGGGTCAGTTGGTGATCAAAGTGGCAAGGGCGGCGAGGCGGCAAGGGCCGTGAGGCGGCGATGCGGTTAGGTCTCACTGAGTTACAAAAGGCACGATACAATGAACTTGTAGCACGGTCACATGGAAATGGAGTCTATCGTGTAGTTGTGTCTCTAATTTTGGGCCGAAAGGCAAGCATGACTTGATAGGTTAACATTATCGGCACGAGAAGGGTATAGAGGCAAGATATGGGCTAACGTTGTTGCTGCAAGCACGGGATGGTCTGGAGACACAGAATAGGCCAAGGCGTCTGTCCTAAAACTGATCCTAAGATAAGAGTAGAAAAACAATTGATAAGAAGGTACTATGTTGCATAAAGTAAATCAAACATATCGATTTTGTATGGGTGGGCGAGGAGCTCATTCTACCAGTACAGTTGAGTACTGACACCCACATAGTTTTCATGTGCAGGCACAGGTAGAAGCTCGTGGCGCGAAGCTCGCTTGGATGCGTCAAGGCACGAAGTTCCTTGGCGATTCGAAGCGTACGGCCGCATGGAGTCAAGACGTATACGGGACATAATGTATGGACGTCGCCTTCTGAAGCATCCGCTGGCTCAAGACTTGTATTGAGAGATGAGAGAGAGCTGAACGACTTGAAATGTGAGAAGAGTGAGCTTGAGTGATTGTAATCTTCGCCTTGCGCCCCATTGTAATTCTCGTTTCAATATCAATAAAATGCATCTTTTGAATGACTTGTGTTTTTGTTCTAAATTTTCGCTGCTATTATTCAATGTCTCTGCTTGGAACTTCTGTGCGACGACCCCGTCGCAGCCGCTGTAATCGGCCGTTATGGAACCCGCCTTGCATGAGCGCAATTTAGGCTCGTGCGGCATCACGCCTTAGCGAGGACAATCGCTCTTACGGGAGCGGGGCGTGACAAGACTGTCGCTAGTAGTCGGTAAAAATTTTGCGACGGATAATCCGACACCAAATCCACGACTGGTCGACGACGGATTAGCGACTAAATCCGACGGAGTAGCGGCGGAATATCCGTCGCCACGGTTCTGGAAATATGAAAGATTCACAGAACCGGGTCGACGGATGTACCGCCGCTATTCCGTCGCTAGGCCGTCGAACAGTAGCGATTACAAGCGACGAGTTAGCGACGGAGATTGCGTATCAGACACTATCTGATACACGTTTACCGACCATTTAGCGACGGATTAGCGACGAATATTGCGTATCGGATACTCTCTGATACGCAATTACCGACCATTTAGCGACGGATACGGCCGTCGCTAAGGCGATGTATCATTAACTTTCTGATACGTGCTTTGACGCGAGATGTACGAGTATGGTTGACGAAAATCCGTCGCGAAATCGTCGATGGACGACAACTTGGTGACGGATTGTTTTTAACGACGAGGCTTTTTCCGACGGTTGTTTTTGACCAAAATCTGTCGGCCATCCATCGGTATTACCATTTACCGACGGCTGGACGATGGATACGGCCGTCGTTAAAGCGATGAATTTTGGTAGTGACCAGGGCCAGGCTGACAATAAGGGTCAAGGAGCACCAAAGTTATCTCCAGGATAGGGCAATCCAACCCTCCGGGCTGGCCCTGGTTATAATCATGAAAAATGAACTTCGGTTTAGGAGGTTTGATGACTCTGAAGTAAGCATATATGCAACAACAAACGCAAAATAAAATCTGCTTCTCAAAATACAAGAACTAAATCACATAACAATAAGAAAGTAATTTTAGTTACAATAAAAGATATTCAGAAGGGAATGGTTTAGATTGTTTCTTTTCAGTTTAGGTTTTCACAATTGTTCGTTCCCTTGCCTGCAGGATTTCAGTATATGCATGAACTATACTTGCAAGCTCATAAGGATGTATTGATTTCAAGCATAGACAAGGATTATCACATAAATATTCCGTAAGGTTAATTTTATTACATATATTTCAAGGAGTAACCATTCTACATGGGAATAAGGACAAACTGTAATTTATTGGTTTGTTCAGTTTTTTTGGAGCTTATAGACATGGCTAGGTTAAGATTTATATAACTTGTAAAAAACAATTAAATCAAGGCATAATGAATAAACTTTCAAGTATTCTTAGTTAACTCGTTTTACTCAAGTTGATTAGCTACATTACGTTGTGGCAGTTGTTTTTGAAGTACACATTTATCAAGGCCTAATGTAACAGGGCCGGAACTGAGATTCGTCAAGGACGATTGGGCCCAGTGCGAAAAAATAAATGAGGCCTATTCTCATATAAAAAAATTCTGAAAAAAAAAAATTCTGATAAAATTAAATTATCCAAAATTAACATCAATTAAGAAAAATCATTCAACTAGAATATCTTTCAATTGAAATAATAATAATTCATGTTATGTCCGTGTCATATCGGACACGCATTGACACGTCCGAGAAACTCCAAATACGTCGCGCTCGCACGACCAATTTTAATTCCATCAAATCACACACGTCTGGAAATAACGTACGTGTGTTTCGATGCACACGGTTCGAGTCGGGTTGGTCCGATTTGTTGAGACAACCTTCGATCGACAAGTTTTTATATAAAATTATAATTTTTGGAGGACTACTTTGGCTAATGATTTAATGTATTTATAGTTCGAATTAACCTACAAAATTTTGGAGGACTAAATTAGAGTGATAGGAGATCGTACCTGTAAAATTGTTTTGGAATTTTGTTGAATGAGTGTGGAGACATGCTCGCACGAACTTTCCAAAAAATCACGCTTATTCTGTGCAACAGTCTTCTTTGTGCACAACCTTCTTCAGCGGTTGACGGGCGGGCTTGTCGACGGCGTTGGGACTTCGGAGTGCTCATGGGGTATTGGCGAAGAGTTCTGAATTGGAGACGAGATGATTTGGAATATGTGGACGTTTTTTTGAAGTGGTAGAGAGTTGGAATGTGGGCGTTTTGATAGAGTCAAGGATACATAGGATTTTATTTGAATCATATAAGCTTTATGATTTCCTATTAAGTCTTAGGATTTTCTATTAATTTTGAATATGCATGTGATTGGGAAAAACTTTGACTTAATTCCTTAATTGGAAATGATAGAAGCCTTGTTAATTGATTTCTTAATTGGAAACATATATAGCCTAAGTTAATTGAGAGAATCTCCACTTGATTATCTTAGTATACATAAGGAAGGCCAATAAATTTATAAATTTTTTATTCATAAGTTAGTTTAGTATTATAGTATGCATAATAAATATGCATATATATTTTTTAAATTACTTATTCATAATTGTTAAATTATTTATTCATAAGTTTGAAATCTTTGGATTTTTTAACTTATGTATCCATAAGTTAGTTTAGTATCAATAATGCATATGCATATAAAAAATTTTTGGAGGCCTACGAATTCGGGAGAACTAGTGCGGTCGTACCCATTGCACTCCCGCAAAACCAGCCCCAAGAAAATGGTTTATGAATTAGGCTCTGACTTACAATTATATAAGGCATGATTTGGATGCAACATTGCCATTTTGGTGTTTTGTTTTCGAGATATCTCATTACTTGCGTTGTAGATATCAATAAAACTGAGAGTATACCAAATCTGATTATATTTTGTTGACCACATGATATGACAGCCTATGTGTTATAACATTAATACAGTGGTCCCACACATGAGTAGCATATAGGTTACCATATCATGTAGTCAGCAAAATATAGTTAGATTTTTGTGTCCCATAAGCGTTGCCCTATAGATATTCCTAGCAAGGAAAAATCCAGTGCCCTATATGTTGCATGATCGCGTACTTAGAAATTACCACATGAGAAAAGCAAGGATTACAGTTGTTATCGAGGACTCAAATCATAGAGAAGTACGCATTGCATTACCTCAAAAATGTTTTCTCCAAAAATATATATACAAAATCCAAGTATTGTTCCTTTTTCTTCATCATAGTACTTAGGGATCGGCACTGGACCGGATCGGGCCGCCCGGGCCCATAAAGTATGGGATCGGGTCAGACATGGGCCGAACTTTTTTGGCCCTAGAGAAATTTCGGGCCGGACCGGACTTAATTATTATATATGAAGCCCAAGCCTTCCCACAAGGGTCAGACTTTTCGGGCCAAGTCGGGTCGGATCGGACTAGTCCTATAAATAAGTCTAAATGGACTTTCTCGGACCTAATTATTACATATGTTTACAAGACACTAATTGTTTACAGTACAAATGTTTCAGTTTAATTTGGTGTGGATACGGTAACGTGGACACATCACTATCAAATTTGGTGTTGCACCAGGAATTGCTCCAGGATATACCATACAACCATCTCATCTTTTGATAATTTAAAATTTTCGTTGGTAATCCATAAATGAGGCCCGAGAGTTATCCAATCTACTCACAGTGCATTAAACCAGTTTTGTGGTACTATTGTCCTACTAGTTAAGCCAATGTGTTCAGTATCTCTCTTCCAATTTTATCTACTTAAGCCAAAAGTATCACCAACAGAATACAACATGTATGGATACTGTAACGTGGACATCACTATCAAATTTGGTGTATGCTACTGTATTTTGGTGTATAAGTTGTATCTGATATACAATGACAAGCCACGACCGGTTTGGAGTGTCCATGTTTCCTTACGGCAGGCTTATATCGGACGGACGGATGCTTAGTCCAAGTCCTGTCCTATATTAATTTGGATCGGCCGGACCATATCGGACTTTGGCCTATCGGTCTGGACGGATTTTTGGGACACTTATGAGCCTCGGGCCAACGATGATCGCTAATAGTACTCAAGTAGGAAACATACATATCAATTTATTTAATTCTTTGAGGTCAGTTGTAAGATTTACCATTTTCACATCTAAGCTTTATTAAGGACCCCCTCATCTCTATTGGTAGTAAAAACCATGCATTATTGTCTAAATTCGAAATTTCTTTGCTTGTTATTGATGTCTACCTCGAGGTAAAGATGTAGGGATCAAGACGTGAAGACCAGAAAATTCAACCAGAAAGATGATAACAAACAAACGAATAAACTGGAACACAAGAGCCAAGACAAATCACCCGTAGATGTGATGACTTCATTCCTTAAACAAATCACAATCTCTACTAACAATAATAAGATTGATACAATGTATACATATATTTTTTTTCCCCCAAGAACCAATTCCTACAAATCTCAGGGAGAATAAATTTGTGAGGAGAAAAAATTTACAACGAGAACATAAGAAATTAATAAGAACCTTGCTCTCTTTTTTTCTTTGTTCTTTTTCTTTTGCAAACTAGATTATCACGTTATACAAAATTCTCTACAACAAGCGACAAAGTTACAAAATGTTAAAGGCCACCCCCTTTTTACTAAGGGCCACCAACTTAATTTTTTTTAAATTACAAGTTTGTCATTTTCAAAACATTAAGGGCCACCAAGTTTTTCTTTCTTCTTCCTTTGTCTTCTTCCTCTTTTCTCAATCCCCAAACCACTTCACTCAATCCCCACCTCCATTGTTGTCCCCACCTCCACCATTGGTGTCCCCTCCTCCATTGTTGTTGTCCCCACCTCTATTGAAGTTCTCTATCTTCGGTAGTTCTCTATCTCTTTTTTTTATTTTTTTTAAATTAGGTTATTGTGTTGACACTCAATCTTTGTTTAGAATTATGGACCAAAATATTGTTGAAGAAGAGGATGGCTACAGTGACTGCAGGTCAAGCCTGCAGTCCTAAGTACATTGAGGACTACAGGCCTAGCCTGCAGTCCCCAATTGACAGAAGCTCAGGGAGGAGCTCATTTGAAAAGAGAGGATGGCTACAGTGACTGCAGGCCAAGCCTGCAGTCCTAAGTACATTGAGGACTGCAGGCCTAGCCTGCAGTCCTAAGTAGACAGATTTGAATATGTTCCAGAACCCTGCAGTCCTAAGTAGGCCAAGCCTGCAGTCCCTGTATGTCTGCCACATAATTCCAAGCTTGACCGACCGTGCCATAGCACTACGACGCACACCAGTTGTCCCCCACGAGCATCAACCACCGCCCCGTGCCATAGGATGCTATTTGGGTGATAGTGGACCGACTTACGAAGGTGCACACTTTCTTCCTTTCAGAGTAGGGCAATCTACAGAAAAGTTGGCGGAATTATATATGCAACAGATAGTCAGGCAGCATGGAGTCCCTGTCAGTATTGTGTCGGATCGGAATACCTGCTTTACATCACATTTCTGGAAGAGCTTACATCATAGTCTGGGTACCAAATTAAGATTTAGCACGGCCTACCATCCGCAGACGGATGGGCAATCAGAAAGAACGATTCAGACTTTAGAAGACATGTTGCGAGCTTGCACTTTGGATTTTGGAGGATCTTGGGAGAGTCACCTGCACTTGGTCGAGTTCTCATACAACAATAGTTATCAAGCCAGTATCCAGATGGCGCCATTCGAAGCACTATATGGTAAGAAGTGCAGGTCGCCGCTTGCATAGGATGATATTGGGGAGAGGAAGATGTTAGGCCCAGAAATGATTGTTCAGACGGTTGAAGTGGTTAAGGGAATTAGAGAGCGACTTCGAGTTGCGCAGGATCGACATCGTCATTGGACGGACCAGCATCGTAGGCCGTTAGAGTTCTCTGTTGGGGACCACGTATTCTTGCGGATCTCACCTACTCGTGGGGTCATTAGATTTGGCGTTCGCGGGAAATTGAGTCCGCGGTACGTGGGCCCATTTGTTATCCTTGATCGGATAGGCGATGTTGCTTATCGTTTATCCCTCCCACCTTCGTTACGAGAGGTACATGACGTGTTTTATGTATCTCAATTACGTAGGTATGTATCGGACCCAAGCCATATCCTCGATCATTCTGAGCTGGTTGTTGGTACCAACCTGTCTTACGAGGAACAGCCTGTGTCCATTTTGGACCGAAGAGAGAAGATACTCAAGAACAGAACAATTAGTCTTGTTCGTGTTGCTTGGGGTCATCACTCCTTGGGAGAGTCAACGTGGGAACGTGAGGATGATATCCGATCACGGTATCCACACCTGTTTGACTCACAAGGTATATCTCTTTCTGTATACCTTGATTGTCCTGATTCTTCATGCTTGTCGCTTTATGGGTAGAGCTACTTGATATCGTAGATTGATGAATTTACATATATAGTACTTGCTTTCGATATGGTAAAATGATTGCTTGCTCACTAGAATTGCTTGTATTAGTTTAGCTCCGATATTTCTACCTGCTTGGATTTGAAATTCCGAGGACGGAATTTTTCTAAGGTGGGTAGAGATGTCACTCCCCGTTCCTGGAATGCGTATTTTTATACATGTAAAATTCATGTATATTTATTTAGTATTTATCATGTATTATTCTGTATTTAAATTTCTATAAGTTCATGTTAATTATCTGCTCTTTAATTTTCATGTTAATTAATTTTCCTGCAATTTTAATTGTCTGCATTTTATTTCCTGCAATTTCATTTCCTGCAATTTTGTTACCTGTATTTTATTTCCTGCTTTAGTCTCACTTTCGGGTTGGCCTTGGATGACCCCCACAAACCCGGCCCATTAGCTCCCACCTACCACCCCCTTTGCTATTTAAAGC
This sequence comes from Iris pallida, assembly GCA_029216955.1. NCBI lineage: Eukaryota > Viridiplantae > Streptophyta > Magnoliopsida > Asparagales > Iridaceae > Iris > Iris pallida. Next base: position 11,752,001 of record JANAVB010014796.1, on the reverse strand, counting down.
TCCCCTCTCCATTCTCTCTCCTCATTACTCATTCTCACCATTACTTCTTCTTCTTCCTCTCATCTCTCTCCACCCACCAGCAGTAGCAGTAGGCAAGTGCAAATCTTGCTTCTCCTTCATCTATTTTTATGGATCATTACTCTTCCTCTCATGATCCTGAGAGAGTTTAGTTCTTGGCATTTTCGATTTCTATGGCTTGTTTTCTCTATATCTAAGTTGTTGTATTTCAGTTATTCATGGGTTTTGATCTCCCAACTTAGCGTGTTTTCTGGCTGGAAACTTCATTTTCTGGCTTGGGACGAAGGCTCAGTCACGCACACGTCTCTACGTGGCTGCGTGGATTTTGAGACACGCTCATGTCCTTACATGTTAGCGTGTATTTTCAGTCACGCTCACGTTCTCATGAGCGTGCGTGTATTTTCAGTCACGCTCACGTTCTCATGAGCGTGCGTGTATTTTCAGTCACGCTCACGTTCTCATGAGCGTGCGTGTATTTTTAGTCACGCTCACGCTGTGCTTGCGTGCGTGACTTTTCACGCTCACGCTTGCCAGCGTGTATCACTTTTCACGCTCACTCCTTCATGCTAAACTTAGCGTGACTTGTTGGTCTTAGCATAGACTTCTTGCGTGACTTTTGGCCTTAGCATAGACTTGTTGGCGTGACTTCCTGACCTGGGTGTTTTTATTTGTTCTACAACCTATTCAGTTAATGATGGCATGATAATTCTCCTATTATATCCTTACGCCTTTTGCATGAACCCGATAATCTTAGTATGTTGGTATTTTAATACAGATGGTTGTGTATTAGTGCTTAGTGTCTTGATTGATTGATGGATACCCAGTAAGACTGAAACTTGACCTTGAGAGTTATAGACTCGACCCCATTTAATGATAATTGACTTTCATGCCTTGACACCATTGATAATAATGGTTATCTTGACTAAATTGATCATGCGTTCCTAGTTGGAACTAAGAGACTGGCTAGTCGTCTTATTGAAATGAATGAATGAGACACGTTCATATAATGAACTATTGTACTCGATTAGCCGATCCCGAATATTGACATACAGGCACATGCAGACTTCATATTATTTATTTATTTATTTATTTATTTATCTTACAAAAAACAGCATGTGTACTTTATGGTCAAGGCATGATTACCCCGTGGTCAGATTTGATTGTTGCATCACGCTATGTAAGACCTACAACCTAACCGCACGGGTATCGTTGTAGAGTTACGCATATCGTACCCCGTACGAAAGTACTCATTGAATGACCATGATCCACGGCATGGAACTTCACTCAACGTAGAGACCATTAAGTCAAATAAAATAACGATGGCATGGAGAGAATGGATTCCCGAGTTCTTACATGGCAGCCCTCTTGGGGACTATTAAGTGCCCGACAGGCCGGCTGGTTCCCACAGATACTGTAAATCTGTCACACGGGCAGGGAACGGTATCTGCTTATATTATTGTACATGCTATAACGGCGGGCGTCCCGCTGGGACTCGTCTAACTACATGATTGGCGCAATTGATTGACTGGATAGACTAGCCTTGCTCGTACATAGTAAGAACTGAGGAATCCCACTTGCATAATTCCAGGATAACTTGGGACTCACAATAGCAAGCCGTAGGAATTGATTGGCCGTTCAAGATGATTTGTTTGTGTACTGTATCTACTCTGTTGCCTAACTGAGATGATCAGAATGTCAGGACATGACGGGCCAACTTCTGTCCTTGTTTGGTTGGAAGGTTGGTTCGAAGTGTCGTGATGTTATGTGAATCCTAGTGGGAAGCAGAGATCTATTATTACATCCTCTTACTTACTGGATTAATCCTTCATATCGTGCTCCCTTGTGGTACTTGCTATTAGAGGTCTAACCTCTCTGGTTTTGCATGGCCAGATTTAGAGTCGGTCCCCGAGGATCCAGCTTACTTCTACCTCCAAGATGGTCAATACTAGAGGGATGATCGCAGGAGGACTCGAGTGGGTTTCCTTACTTCACCGCTCGTTTTGTCATTTACTTTATACTTAGCCGTTTGGCACCGACATGTTGGTCGGATCGTCTTGTACTTACTTTTGCATGATTGTAACCAAGTCAGACTGCAGCTGATAACAATTGTGTATACCTTGCTATACCATCTGGCTATGTTTTGTAAAGTCGGATTTCCAGAACATTTTGACTGAACGTTTGGGACGCCTTACTGCTTTATCTTACATGTTCTTTATTACTATTTCTTAATTGATTGATTGAGACAATAAATGCGAAATGACCATAGTGAGACTTTTATGTAGTATGCACCCCCTCGTCTGGTTAGACAGCATTGATCGTATTATACGGTATTCATCTACCCGTAATACGTAGCTGGCTGAGTCATTCCCCCGCTCTCCAGTATTCTGGTTCTGGGGCGTGACACAAATAAAGCATTCACATAATTCCTAGGACATTCTCATGTAAATAAAATAATACCAGTTTTCCTTTAGGAGCCGTTTGGTACGCGGAATACTAAATACCCAGGAATTCTATATTCCAAGAAATTTTATTCCAAGGCATCATATTCCCGGATATTCTTTATTACCACGTTTGGCACATAATATAATATTCCCGGGTATATATAATTTATTCCCGGGTATATATAATACATGCGTTTGGTACCATAAATAAATTCCTAGAAATATATTATTCCTCAAACTCACATGGAAAGATATTTAAATATAAAAAAATGTTATAGCGGTGACAATTTTTTTTCGTATCTACCCAATAAAAAAATAAAAATATTGCAGGTAAAATTGTCAAAATCTAATAAATTAAAACACATACTCAAAATATTTTCAAAGTACAACAACTATTGTTCCAAAGGCCAATAAATAGCTAATACTGGATGGTAGCAAACAAACAATCAAGTGCAGCTATTGTTCCAAAGGCCAAATAAATAGCAAACTAAAACTTAAAAAAGCAATATCCAACAAGGACAAGAGCAACAGATCCAAAATAACCTACAAGTAAATGCATGAACCAAGGAGATTGTGCAATAAACAAAGGTACCAAGTAGGAAAGATTGAAGTTCCATTGTATGGCTTGTGCAGCTACAATTCACAAATTAGTCTACAAATTCAGGTGGATACAAACCAAAACAACGTGAGACAATTCATACAAACAAATAAGTAGCATAAAGATCCACACATAGCTAACCAACAAGAGGATATAAATGAACTACTCTCAATTATTACTACTAAGTAAACCCTGGAGGTAGAGCTTCCTCAATCCATAAGGCAACGTGAAGAAGTAATTGGCCCTAACTGCATTCCTGCTCAATATCTCTCCCGCCCTTAGCATGTCGGCATCGCTAAACCCCTCTACCTTGGATACTTCCTCAAATACGTTGAGTCTCCTTGAACCCCACTCCGCTTCTATCTCAAAACATTTGGCAATTTTTGCCACATTTGCAGATGTTTCTCCATACAACTTACCCATGTCCTTCATTACATCGACAAGACTTTCAAGGGTAGTACTTTCAGTTGTCTTAGTCCTTTTCCTCGTCCTCCTACCACTACTAGAAGCATCTCCAGTAGGTACATGTGAATGACTCATATTCTCATCAATATCCGCATTTTCCTGGATGTCATCCAAACCATGAACCACCTCATTTGTTGCCACCACCTCATTTGTTGCCTCCTCCTCCTCCATTGCTTCAATAGCATCGGTCGGGCCCTCAGCTGCTTCACCCCTTGCCCTATCCTTACCAAATATAGCACCCAAATCATCATAGTATGGAAATGGCTTGTTCCTCAAACCCTTCGCAGTAGGATGGCTATGCAAAACATTAAAAAGACAATATGCATATGATGAGGATGAATTAACTATATTGAGTAAATTGGAACTATAAACCAAGATCATACAATAGGTTCCCAAGTATGCTATCAAGGGCAGCACATGCATTTCTCAGTAAAGAAGGTAAAAGAGGTGGCATTCCCATTTTTGATATAAACCAAGAAAGAAAACTGGTACAAGCCAGAGCCAGTCCAAAAACCAAAAGAGCAACATGAAAAGAGCAGGTCCTATAGTTTATTCAGAAGGATTTGTTTCTCCACTTCACAGAGCCACCAGCTGCTATTTATATCCCAACACTAATTCTAAAGTCTCCACAGGCTCTCTTCTTCTTTTTTTAAAATCACATCTACAATGGAGGAGGACCCCTGGCAGGAGTCCATTCATGGGTCTTGAAAGCCATTTTTTTTTCATATGCTAGACTCAAGTTAAATTCATGTAAACATTGTGAAGCAGCTAAAAGAACATTAACTGCTGGAAATTAACTGCAGGAATCAAGTGAGAGAGAGGTATTCAAAAAAATAACTGCTGAAAGCATTTGAATGGCTATGAAAACTAACTGCTGGAAATTAACATATTTGCTATGTCTACTCATGAAGAAAAGAACTCATCAAGTAAAGCATAATTTAATCTATAGCAAATACAAAATTACAGGTAGAGTATCAATCTCACATTGAAACAGATCAAATAAGAAAAAACAGATTATATAAGAACAAAGTTACCTGTCTACAAAGTTACAGGTAGAGTATCAATCTCACATTGAAACACATCCAATAAACTTGTAATTTTGTGTAAAAAAATAGATGATATATAAAGAAAAAAGCATACCTTCACCCAATCTTGGAAAACATCTTTGTCACACACTACACATTTCAGTTCGTCATTCCATCCAAACCCACTGGCATTGGGTCCCAACATCTCCGCAATAGCACAATATTGTTTTTTCATATGCTTCACTCTTGATTCTATGTGGGGTGAAGCTTGTAGTGAACAACCAGGCAGTTTCTCATGCAGCCAAACTTGCAACTGCTTAGCATATCCAGCCCTAAAAGTGCCATTGTCAGCCTTCCACTTTCCATCACTTGCTAAGTCTATGAGACACTCAACAAGTTTAGCATCCTCAATCGTTGTCCAGTGATGCGTAGAACTAGCCATCTTCACAAAAAGAATGGAAAAAAGAGACCATATCACTAGCATTCCAAAAAAAAAAAAAAATGAAGAACCAACTCATGTGAGTCAGAACAAATCAACTCATGTGAGTCAGAACAAAATCATTTTAATGGCTAATACAAATTTCACACAGAGAATGGTCGAGTGATATGGCAGTACTGAAAGGCTCAGAGCATATCGAACCCAGGAACAATGACTAGTCCATTAAAAGGAAGTGTTCAACAACAGTAAATTTGGTAGGAACCCAGTGATATGGCTTGCAATATAACGTATACCAGCTTGCTGTTGTTCAGATTGTTCTTGAACTGAGCCTACATGGTTGGTTTGAAAGCAAAGCTGCAGAAGAAAGAAATCTACTAAAGAAGGTAACAATGAAGTAATAAAGACAACACATAATTTCTCAGATCAACATCAATTTGATTGAGCATGGAAGTAGCCTATCAATCCAAATTATATTATGCATGAATGTTCATCTAACAGGGACTAGCCCAGTACTTTCAGCAAGAAATGGACTAAGTACCAATACACACAATCCTGCAGGTGGCAAGGAGCTAGATAATGGAAAGAAATTCATATAACTAAAACAGATGAAACATGTATATCAACTAGAAATAGTCCCAGGTTCATCTGCAGATTAACCATTAACTGAAGCTAATCCCTCCAAAACCAATGACCATGACCATGACCATGGCCAATTGACTCACAAAGCAAACCTGTTCTGATACATACCTGAACTCAAGACCAAAGAATGGACTCAAGACCAAAAAATAAGAACAGAAGTTCAAGACCAAAAAATAAGAACAGAAGTTCAAGACCAAACAATGGATTCAAAGTATCAAATCTGATATTACTCTGCAAGAGTGTCCTAAAGAGTTTTTTTTATAAACAATAAAAAACTAAATCAATAAAAACCAAGACATGTTGAAACCAACAGCTTCATGTAGTTCCTAAAGAACAAATAGCTTCTTCTTCACTACTTTTCACTCAGAAACTATGTCAAAATTTCCAAAAATAGCACCTTTTCACCGCTCTTCACTCAGAAACTAAGTTAAAATTCCAAAAATAGCTCCTTTCTACTGCAGTGGGGAATATAGATGATAGCTTTTACAGGAAAAAATAATATATCTGAATATAGATGATATCTGAATTTACAGGAAAAAACAAAATGGCAAACATTATCAATCAACAGGTATCAAATCTGAGCATTTGGTATGGGAGAGTTCATAGTTCCTAAACAAACAAATATATATAATAAATAGATGTTGATCATGGGAGAGTTCATTAGTTCATTAGTCATAATTTCTCATCTATTTGATAACTCGGATGCTGATCATGGGAGAGTTCATAGTTCCTGGAAACTACATTCTCATGGAAAGAGTCTCAATAAATAATTCTCAGGCACAATTTATTCAATGACACCCAGATTTTTCAGATTCTGTTCAAATCATGCCACATTAGCTATCATAATTTCAAGTATCTTTAGCACTCATCAAGTATCATAATTTCAAGTATCTCACAGAGATTAATATCCAAAATTGATAAAACTACAATCATTTCACAGCATTCGCATTTCAAAGAGAAACACGAAAAAAAAAATCAAATTCCATTCCAACTATTAAAAAGCTCTTGTGCTAAGTTATCCCTCCATGCACTCCAAGCATTTGAACTCTCGACAAATCTAATCCTCTCCCCCTCCAACCGTTCTGGAACATCAACTTGTTCTTCTTCCTCTTCATATGGGTCAACGGCCATTTGTTGTCGAATGTGGTTATGTAGAAGACAACAAGCAATGATTATCCTACATTGAGTCTTGACAGGATAATATGATTTGCTCCTAAGGATTGCCCATCTTCCTTTCAACATACCAAATGCTCTCTCTATCACATTCCTAGCACGAGAATGTCTCATGTTAAAATATTCTCTAGGTGTTTCAGGCAAGTGATCTGTCCCCTACGTCTTCAAGTGATACCTCTCACCTCTATAAGGTGTCAAAAATCCTTCACTGTTGCTATACCTAGCATCACATAAATAGTAATAACCTACGATTAAACAAAAAAAAAAGTGAGTGCTAAAACTTTGAAAGTTCATCACCAACCAACCTATATCAATAAGAGAATTTACCTCGAGGGACCACCAACCCGTTTCTCCTAGAAATAGCATCTCTGAGAACCCTAGAATCAGCTGTGGAACCCTCCCATCCAGGTAGTACATAAATAAATTGCATGTCTGGAGAGCAAACTCCCAAGACATTTGTCGCAATTTCATTTTTTCTTGTACGGTACCTAGGTATATCACCCTCTTGCACATTGACCTTGATATAAGTCCCATCAAGGGCACCAAGACAATTCTTAACAATTTAAATAACTAGTCAGTTATTTACTACAACCCTAAGAAAATCAAAATAAAGAAATTATAAGTGTACAATTACATTACCTTGAAATATTTTCAATGATCATCCGTGCTATTTTCAGGGATTGGCTCTGGCCGCTTTAACAAAAGTGCTTGACATCGTAACAAAGAGAGCAACACTTTGTTAACAACTCTGCTTACAGTCTCTCCCGACCTCATGAGTTGTCTCTGTATTATTCTATTCTTAACGTCATGTGCCAATATATGCAAGAAGATAGCTAATTGTTCTTCTATTGTCATTTTCTTAGTTGGTTCTAGTCGACCGGTCTCCCTAACCATATGGCATAAATTGTGGAAAATCCTTCGATCCATACAGATGTTCTCAATGCACAATCGATCATTTTCAAACACTATTCTATTTAAGTTGACATGTCTCACTATATGCCTCTTGTAAGCATCCTCCCATTTTCTCTTTCTTGTAGCTTTTAGCTCTAAAATTATCATAATAAATATCATAGTCATCAGTAACAACAACCGATCCATCATATCCAGTTGAATTATCAAATAGATGAGTACCCTTCTATCTTTTGTCAAAGAAAGTCGGTCCATTTTCTGACATTGAAAATAAACAACATATTAATAACATATTATTTAACCTAAACCAACAAATATATATAATAAATCTTTTGTTAACTAAACTTGTTAGATTTACTTGAGCACTTCATATAATTGTTGAGATCATATTCAAAATTATCCATATTTACACAAATTAACAGAGATTTGCTCCTAACAAATTATCCATATTTACGTATGATAAATTAACAGAGATTTGCTCCTAACAAATTATCCATATTTACGTATGATAAATTAACAGAGATTTGCTCCTAACAAATTATCCATATTTACACAAATTCCTTCCACAGATTATCCATATCAAAAAATACCCAAAATAAATTCTCCAAAATTATCCATATTTACACAAATTAACAGAGATTTGCTCCTAACAAATTATCCATATTTACACAAATTCCTTCCACATATTATCCATATCAAAAAATACCCAAAATAAATTCTCCAAAATTTCTCTCCCGAATCCCTAAAAAAAATACCCAAATCTCAAATCAAAACCTAATCACCAAATCAAAACCTAAGCAACCAAAACATCATAAAAAATTAACAGAAATTTAACCCAAAAACCCAAAAAAAAAACCAAAAAAAATTGAATAAATAGAAATCCATACCTAGATGAGAGCGTGAGAGAGAGAGGGAGAGAAATCCGAGCGAGGGAGAGAGATCCGAGCGATAGAGAGAGAGCGTGCGCTCTCTTTCTCCAGAGTTCCGAGAGAGAGAGAGAGAGAGAGAAAGAGTGTCTCGAGAGAGAGAGAGAGAGAAATGATCGGGTTTTTAAAAAAAAAATCAGTGGCAAACTGGTAAATAGGTTAAGTTTTGGCTGATTTTATTCCCAGGTGAAAAAAAATATACCCACCTATTTGCTTGGGAATAGGTTTCCTACATTTCATGGGTAAACAATTTACCCTGGCATTCTTAATTCCTAGGCATAAATTTGAATAGGGTAAACCAAACATGGGAATTGTTTTCCCATCCCAAATTTTCCCGGGCATAATTTTTTTTTCCGCGTACCAAACGGCTCCTTAAGTTCATCTAGTATGTAATATAACACTAATTGGAATATTCCAGCTGCATTGGCAGGCTCTGTTACAACTCTACAGTCAAAAAGATGGGAACAGCGGTTGCAGATGCAACGCGAAGAAGGCTGAGGAATCAATAAGGAGATGCACTGCCAATCAGCACATAAACATGATCTCACACAAGCAGATTACAGGAACCGAGAAAAACCAGCACGCTACCAAAAGCTTACATGCTCTGTAGCCCTATACGTAGGATTGCTCTCCGAAAAAGGCCTCATGAGGCTACTGGATGTTGCAACATGCACCCATTTAGTGCTTTGGGTGACTGACGCCTCAATTTCTCCTGAATCCGGTCTTTAATAGCAATTTTCTGTCAAAGAAGGAGAAAAAATGCCCATTAAGCCTAAGCTAGATCTCGGAAAAAAGAATTTTAGTGAACTTTCTCACGCTCTCCAGAGCTATAAAAAATTAAGGAATTCAAAACCTGACTCCAATGACTCCAAACTAAAAGGCAAAAAAAGAAACGAGAAATCTTGTCCCCAGCAAATATAGGTGTTGCTTTCAAATTCGCAAGTCAAACAACTTTTGAACTGTCTTACTACTAAATTGAATCCTAGCAACTCACCATGATGTGACAATGTTCCTCAAACTTCGCAAGAAATCCTGCAACCCAGCAATCCGCGCATTCTCAATCCACTCATTTCGATGCATCTCTGTTGTCTTCGCTACTGTATGAAGCTGCACAGGTCCATTAAAACAATCAAGCTTACCATAACAATATATACAGATTAGAACATATACACAATTTTTTTGGAAATATACAAATATAATTGTTCTTAACATGGTGTAAATGGTAGTTATTTCATTATCTCGTCCAAACCTAAATTGCTTCCAACTACACCCTTCTGCACTCACAAAAGGCATATTATTATTATCAGAACTTGTGTTACAATTAATGCTGTCACAAATCTTCTCTACTATCTCAATGAGAGAAACTGCTCCTACCGTTTTGTAGAACCTACTCCCTAATTTCCTTTTCAACAAAAAGAGGAAAGAAGGGCGAAGAATTATTGATGGAAGCTGCCACTCTAAGTCTATAAACTGCAAAGTATTCGATAATATGCCCCCCTCCAAATGAATATCTATTACATAGCAAACCCGGTCACAATTTGTTTTCCACTAACAATTCCACATATATACTACTATTTGACTATAAACCTTATTTACATTTGCTCCAGCAATTTTATATAGCCACTAACTGTGGTGCATTTGTATACCCTAAAAGAGCCCATCTAAACACATTTCCTATAATTTAAGATTTATATTTTCTAGCAAATACTTTGTTAGCACGATGCATGTTTAGACTCATATAGCACAATCCAAGATCTAATAAAAGCTCAACATATTATGAGTAATCACCCACATAAGTAAGCAATTAACTATAGCAGGACGTCTCCATAACCCTTTGAAGCTTAAAAACCTTGTAGCATAATATGTTCTCAAACAAAGTTCTCAAACCTTAAATACATGCAAATCTGAGGTTTGTAGCTTTCTAGGTTTGAGAATATTAAGGGACAATATTGCAGACGGTAATATGATTAGAAAATATGGTAAACTAATGAAGAAATGATCTTTGACTTAAGAGGTTGATGACTCTGGCAAATGCATATATGCAACAAATATAAAATGAAAAATCTGTTCTTCCAAATCTAAGAGATAATCACATAACTATAAAAAAAATTAATTTATTTATAATAAAAGATATTCAGAAGGCCATTAGATTGCTTCTTTTCAGTTTAATTTTTAATAATTGGTTCCCTTACCTGCAGGATTTCAGAATATGCATAAAATATACTCGAAAGTTCATAAGGTTTAGTATACAATTTTCCAATTTTGGCATTCTTCTACTTTGTTCAAGTATAGACATTTTTAAGGATGTATTTATTTACAGCATAGATAAGGATATCACACAAATTTCATACATCAAATTTGATTACGTATAATTTCAAGCTGTAACAATCCTACATGGGAAAAAGGACAAACAGTAAAGTTATTAATTTCTTCACTTTTTTTAGAGGTTATAGCCATGATTAGGGTAAGATACATATAACTTGTAAAAAACAATTTGAGTTGATTAGCTAGATTACGCGATGCCAGTTGTTTTTGAAGTACACGGTCATCAAAGCCTAATGCAAGAATGTGGTGTATGATTTAGACTCTAACTTTACAATCGGTAGAGTATGTGCAGTGCCTACGCTTAACCTTCACTGCTTGATCCCTGTACAACCTTAAGACACATAAAAAAAATTATGTGGCTTGATTTGGACACAACCGTTGCTATTTCGGTGTTTTGCATTTGAAAAATCCCATTCCTTGCGCCATAGATATCACTAGCAGGACAAAATTCAGTGCTCAAAATGCTGCATGATCATATTACCTAGAAATTACCACATGATAGAAGGGAGGATTATGGGTTTTATCACGGACTAAAATCAGAGAAAAGTATGCACTTCAGTGATCGCCTAAAAATCGGTTTGTCCAAAAACACATATATATACAATTCAGTCTTCAGTCCTTTTTCCTCATCATACTCTAGTGGGGAACATACATAACAATTTATTTTAATCCTGAGATCTGTTAAAATAGTCCCTTTTTCACATCTAAGCTTTATTAAGGGCCACTTCTCTATTGATAGTAACAACCAAAACATTATTGCCTAGATCCAAAGTTTCTTTTCTTGTTATTAATGTCACCCTAGCAGATGCCCTTTGGTTGACCGAAGTTAATTTATTTGTTCAATGTCCTACCAGTTGGAATATTCATGTTCACAGATGTGGTCATTCCACCATGGGTAACCAAAAAGATGAATCAATGTTGACAACTGTCATCAAATTGATAAACAGGTTGACTAATTCGTAATAAATTGGCATAAAGGACGAGCGCTATCATTTCGCACCTTCAGTTTTCTTTTGTCCCCAAAAACTATTAAAAGAAAAAGGTTTTACCGTGACTTATTTCTTTCCTAACGACCATTCTTTTCATATTTCTTTCCCATGCTAGGCTAGGTTAAAATACTAATTTTGCATCCACTAAAGAAAACAAGCTCAATAAAGGTTTATTCAGATTTTCTAACTCACCTTTTCCTGATGCTCTTCACTTTCTCACGAAACTTTGTTATGCCCATATTCACCTCAATTGCTTCTCCTGATAAGAAAGATCAGAGATAATGATGAGTTCTTCCAAAATAAATAGGTCAAAGATGGATATTAGACACAAGTAGCAAAATTCCACTTGTAAATCATACCTTCACATAGCTCACTCCGAGGTCCTTGAACTTTCCAATGGCTTTAATCTACAACAGGAATTGCGCATAACATACTCATTATAGTCCTTAAGAATCCTCATTATGATACCTGATGTTGATATCCCATCTGTGCATTTTAGTTTCCTTGAACCTTCCAACGGCCTACAATCTACACCACTATCTTCTCTTTCACTAAAATGCAATGCCTATCTACAACCCTATCATCCTTCACTACAATTCAACAATTAAATTCCAGAACCCTACCATCCTAATTAATCTACTCAAGTAAATTTTACAAGCAGATGTCCATTGATCTATTAGCATTTGAGATCAATAACCAAAACCCTAGAAATCGATCTCCAAATTAGAAACATAAACCAAAAGTACATCCCGTCAAATTGTCAAAAGATGATCATCTACTACAAAAATTGTAGCCTATCCAATTCAACCGTCAAATCGTCAAACAACACAATCTATTACAAAAATTGTAGCCTATTCAATTCAACCGTCAAATTGTCAAAAGATGATCATCTATCCGAAGCAAAACCAAACTAGCATTCAAATTAACGGAATGAAAAACACCAATCTCCACTGCCAAATCGGAGTTCACTGCAAGTAATTGTAAAATCTATGGAATAGATAGCGAAACAGAGAAACGGAAAAGGAAAATTCACTACAAATATAGTTTAGCAGTTGCACTGTCACATAGAAGAAAGAAGAATACAATCATTTGAAATGTTTGACACTAATTTAAGTAGTTTGAGAATTTCACTACTGAGCTCCAGAAAGCCTCGGCCATGGCCAGACCATGCTTTCAGTGTAAGGAGTTACGTGCTCGACATCGACACGAGCATCTAGCTCATGCTTGTCGAAGCTTCCTGTCCGAGGATCGTAGTAATCTTTCCTTCCTTGTCCCCAGGATATCACGATCCTCCCATCGTGGTCAGTTGTCAGTGGTTGTGCTGTACAAAAAAGTCCTATCCGTTTAAGCACATACGTCAAATCGATGACATATTGTTTCACCCATTTGGAGCTGTTCTTCTTGTCATCCTTCATCAGAAGCCATATGTTCACATGCGCTGAAGTTACGGGAATTGTATTCTCGTCCGCGACACACAGGCATCCTTCTGAGGCGAAAACATGCGATATGGGATGCGTTGTAGATCTTGAGCTTCCCTCTGGATGCATAATGACACTGAATTTCTCTTCTCTGAGATCGAAAGAGAGAGCGACGACCTCCAGATGCTTTTTACATAATACTGTCTCGGATGCCCAAATCATGGCTCCGTCGACTACAACAGGCAAGGAGACACAGGAGGGTAGGACAGGAGGATCATCGATCAGCTTCCAACCGCCGCTTCCGCCTAGGTAATACACCTCACATCCGTATCTGACTGGCATGAAGCCCTCATCACGGTCAAACATTCGGAGCACCTTGTGCACCCCGGTCGACGCGTCAAAACCAAGAGCAGCTTGCGCAAGCGAAACTGGAGTGGCACCGGTCGTGGGGAGGGGTCTCAGTTTTCTGATAGTGGGGTTTACTATGAACAAGCTGTTGTTGTAACTACTGTAGACGCCGAGCAATCCGTTGCAGGAGTTTGTGATGCAGTATGGTGGATCTTGTTGGAATCGAGTGAAATTGAACTTGTAAGGCGTTGTATCTGAAGAGGAGGAGGAATAATTCAGGACGCAGTCCAATCCTTCGCTATCGGGGGTTCGGAAACTGTAATTCAAAGATATAAGGGGAGGCGGTCTCTTCTTGTCGTTGAGGTGCAGTTGGTGCAGAGAGAGGAAGTGATGGTCTTGTTGTATCAGTGAGTTCCAGGACTTGCATACACATCTGAATTTTTGAAGGGTCTTCACGGGGAGCCTGGCAAGTATCAGGATCAGGACATCAGCCGGGAAGTCGATGACCACCGGTGGCTTTGGCTTTGGCTTTACTTTGGCAACAAGAAGCCTCCTGGTGGGATTGGAGGCAGCACAACGTGGCGCTTCAATTTGATGATGAGAGTAGTAAGAGAGATTTTGAGAACAGAGGCGATTTCGATGGTTTTGCTGCTGATGATGATAGTAAGAGAGATTTTGATCATAGAGATGGTGCTGCCGCCGCCGCTGCTGATGATGATGATGGGGAATCTGATCATAAGAGGGGTTTTGATGGCGATTCTGATGAGGACGATGATAATAGCTAGGGTTTTGATGAAGATAGTAGTAGTTTTGATCATGATAATAGCTAGGGTTTTGATGATGATAGGCGTAGTTTTGATCATGATAATATCTAGGGTTTTGATGGCGATGATAGCTAGGGTTTTGATGATAATAGCTAGGGTTTTGATAAGGATGATGCCGATGAAGATGATGACGAAGACGACGATGGGCGTCGTTTTGATTGTAGTCGTAGTTTTGATGATGGCGATAGTACATAGTGAGAGAGGAGAGAGGAACTGACCTTCTTCTTCTTCTTCTGATGGAGCTGATGTTGGAATGGAACCACACACAGACACACACCCGCTACGTATATGAGGAAGAGAGAGAGAGATGATTTGGGGATCTGAATTGGTAGGGATTTGTAGGAGTCGGGTCAGATCCGAACCCGACCCGATACCTTTCCCAAAAAAGAATATTAATTCAATTTAATTGTGGGTTAATTTGTAACTAAGAGCATCTCCAACCCTATTGTGACTTTGGAAAAAAGTTAATGCCACATAGGAATGACAAAATTTTATTCAAAAGTTCTTCTCTAATGCAATTGTCAAGTCAATTGTGAAGCTTATGTGGCAAAAATTAAAGAAGACATTGTGAAGTTGATTGTCTTATTCTAAACAATGCACTTGACAATGTCTTTCTCTTCCATGTCATCAATTATGAATAGAAAATATTAGAAAAAAGAAAGATGATGAGTAGTTGTCTTGGAAGTTGGAAAAACTACTTTTTATTTTCTCCTCAATACTTTTGCATTGGAGAGAGTTTTTCTATCTCATTGTCTTTTGAGATATAATTTTGCCACATAAACAAGACATTGTCTTGTGGCTCATGCCACATAGGAGCCACCTAAGACTCACAACACTTAACAAGACAATAGGGTTGGAGATGCTCTAAATACCAACCATTTCAGTTTTGTAACTTGATATATTGTAAGTTTCTAAGTTTGTTTATTTTTTTCTGAGATGTCCAACGGTACGCACGAAATTTTGTTCACGCTACATTGCACCCGTGGCTTGATCTACTGACCTTCCGCCACTCAACCAGGGCAGGGCCGGCCCGGAATAATTTAATGCCCAGGACGAAATCTAGAATGATGCCCTTGTTCAAAAGATATGTTGAAAATAAGTATCATTTTTTTTGGAAGATACAATGTTTCATTAGCACAAACATAATTTATATTTAGGGTATCGTTAAAACCTCGCTCCCCTCGAGAAAAGGGTAACCTAACAATTTAAGTACAAGCGTCTTGATCACGTTTGAACACAATATCATCAGAATGTTCTACAAAATCAATAAAAACTCTTAGACATAAGAAACCTACTAATGTCTTTGTAATGCAGCACCAATGTCCAATTACGACTCTTAGACACAAGAAATCTAATAATGTCATTGCACATGGACTATCAAGACTATCCTTCTTTTTTTTCAACATAACAAGATTATCAAACTATAGCAAAACTATAGCAAGACTGTCACCAAATAAATGCTCTACACCTATATACTAAGTAATCAAATATAAGCATTTCACATTATGAATATCCAGAATTGCTAATTTGTTTTATTATGATATTCCAGTGTATATATGTCTATATGAACATTGAACGATGTATCAAAAAATAGGTTTTAGACTTTTAGTGATAGTGACCTTGAGACATATACTGACAAAACAAAAGTGATAGAAAATGATAATGTTGGAACATGAAAGAAATTACAGCATTCAAGTAGGTCTAATGAGTGACACAGACATTTGGTAGACTATAAGATCAAAGTGTTAAATAATATTGGAAAAAAAAAACATTAAATATCAGTGTTCTTGGAAAAAAAAAACTTCTTAGAAATTCTAGAATTAACTTATACAAGTTCTTAAAAAAATTCCCTCAATATTGCTAAACAATAAGTTCACCATAAAAAAGGAGTACCCATAGTAACTAAAATAATTCACTAGCAATGTGCTAATTGCTAAAGAACTAGTGAACCACAGATGCTACATCAGTTAGTAAATAAAAGGGTCTGATAGAATTGGAAAATGAGAGAAACTTGATAAAAATTTTATTTTTGTCTCCTTTTAAAACAATTTGCTACGGTATAAATAATGAACCAGAACAACTGATGTTGGCTGAAAATAATGTCTATGTGCAAAAACTAACCACAGTTGTTGAACACAGCCTAGAGATGTATTTTATTAGCAAAACTAACCAAGGCCAAGCAGAGGCCACATACATTGTTTTTCGCCATGGCCGTTTAGTCCGACTCCGACATCGTCGAAATTTTGTAAAGAAGTATAGGAGAAGAGAGAGAAAAAAAAAAGGAATTTGTGGTTCAATTATATAAAAAAAAGAAAAAGAAAAAAAGAGAGAGAATTAAAATAAGCAAAATAAAAAACTTACTTTGGCCGTCATCTAGAATCGAAGCGGCGAGATGAATTTCTGAACTTTTTTCTTCTCTAGCTGTTCCAATTCCCCAGCAAACCTATTCTTTACGGTGCCCTATTTGTTTCTCATTTTTATTCTTTAACGAAAGGTTGTGGGCTGGGCTTTGTAGAAGACAACATATTTAAAAACTATGTTTTAGTACTTATTTTTAGTACAATTATTAGAAAAATTGGAGCCCCTTGGACATCCGGGCCCAAGCCCGTCTGCCCCTCCTCTGGGCCGTCCTTGTTTTCTACCCTTGACTAAAGCATATGATATATCTTCTTCTTCTTTTTCAGAAGAAGGTAATTCATCAAAGAATGGTTACAATCGATGACCACGGGCCGAAAACCCTTTATAACATTTACACAGGATGAAGCATGCCAAATTGCCAATGTCTGCTTGAATGTTTTTTCTGAATAGCAAGAGTGCTTAGGAGCAGAGCCGGCCTTGAGCTATTCGGAGTCCGAGACAAAACTTCCAAAATGGGCCCCCATACATAATGTGAAAAAAATATAAATAAAATAAAATTTTGTTTTAGTTAAGATTTGAACCAAGGACCTCTTAAATATAAGTCTGGCATTATAACCACTACACCACAATACTTTTGTTAAAAAAAGGCACATGATACATACTAGTTCTATTATAGACAGTTCCATGTTGGTGTCCCCTTTCGTCAGGGGGCCATGGGCCGTCGTCCGGCCTGTCCTGGGCCAAGACCGCCCCTGAGCCAGGGTCTTATACCTCTCCTTGGTAACCACAAGAGCCACTCGAGTTCGGTTGTAACTTTCTAAGTTGATGGAGTCTACATACAAATACAAAACATCTAAAATATCTCTCCACTTGTATTGTTTTGGTTTAAAAACTATTCCGTCAAAGATCTCTCCATTCCCTCTAATTCTTTCAAAAAAATTGTTATTTTCGTAACTTTATGCTTTTTTCTCGTGATAATTCTTGGATATATCGGTTAAAGTTTACTTCTTTTGGAATAATTTTGATGTCTTGGCAAGTGATTATTTAATTTTCTTTAAGTTATTTTATCAGGTTGATCGAAATCGAGTAAATATTGAACTTTTTTACAATCAGATCGAATGTTCGTCGATTTTGGTTGACCAGTCACTTGGAAAACGAAAGAATTGAATATTTAGTTGTTTTTTTTGTTGATGTTTAAAGAAGGTTTTTAAATCTCCATTTCTTGGAAAAGTTTTTTTTTATATCATTTCGACACTATTTTTCAACGTATATAATTCAAAGATTTATCCTTTTTCAACTTTATGTTTAACCATTAATTTTACAAGGGTTAAAGATTTTTAGATCTACTTTTGTTTGACAAAACTACTATGTTTGAACTTGGTGTTGATTGTTTCATGTAATAAATTTAGGCCTCGTTTGGTTGGCGAAATTATAGGGTTGGGAAAGGAAAATCATTTATTTCTTATGTTGGATGTCAAAGGAAAGTACGAGGAAAGGAAAATGATTCTCATAGGGAAGGAAAATAAGGAAAAAATTGGTTCCCCCATCCAACCAAGGATTCACTTTCCCACTACAGGGAGTTCAATTTTCCTTCTAATTTTTTTGTACCCTCTCCAAACACCGAAAAGAAAATGGATAAAAATTGTAATTTTACAAGGAAATGAAAAGAACAAGGAGTTGATTTCCTTTCCTTTCATTTACTTTCCTTTCCTTTCCGCAAACCAAATGAGGCCTTATTTTACATGCTTCAATTAACTAGTCTTAATGAGTGGTATAATTAGGTTTGTAGTTTTTTGCTATAGAAGTCAAGAAGTGTGTTTAATTTTTTTTTATCTTTTACGTGTTTGGTTTCACTAATATGTCTTAAAAAATATTTCTTTTTTAATCGTTCTGATTATGATTTTTTTATCGGATAAAATGATTGGGTTCATCCGGGTATTGCTCAAAAGTTAATATATTAATCAGATTATTAGGTAGCTATTCGAGGAGAGAGAAGGAAATCTTGATTTTTAGAAAAAAAAAAATTGTAGTCAAGAGTAGTCTTGCTTGACCTCATGTGTGTTGACAAGTGCTTGCGAACAAGAATCAAAATGGTTGTACATGACCTGCAACCTCTGATCACCGACTTTTGTTGGAGCATGCCTGAACTACCCACCTCGCTAGGTTGGCTATGGCGAGTGTCGCCGCCACCTTCCGTAGCGCCAACGATTCTCAATCACCGACCCGCCATAGTTGTGTACGATTTTCCAACAGCTACTCAGTAACCTCCTCTAATGCCCTCGACGAAGCCAGCAAGGGACCTCCCATATTTAGACCAATTATAAAGGCACTTCAATATTTAGGCCAATTATAAAGGCACTTTTATACTCTCAAGTGAAACAACTTAATTTCTCTCTTGACTACTAAATTTAGGCCAATTATAAAAGGCACTTTAATATTTTCTCAGGACTAGTCCATTATTGGGGCTAGTCCTGCTTAGAGGAGAAATTACTCAGGACAATCCATTTTTTACTTAGAGCTGCCCTCAACCCCCCCCCCCCCCCCCCCCCCCCCCCAAACCCGCCCAAGAAAACCCAATTTTTACCTTAATTTTAACATTTCACTCACTCTCTCTCTCTCTCTCTCTATTCCCAAAACATCTCAAATCCCTACTTTTTCTCCTCCACTGTCTCCATCTTCCCCATCTCCATCAAAACTCTACATTCCTTCTCGTTTCCAATTACACCCAAAGGCTCCTCACAAACAAGATACAAACAAGACATGGAAATAAACCATAATTTCTGGCAACTACAATAGATCAGACTTTAGGACTGCCACATTTTCTGGCAGTTCTAAATACTTTAGGACTATCAGAAATTTAGGCAGTCGTAAAATGGACTTGTTGTACAGCAAGTACATTTTAGGATTGCCACAATTTCTGGCAGTCCTAAATACTACTTTTAGGACTGCCAGAAATCTAGGCAGTCCTAAAATGTGATAAAGCCTCACAGAGCATATTAGTTGCTGCAAAAACTTGTGCCAACTTAATGTGGAGAGAACTTTGCATGTTTGAAAGCAGCTATTAAATACTTTAGATATGTACTAAATAATAGTATATTTCGAAATCGTAAGTATTTTACTCGGAGAAGCACAGGTGGAAGCAACAGAATGCTTTGCCAAATGTCAATAATTGGCCTACAAAAATTTCTCAAACTGGACCTTTCCTTTCTAAACTGACATAAATCCATAGAGAATACGAAATTGTGGCAGAAATTGGATACTTTAAAACTACTAGAAATTGTGGTAGTCCTAAAATGGACTTGCTGTACAGCAAGTCCATTTTATGACTGTCCAAATGTCTGACTGTCCTAAAACTATTTAGGACTGCCAGAAATTGTGGCAATCCTAAAGTCGACTTGGTCTATTACGGTTGCCATAAATTAGGATTTATTTCTATGCCTTGTTTGTGAGGAATGAAGTATTAGGGTTCGTATCTTCTTGTGAGGAGCCTTTGTGTGCCATATCTAAAATTGGGAATGGGAAGGAATCTAGAAATTTGATGGAGATGGAAAAGATAGAGATGGTGGAGAAGAAGAAGAATTAGGGATTTGAGAGGTTCTAG
Organism: Iris pallida; assembly: GCA_029216955.1. Classification (NCBI taxonomy): domain Eukaryota; kingdom Viridiplantae; phylum Streptophyta; class Magnoliopsida; order Asparagales; family Iridaceae; genus Iris; species Iris pallida. The sequence goes on along the minus strand of JANAVB010014796.1, from coordinate 11,731,505 downwards.
GGTTTGGAAAAAAAGATGTGAGGAAGGAGACGAGAGCAAAAAAAAAAAATACTTATATACCTACATTGGGCTAGCCATGAGTACTTTTTCAAGTGGCAAATTTGTAAATAAATCTAACCCACATTTGGACTAGTCCTGAGTAATATGTAAAGTACCTTTATAATTGGCCTAAATTTAATTGGAGCACCTCACCGTGGTGTGACAATGTTCCTCAAAGCTTTTCAAGAAATCATGTAACGCAGTGGTCTGCATTCTCATTCCACTCATTTTTAATGGATCTCTTGTTTCTTAAGTACTACGTGGAGCTGCACAGGTCCATTAAAACCATCAAGGTTACCATAACAATATATATATATATATATATATATATATATATATATATATATATATATATATATATATATATATACAAAAAAAAGAAAAAAAAATATACAAAATAAAATTATATATATATATATATATATATATATATATATATATATATATATATATATATATATATATATATATATATATATACAAACAAATAATATCATATACAAATTTCTTTGAAAATATACAAATATAATTGTTTCTATACATGTTGTCCATTATCTCACCAAAACTAAATTGTCTCGACTACAACATTCTACACTCACAAAGCTTGTCACAAATATAATTGTTCTATCCATAGCAAACCCTGTCAAAAATTGTTATCCACCAACATTTCTGCATACATAGAGTTAAACCTTATTTACATGTGTTCTAACTTTTTTATTTATATACCCACTAACGGTTTTATATTTCTACACCCTAAAAGAGCCATATAAACATAATTCTTATAAATCAAAAATTATATTTTCTACCAGTAACTTTATTAGCGTTATGCATGTTCACACTCACAAAGCACAATCATAAATGTAATAAAAGCTCAGTAGTGTATTATGAGTAATCATACACATCCTCTAAGTAAGCAATTAACTATAGTAGGATGTCTGCATAACACTTGAAGCTTAAAAAATCTTGCAGTGTAATGTATTCTCGTAAAAAAATTCTCAAACCTTCAATTTCAATACTAGCAAATATAATGAGGTTTCTATGTTTTGTCGTTTTGTGAACATTAAGAGATATACGATGCAGAAGACAATAACCATGTAGTATAATGTATTGTCATAAAAAATCCTCAAGCCTCCAATATCTGCAAATTGAGGTTTGTAAGTTTCTAGGTTTTTACCATTTTAAAAATTAAGAGAGAGAGGTAATTGCAGAAGGTAAAAGGATTAGAGAAGACGATAAAGTGATAATCAGGAAGAAATGAACTTCGGGTTAGGAGGTTGATGACTCTGATGTATGCATATATGCAAGAACAACAGAAGGAAAAATAAAAATAAAAAATCTGATTCTCAAATTCTAAAAGCTAAATTACATAACAACAATAAGAAAGTAATATTTTTAATTACAATAAAATATATTCAGAAGGACATGGTTTAGATTGCTTCTTTTCAATTTAATTTTTTAAAATTGTTCCCTCACATGCAGGATTTAAGAATATGCATAGACTATACTTGAAAGCTCATGAGGATAGGTATACAATTTTCCATTTTTTTGCATTTTTTTACTTTATTGGAGTGTAGATATTTTTAAGGATGTATTAATTTCAAACATAGATAAGGATTATCACATAAATTCTTCGTACGACAAGTCTGATTAGATATAATTTCAGGAAGTAACAATCCTACATGGGAATAAGGACAAACTGTAAGTTATTAATTTGTTCACTTTTTAAGAGGTTATAGACATGACTAGGTTAAGATTTATAAGTTGAAAAATGCAATTAAATCAAGGCATAATGAATAAACTCTCAAATATTCCTAGTTAACTCGTTTAACTCAATTTGATTAGCTAGATCATGTGATGTTTGCTGTTTTTGAAGTACACAATTATCAAGGCCTAAAGCAAGAAGGATTTTGTTAACATGTACCCTAAGGACACATGTTAATATATTAATAAATGTATATTTTATATTGATACACCCACCAGCACATTTATTAATGCAGCTTTTACTTAAAATGTGTATTGCTAAATGTCATATGGGATATGTCATCCCAACTCCTCATGTCCCAATTATGTCTCTCTTTTGTAAATGTGACATGTCATCTATTTAAAATACTAATATGTTTTTAATTAAATAATTATGGATACCAAAAGTCACATTTACAAGAAAGGGACATAATTGGGACATGCAACAATGGGACAACAGATCTGCTCTCGCTAAATGTAAATGTGCGTTGATAATGTATTGGTAGGATTACCAATATGAAATACATATTTATCAATGTGTCAACATGTGTCCTTGAGGGGTGTTTGGATGAATGCTTTGTAATCTACTTTCCAATCCTTTCCCATGGAAAATAAATTCAACATTAACATACCAACTTTTGGTTATGTTGAAAATATGTAGCACTAAAAATTTAATATTTCTATTCCCATGTTTGGTTTAGACAGGAATAGAAATATTAATTTGTTTAGTTTTCCATAAATATATTTTCATTAATTTCATAATGTTTCTATTACCTATATTCACATGTTTGAGATGGAAATTAAAATTTTGAAGGTAAAATGAAGATATTACGGTCCAAACAAAACACCAAAACAATATTCCTAGGAAAGCAAAATTATTCCTGGAGGGGTCTTGGGTTTTTACTTTCCTACAACAATGGAAATGTGAAGCCCTTTGTATTCTCCCTTCCCCAAATTCTCAATCCTAGGCATACTAAACATGGATAAGGAATCTAAAACTCATTTCCAAGCCTTCAAAATGCCGCCTTAGGGCATATGCTAACAAAACGGGTGCTTTGTATAATTCTCTGAGATCAGTTATAAACCATTTCACATCTAAGCTTTATTAAGGACCACCTCATCTCTATTTATAGTAGTAACCATGCATTATTGCCTTAATCGGAAATTTATTTTCTTGTTAAAGATTCTTTGTTTACCAATGTGGTCATTTATGTAGGATCCAGAGAAGTGAAGACCACAAAATTCCACCACAAAGATGATAACAAATAATAAGAGCAAGACAAATCACATGGTATATGTCATAGACTTCATCACCTAGACAAATCACAATCTCTATTAACAAGATATAATGTATATATCAGTTTTTTCCCCTCCAAAGAACCGAGTCCTACAAATCTCAAGGAGAAGAAATTTACAACAAAACATAAGAAACTTGATAAGAACTTTGGCTCTCTTTTTCTTTATTCTTATTTTGCAAACTAGATTATCATGTTATACAAAATTCTTTAAAACAATCGATAACGTTACAATATATTTTCCCCATCCCACAAACTACATTCCAACAGAAACAGTTTGGTAACCATCATGATTAAAAGAATTATTGCTTCAGAACTTTGGAAATAAAACATTCACGAACTCATACGACCTTCTTATGTAACCAAAATAATACAAGTTTTCGTCAAAGTTCACCGAGTATGTAATATAACACTAATTGGAGTGTTCCAGTTGCTTTTGCAGATACTATGATACAACTCTACAGTCAAAAAGAAGGGAACAGGGGGTTGCAGATGCAATGCGTAGAAGGCAGTGGAATCAATAAGGAGATGCAATGCCAATCATCACACAACACGATCTCACACAAGCTGATTATAGGTACCGAGAAAGACCAGTACGCTACCAAAAGCTTTAAATACTCTGTAGCTTTATATGTACGATTGCTCTCCTAAGGCCTCATGAGGCTACTGGCTGTTGCAATATGCTCCCATTTAGTCCTTTGGGTGAGTGCCTCCTCAATTTCTCTTGAATCCGGTCATTAATAGCAGTTTCCTGTCAAAGAAGAGGGAAAAAACGCCCATTAAGCCAAGTTAGGTCCCAGAAAAAAGAAAATTTATGTTAGTGAACTTTCTCACGGTCTTCAGAATTATAAATTCTTAAGGAATTCACAACTTGACTCCAATCTGAGTAAAGGCAAAAAAAAAAAAAAAAAAAAAAAAGCACGAGAAATCTTGTCCCCAACAAATATGGGTGTTGCTTTCAAATTCGCTAGTGAAACAACTTTTGAAAGTCTTACTACTAAATTGAATCCTAGCAGCTCACCATGATGTGACAATGTTCCTCAAACTTCCCAAGAAATCCTGCAACCCAGCGATCTGCATTCTCAATCCACTCATTTTGATGCATCTCCGCTGTCTTCGCTACTGTATGAAGCTGCACAGGTCCATTAAAACCATCAAGCTTACCATAACAATATATATATAGATTATAGATTATAACATATACAAAAATATTTTTGGAAATATACAAATATAATTGTTCTTAACATGGTGTAAATGGAGTTATTTCATTATCTCGTCCAAACCTAAATTGCCTCCAACTACACCCTTATGCTTATTACTAGAACTTGTTACAACTAATGCTGTCACAAACCTTCTCTCAACAATCTCAATGGGAGAACCTGGTCCTAATGTTTTTTAATACCTACTACCCTTTTTCCTTTTCAACAAAAAGAGGAAAGAAGGGCGAAGAATAATTGATGGAAGCCGCCCCGCCACTCTAAATCTCTATAAATTGCTAAGTATTCGATAATATACCCTCCAAATGAACATCTTTTACATAGCAAACCCTGTCACAAATTGTTATCCACTAACAATTCTACATACACATCTGGGAGTTAATATTTGACTATAAACCTTGTTTACATTTGCTCCAACAATTTTATATAGCCACTGACAGTTGTGCAATTGTACCCCCTAAAAGAGCCCATCTAAACATATTTTCCATAAATTAAGATTTATATTTTCTAGCAAATACTTTGTAGCGCGATGCATGTTTACACTCATATAGCCCAATCCAAAATCTAATAAAGCTCAACGTATTATGTGTAATCACCCATGTAAGCAAGCAATGAACTATAACAGGACGTCTCCATAACCCTTTGAAGCATAAAAACCTTGTAGCATAATATGTTCTCAAGAAAAGTTCTCAAACCTTTAATACATGCAAATCTGAGGTTTGTAGCTTTCTAGGTTTGAGAATATTAAGAGACAATATAGCAGACGGCAATATGATTAGAAAAGATGGTAAACTCATGAAGAAATGATCTTTGATTTAAGAGTTTGATGACTCTGGCGAATGCATATATGCAATAAATATAAAAGGAAAAATCTGTTCTTCCCAAGGTTGTGAAAAGCACTAGATGCTAGTCGGGCGGACACCTTCCGCCTAGCGCCTAGCCTGCCTAGGCGGCCGCCTAGATCTAGGCGGTTAAAAACTATATAAAAAATCCAAAAATATACACTAAAAATTGCAGAAATAAATCCATAAAATCCTAAAGCATGCATAGTCGGACGTCAGGAGGACTAGGCGGACACCTAAGCGGGATCGGGCGGGCACCCGGCGCCTAGCGCCTAGGCGGACACCTTTTAGAACAGAGGTTCTTCCAAATCTAAGGGCTAAATCACATAACAATAAACAAAAATAAATTTTAGTTATAATAGAAGATATTCGGAAGGGCAGCGTTTAGATTGTTTCTTTTGAAGTTTATAAGTTTGAGTATACAATTTTAGTTATAATAAATTTTAGTTATAATAAAAGATATTCGGAAGGGCAGGGTTTAGATTGTTTCTTTTGAAGTTCATAAGATATTCGGAACGGCAGGCTTGATTTGGACACAACGTTGCTATTTGGGTGTTTTGCATTTGAAAAATCCCATTACTTGCGCGATAGATATCACTAGCAGGACAAAATTCAGTGCTTAATATGCTGCATGATCCTGTACCTAGAAATTACCACATGATAGAAGGGAGGATTATGGCTTTTATCAAGGACTAAAATCTGAGAAAAGTATGCACTTCAGTGATCGCCTCAAAAACCGGTTTGTCCAAAAACACATATATAGAAAATTCAGCGTTCAGTCCTTTTTCCTCATTATACTCTAGTGGGGAACAAACATAACAATTTATTTTAATTCTGAGGTCTGTTAAAATAGTCCTTTTTTCACATCTAAGCTTTATTAAGGGCCATCTTCTCTATTTATAGTAACAACCAAAACATTATTGCCTAGATCCAAAGTTTCTTTTCTTGTTATTAATGTCACCCCAGCAGATGCCCTTTGGTTGACCGAAGTTAATTTATTTGTTCAATGTCCTACCAGTTGGATTCATGTTCACAGATGTGGTCATTCCACCATGGGTAACCAAAAAGATGAATCAATGTTGACAACTGTCATCAAATTGATAAACAGGTTGACTAATTTGTAATAAATTGGCATAAAGGACGAGCGCTATCATTTTGCACCTTCAGTCTTCTTTTGTCCCCAAAAACTATTAAAAGAAAAAGGTTTTAACGTGACTTATTTCTTTCCTAACGACCATTCTTTTCATATTTCTTTCCCATGCTAGGCTCAATAAAGGTTTATTCAGATTTTCTAACTCACCTTTTCCTGATGCTCTTTCACTTTCTCACGAAACTTTGTTATGCCCATATTCACCTCAATTGCTTCTCCTGATAAGAAAGATCAGAGATAGCGATGAGTTCTTCCAAAATAAATAGGTCAAAGATGGATATTAGACACAAGTAGCAATTTTCCATTTGTTAATCGTACCTTCACATAGATCACTCCAAGGTCCTTCCTTGACCTAGATGAGGGAGAAGTTAGCTTTCAAAATATGCTTATGCATCTGCTTTTTAGAAGCAACAACAATACCAAAAGTAGGCCCAGGACCGATGACAGGTCAAGAACCTGGACGAATTTTAAGACCAAATTCTCCAATTCCACAAAAGTGCTACATTTCGGACTTCAATACCCGAAAACTCCCATTAGGCTTTGTCACATGATTTATTTTGATTTAGGATTGACTGGAATTCCAGTTCTATTTCTATACGGTATCAGAGCAATCAAATTTCAAATATAGTCTAGCGTGCAATTTAAGTGGCTTTTGGAAACAAAAAAGAATTATACCCTCGTGTGAATCCAGCTCTCAACCTGTAAAAGAGTAGGGATTCAACAACGACGGTCTCCTTCCCGTAAGTGAGTAATCTAAACGAGAAGAAATGAATCGGAGAAGGATTGATCTACATAGATAAAAAAAATCAAAGAATTGATTAGTTAGGCATTAGAGTCGGTACCAATCAAACCATGGGTTGAGGATGTGCTTGTTATCGTAATCCCTTCTCCTACTTCTCCTTCTCCTCGAGTTAAAGTTAGGATTTTATTTTTCTTGGGGAGCACGAATCTTAAAGTTGGTGTGATTTTGATGGTCTTGTGGCCAAAGAAGAATATATTTTTCTTAGAGATGTTTTTCATATAAATCACCTACAATCTACACCCCTATATTCTCTTTCACTAAAAGCAATGCCTATCTACAACCCTATCATCTTTCACTACAATTCAACAATGAAATTCCAGATCCCTACCATCCTAATTTATCTACTCAAATAAATTTTATAAGCTGATGTCCATTGATATATTAGCATTTGAGATCAAAAGCCAAAACCCTAGAAATTGATCTCCAAATTAGAAACATAAACCAAAAGTACATGCCTAGCATTGCAAATATGGTCGTTTCTGAGCACGTGCAAGTTGTGCGATGACACAGGCCCCTTAATCCCAAAAATTTTAAACTCTGTATATATTACTAATGTAAAATTTCCACTTACAGATTTAGGCCTCCCTATTTTTTAGAAACTATAGTAACAGAGCCCTTAGAATGTCAAAAAATGCCCCTTTTTAGAGTAGTTAAAAAAAAGGGCATTTCTAGTATTTGTACAAGGCCCTTAGAATATCAGAAACCGTCCTGAATTTGCAAACAACACAATCTATTACAAAAACTGTAGCCTATTCAATTCAACCGTCAAATTGTCAAAAGATGATCATCTATCCGAAGCAAAACCAAACTATAGAACGGAAACCACCAATCTCCACTGCCAAATCAGAGTTCACTGCGAGTAATTGTAAAATCATGGAATAGCTAGTGAAAGTGAAGCAGAGAAATGGAAAAAGAAAATTCACTACAAATATATTTCAGCAGTTGCACTGTCACATAGAAGATAGAAGAATACAATAATTTGAAATGTTTGACACTAATTTAACTAGTTTGAGAATTTCACCAAGAACACTACTGAGCTCCAGAAAGCCTCGGCCACGGCCAGACCATGCTTTCAGTGTAAGGAGTTACGTGCTCGATATCGACACGAGCATCTAGCTCATGCTTGTCGAAGCTGCCTGTCCAAGGATCGTAGTAATCTTTCCTTCCTTGTCCCCAGGATATCACGATCCTCCCATTGTGGTCAGTTGTCAGTGGTCGTGCTGTACAAAAAAGTCCTATCCGTTTAAGCACATACGTCAAATCGATGACATATTGTTTCACCCATTTGGAGCTGTTCTTCTTGTCATCCTTCATCAGAAGCCATATGTTCACATGCGCTGAAGTTACGGGATTTGTTATCTCGTCCGCGACACACAGGCATCCTTCCGAGGCGAAAACATGCGATTTGGGATGCGTTGTAGGTCTTGAGCTTCCCTCCGGATGCATAATGACACTGAATTTCTCTTCTCTGAGATCGAAAGAGAGAGCGACGACCTCCAGATGCTTTTTACATAATACTGTCTCGGATGCCCAAATCATGGCTCCGTCGACTACAACAGGCAAGGAGACACAGGAGGGTAGGACAGGAGGATCATCGATCAGCTTCCAACCGCCGCTTCCGCCTAGGTAATACACCTCACACCCGAATCTGACTGGCATGAAGCCCTCATATTCACGGTCAAACATTCGGAGCACCTTGTGCACCCCGGTCGACGCATCAAAACCAAGAGCAGCTTGCGCAAGCGAACCTGGAGTGGCACCGGTCGTGGGGAGGGGTCTCAGTTTTCTGATAGTGGGGTTTACTATGAAGAAGCTGTTGTGACTACTGTAGACGCCGAGCAAGCCGTTGCAGGAGTTTGTGATGAAGTATGGTGGATCTTGTTGGAATCGAGTGAAATTGAACTTGTAAGGCGTTGTATCTGAAGAGGAGGAGGAATAATTCAGGACGAAGTCCAATCCTTCGCTATCGGGGGTTCGGAAACTGCAATTCAAAGTTATAAGGGGAGGCGGTCTCTTCTTGTCGTTGAGGTGCAGTTGGTGCAGAGAGAGGAAGTGATGGTCTTGTTGTATCAGTGAGTTCCAGGACTTGCATACACATCTGAATTTTTGAAGGGTCTTCACGGGGAGCCTGGCAAGTATCAGGATCAGGACATCGGCCGGGAAGTCGATGACCACCGGTGGCTTTGGCTTTGGCTTTACTTTGGCAACAAGAAGCCTCCTGGTGGGATTGGAGGCAGCACAATTTGGCGCTTCAATTTGATGATGAGAATAGTAAGAGAGATTTTGAGAACAGAAGCGATTTCGATGGTTTTGCTGCTGCTGATGATGATTGTTAGAGAGATTTTGATCATAGAAGCGATTGCGATGCTGCTGCTGATGATGATAATAAGCGAGATTTTGATCATAGAAATGTTGCTGCCGCCGCCGCTGATGATGATGGGGAATCTGATCATAAGAGGGGTTTTGATGGCGATTCTGATAAGGACAATGATAATAGCTAGGGTTTTGATGAAGATAGGCGTAGTTTTGATCATGATAATAGCTAGGGTTTTGATGATGATAGGCGTAATTTTGATCACGATAATATCTAGGGTTTTGATGGCGATGATAGCTAGGGTTCTGATCATAATAGCTAGGGTTTTGATGATAATAGCTAGGGTTTTGATAAGGATGATGCCGATGAAGATGATGACGAAGACGACGATGGGCGTCGTTTTGATTGTAGTCGTAGTTTTGATGATGGCGATAGTACATAGTGAGAGAGGAGAGAGGAACTGACCTTCTTCTTCTTCTTCTGATGGAGCTGATGTTGGAATGGAACCACACACAGACACACACCCGCTACGTACATGAGAGAGAGTCTAAAAATATATCTCCACTTGAATGGTTTAAAAAGGCTTTTTATAAAGGCACTTCATTTTTTGATCAGGGCTAGCTCATTTTAAACTTTGTATTATTTACAAGTTTGTCATTGAAAAAATTGATCTGGGCTATCCCACTCTTTGGACTGAATGGACTGCCAGAAAACTGGACAGTTCTAAGTCACAGAATGTGAAACAAAGGACTGCTCATTTTTCTGGCAGTCCTTACTGTATGCAGGACTGTCCAGTTTTCTGGCAGTCCTGAATACAGTAAGGACTGCCAGAAAAATGGGCAGTCCTTTGTTTCACATGCTGTGACATAGGACTGTCCAATTTTCTGGCAGTCCATTCAGTTTATAGGACTTCCAGAAAATTGGGCAGTCCTGGTCGACGTAGAGTTTTCTCGTTCGTGCATACTTGTGTTTAATTTAAATGGGTAATTTTCCACTCCGAATGTAGTTTAATTCAAATGGGCTATATACAATTGAAATAAACAATGTAATGGATGTTTGAATTTTTCAATTTAATTTCTAGGATTTTGGAAACAAATAGAGAAAGAATTTGGGTGCCATTGATCTTCTTGAGAAGGAAATTTGGAAGAGAAGAGGAAGAAGAAGAGAAAATTTCTAGGGTGGAAGAAATTTATAGGATTTAAATTAACTTCTTGCTTGGGGATGGAGAATTGGTGGAGGAGAAGAGGAAGAAGAAGAAGAAGAAGAAGAGAGGAGTTAGGGTTTAGGAAGAGAGAGAAATTTTTTTGCAAATGGGAATTTCACTTTGGGACAGCCCTAGATCAAAAAAATGGGCTGTCCTGAGTAAAACACACAAAAATCTAGGCTAGCCCCAATCCGGACTAGCCCTGATAAAAATGTGCAGTGCCTTTATAAAAAGCCTTTAAAAACTATTTCGTCAAATATCACTCCATTCCCTCTAATTGTTTCAAAAAAAAAAAAAAATCATTTTCATAACTTTATGCTTTGTTCTCGTGATAATTCTTGGATTTATCGCTTACTTCTTTTGGAATAATTTTGATGTCTTGGCAAGTGATTATTTAATTTTCTTTAAGTTATTTTATCAGATTGATCGGAATTGAGTAAAATATTATATTTTTTTACAATTAGATTGGATGTTCATCGATTTTGGTTGATGAGTCACTGGAAAACGAAAGAATTGAATCTTTAGTTGTTTTTAAAAAAAAATTTGTTGAAGTTTAAAGTAGGTTTTAAATCTCCTTTTATTGGAAAAGTTTTTTTTTTTTTAATCATTTTGACACTCTTCTTCAACGGATATAATTCAAAGATTTATCATTTTTCAATTTTATGTTTAATCATTAATTTTACAAGGGTTAAAGGTTTTTAGATCTACTTTTGTTTGACAAAGCTACTGTCTTTGAACTTTGTGTTGATTGTTTCCTGTAATAAGTTTAGGCCTCGTTTGGTTGGCGGAATCATGGGGTTGGAAAAGAAAAATTATTTATTTCTTGTGTTGGATCATCTCCAAACACCGAAAAAAAAAATGGATGAAAATTGTAATTTTACAAAGAAAGAAAAAGAACAAGGAATTGATTTCCTTTCCTTTCTGCAAACCAAACGGGACCTTAGTTTACATGCTTCAATTAACTAGTCTTAATGAGTGGTATAATTAGGTTTATAGTTTTGTGCTACAGAAGTCAAGAACTGTGTTTAAATTTTTTAATCTTTTACTTGTTTGGTTTCACTAATGTCTTTAAAATACTTCTTTTTAATCATTCCAATTGTGATTTTTTTTATCAGATAAAATGATTAGGTTGATCCCTGGTATTGCTCGAAAGTTAATATATTAATCAGATTATTAGGTAGCTATTCAAGGAGAAAGAAGGAAATCTTGATTTTTAGAAAAAATTGTAGTCAAGCGACTTCTTGGAAGACCAGTCTTGCTTGATCTCATGTGCATTGACGAGTGCTTGCAAAGAAGAATCAAAATGGTTGTACATGACCTGCAACCTCTGATCACCGACTTCTGTTGGAGCATGTCTGAACTACCCACCTCGTTAGCTTGGCTATGGCGAGTGTCGCCACCACCTTCCGTAGCGCCAACGATTCCCAATCACCAACCCTCCACAGTTATGTACGATTTTCCAACAGCTACTCAGCATCCCCCTCTAATGTCGTCAACGAAGCCAGCAGGGGACCTCCCATATTTAGGCTAATTATAAAGGCACTTCAATATTTAGGCAAATTATAAAGACACTTTTATATTCTCAAGTGAAACAACTTAATTTCTCTCTTGACTACTAAATTTAGGCCAATTATAAAGACACTTCAATATTTACTCAGGACTAGCCCATGACTGGAGTTAGTCCTGTGTAACCTTCGTTAATCGAATTCTTAGAATTTTTTTTTGAAATTTTGTATTTTCTAAATTTTTTGAATCTTTAAAAATCGTTTTAATATCAAGCCATCATCAATCCAGCAACATCCCCGTTCCTCCCCGACTTCTGTCATCAGCCCTCGACTATCACAACCTTCATCATCATTCCTATTGCCACCTCTGACAACATCACCACCAGCAAAACCAAACAACCGACAACCACTATCACCTCCGCCTTATCTCCGTCCCACGAACAACCAACCCACCACAAGAATAGAGTTAGAGAGGGAGAGAATATGACCTAGCCGCCCTCCGCTGACCGGATTTCTCCCCCTCCCCCGAGCCGTTCCCAGCACCTCCCGTCGCGGGATCTACCCCGATCTTCCGCGGTGGCGCCCCAGAACCCCGCTGGAAGCCGACGCCTCCGCGCGCCCTGCTTCCGACACTGCTGCCGCGCCTGACCGCTCCGCCCGGCTGGAGTCGCTTTGCCACGCAGCTCCGCCCCCGTCGGTGCCCCTTGGTGAGCCTTCTCCGATCGCCCTCCTCCCACTGTTTCTTCTTAAGCTCTTCTTGAGCCCTTAGTTTTCCTAGCCCTGTGAAATGGGGAAAAGGAAGAGAAAAGGGGGTCAGCACATGAATCCTTTCCTCTCGGATTTACGTAGACCTCTTCATCCCTCTTTCCTTTCACATTATTGAGAATTTGGGGAGCAGCAGCAGCCCCTGCATTCACTATATTATATATAGATTAGTTATTAATTTTTTTATTATTATTAATGTTAGATTTTTTAAAAAATGTATTAATGTTAGTTAATAAGTGGAAATTTGGGGTTTTATGTGGTTTAGCTTAACATGGTTTAGCGTTAATTGGGCTGTCTCCTCTTGGGCTTGGGCTCACTGACTTTTTGGGTTTTAATATCTGAAATTTGATTGGGTTGGGTGAATCTCATGATATATATATAATATAAGCCCATATTTATTATGCATTAGACATGTATATTTGTACGTATAAGTAACTATTAGTATATAAGTATATAATTTTGAGTACTAATTTTATTATTATTATTCATTTAAAACAAGTGTATCAAATATATATATATATATATATATATATATATATATATATATATATATATATATATATATATATATATATATATATATATATATATATATATATGCATTTGTGTTATCATTTGATAGTAATGGTTATTTTGAAATTATATGATAATATTGATATTTTCCTAAATAGCAAGTTTTACTAAAATGTTATTAACTATAAATATATATTTATCACTAGAACGTTTTTCTATATTCAAAACAATATCTAAAGATATCTTAATTAATAAAATATATTTGTTTTCCAAATATTATAAACAAATTTTTGATAGTTATATATATGGATTTTTTTTTCTCTTATAACCTTAATCACGACTATTTTAGTCATTTCCCTCGTTCTTGATTCTATTATCATGCCAAACTCTGATTCTGGATCTTTATATACCAAATTAGGCTATTGGACTATTTTAGACTCAATGGAATTAATTATGTCGTCGTTTGGGACCATCTGTGGAGCATACATCGTGCATATCCCATGTCGACACGTTCGTGTCGCGCACGTCGACTCCAACCAAATTGAGGCAAGTACAACTACAAACTTTATTTACCGTACATGATAATGGTCTGAGTATGAACACTAATAATATAACTATTTGCAACTGAATCATATCTCACATGTTTCCATGTACATTCCATATGCTTTACCTGATTTTATACTACTCTTAGTATCTTTCCACATGATTATACCTTGGGGATGGGAAAACTGCTAGTTGGGTACGTGATCAGACTGTAACTTAGTACATGTATCGAGCTCGGTTGCACTCATGCAACCTTGCTATATGCCTTATCTAGTTTACTTGTACGATCAGTACATTTATACATTTATACTTGTACGTATGTACATTTTATTCATGTTGACTTGTACATTGGTACATTTTATACCCATTGACTGATCACGTACTTACTAGAGTTTCAAACACCATACATATATGCCACCATGACAAGTGTACTTTTCATATAATATGATACAACATGTTTCTTCTTTAGCACATCTCTTTTCATTCCATGCTCAGTATGTATAGTTTGTAGTGCCAGTACTTGCTCACTTCCTGACAGAAAATGTTGCAGACATCTTTTCTGAGGAAGAAATGCTCTGTGACACATATTATGGATTCGCTGCAGAGGACCAAGCCGTTGCCCCCGAGGAAGTCCCTGCAGGGAACCTCGTTTAGTTGCCTTGGACTTAGCTCACTCATTTGGTATTGGTGTTTTGAAAACAGCTTAGACTCCACCTTTTCCACTGGACCTTGACTCCAGCTTTATACAAGGAATGTAATAATTAAACCTGAACTCATTTGCTTTTGCTCATAGATGTTGTGTTATGGTGAACAATTGAAGTATGATATTAGAACTGTTAGTATCTTGGATCCATTTATTGTCTTTACTTAGTACAGCTTACTATGCTATAACACAAGCGTAGGCTGGGCATGGCCGGCCCGGCCCAACAATTTGGATAACGGATCGTGACATATTTTAAGTGGTGGCCCATGCAGGTCGACTTATATTGTTTGGTTACGTTATCGTACCATGCATGCCTGCAATTAGGATCTTAGGACAACTTGATAATGCTTGGGACGAACATTTAGAACACCTAGAAGATTATTAGAATTACAATATTAGGGGAAACTCATCACAGCATATATCTGTTAACTATGATTAGCCTCTTGCTTGAAATTTATGGGGTTATAATTTTGACCAAAATAGAACCTTTAGGATGACCCCTGAGAATCTCACTCTAAATCCTACCTCGAAATCTATTTTTGCTTGTTTCCATTTACTTTTTCTTGATTTGTTGTTGAATTTGATTCATGATGTTCGTTGTTGACTTTGATTTTGTATCGAGATAAATTTTATGGATTGAATTAAGGTATATTCTGATAACATATTTGATGAGGACAGTGAGGAAGGTAAATGTCTGCTTTAGTTATGGAGTTTAGAATTTATCGCAGCCATACTAGCTGGTATGACAAAAACATAGAGCTAATTTTGGGTATACTTATCTTAGTTATAGAATTTAGATTTTCTCGCAGCCATACCGGTTGGCGTGGCGAGAATTCTAGATAACATGATTATAGGGTATATACCTTAGTTATGGACTCTATCGTTTATTGCAGCTATGCTTACTGGCATGACGAATATTCTGACAACATGATTTTAGATAGACGTGTATAGTTATCAGATCATATCTTAACTTGGTTCACTTTGTTATGACCAGTTGAGCAAGAACAAATTTCTATCATTATTTCTTTGTCCTATCATTATTATTTTTTGTTTGTATTAATTTTGTCCTACTTACAGCAATCACCTTTCTCGTATCTAAATTCTGTCAGCTACACTTTGAAATCTTTCGAATTCTCGTATCTCTTTACTTGGAAAAGACCGAGGAAGTATCGTAATCGAAAAGTGATAATTATCATCAATGGTGATCTTGGTAGGAATATAGAGCATTAGACATTGAGATAGAATTAGTGGAAGAAAATATGATCGAGATTAGAAAACAAGAAGAGACCGGTAGTGTCAGTTTGGAAACGATTACACTAGAGAATTATTTTTGGGTATGGATTATTTTGGAAAGAACGTAGGAGGATTTCGAGTAAGAAGAACAGTAGAATATACATTAATGGTGAGAACTGTAATATCTTGTAGTTATATTTTTAGAACTAACAAGGATGTTCGAGGTCGAATTGTTTTTTGAGAACCGAAATATTTTTAGGTTACTGATTCTTGAGATATTTCATATCCGAACTAAGGCTATGATACTAAATTTAGGAATTTAAAAATAGAGTAGAGATTATTATCGCCTGCAGTGATAATAGGAGATGGAGTAAGGAATTGGTAGGAGGATGATTGAGAACCAAGAGAACATAGAATTTTTGAGTTATAGGAAAATTTAGAGAATTTTGTGGAGATATTTAAGAAGGATAATATTTGAAGGTATAGGTTGGAGGAAAAGGGAAGGTTTAAAATTTATATATATATATAATGGAGAATAAATTTTTATATGGCATAGGGGCATTAGATTTGAGTAATACGAGGAGTGTGATTTGAACAAGTTCAAGGGTTTCATAAACCTTGATTCAGAGATTTCAGATCTAATTTAGGATAAAATGGACGAATTTGGATTTAAAGATGATTAAGTTGATAATGGGTACAAGTCAAAAAAGAAAAGGGATCGAGTTCTAACAAAGGGTATACTTCATGGGTGATGCCCTTAGAATAAAGGTCAAGCCTATAGTATTATAGAACAGTTTAATTTTTATGACTGAAGATTATGATTTTTGGTAGTAGTCATATAAGGGTTTGATTTTCATGATTGAGGATCATGTTTGGGCTCGTAAGAGAAAGGTATAATTTGGAAATAATGATTGGATAAACTGGGTAGTAGTAGAGTGAGATGATTTGAATTCCTTCTGCAATACTATCTTTGATTTTCCTATCTTAGTAAAAGGAATTTGATTTTTTTCCCTATCCTTGAAGCATTCTTTAAGTTTCAATATTGTTAAACTCTAATTTTCTTTGATCACGACCAATCGACTTTGGACATCTCATTTATCGTACCAATATTCTTGATCCTTGATCGTACTCAATTGATTTAAATTCAGTCGTGACCTGGATCTCTATCAATATGTTGCTCTTGCTTGGACTACGATTATATTCTTCATCATGTCTAAGTACTGTTTGATCAAGGTTAGACTGACCTTATCTATGATCGTGTCGAATTTTGATTATGATCATGTTTGGATTTTAACACTCGTGCCTAAACTCTTTTCTGACCATGACTTGATTTCCTGATTATACCTGAAATTCTCATGTTTAGTCATGCCTAGATGACCTGGCACGACTAGACGACTTTGATTTCCGCGATCGTAATTCTAAAGATCGTGACTATACCTATTAATCTTACCCCTGAAACATGCCTGGAATTTGATCTCCGATCATGACTATCTGATTCGACTACAGACTTAGTCGTGTCAGAAATAGGGCATGATCGTGTCGGAATAACTTTTCCTGTCGTGCCTAAATTTCGATCCTCTAGTCTCGAATTTCATTCCTGATCATGACTAGATTTAAAAATTTTGTCGCCCTAAATCGTGCCTAAGCGATTTGAGTCATTCTGAAACCCTTGAGCATGTTCGAGCCTTAATTTTTATTGTGATCAAGTGGCTTCGATCCTTAGGAATTGATCGTGCCAAATATTTCATTATTCCTAATGAAGCCCAATTGCGTCGTTTTCGTATTTGAACGTGTCTCTATAACCTTGAATCCGATTTTATCAAGCCTAAATCATATTGATCATTCTATACTTAGACCTGATCCCAACTTGATCGTAACTGAACAATTTTGTTTTTTCTAGCCGCGACTGCACGCTTAAATAATTTGAATTTATTTCTTAATTGTGCCTAAAACCTTGATCCTTAGTCACGACTATACGATTGAATAGTCGTACCAGAATTTAGACTTGATTATATCTGAACGATTTTCTATTTCTGCCGAAAATTTGATTATGTGGATACTGTTGGCCCAATGATGGTATCATGTTTTTGAATATGGTTAATATGTTAAGTTTAGCATTTCATTATCAATAATCTTCATACTATCGCTATAGCATTTCTACTTATACTTATACCTTTGGTGATATGTGTCTATTGGTTTACATATTAGTGATATGAGCTTATCTATCTTAAATTTAATCGGGTTGCCAAAATCAAAACTATGTTTTTGATTGTGGTCATTCAATTAAGTTTAATCATTATGATATCACTAACATTTATGCTATCACCTTAGCAATTTTACTTAAACTCAGCATTGTCCTGATGTGCATTAATCTTATCATACTTGCTACTATGTATATTGCTTTGTTCGTCTAACATATACATGCGGAAAAGTAATAAGCAAGATCAATGTGGACATATGCAATGAAGAAATCATGGTGGGCCAAAGACGATGGATCCCACAAGATTTTTCTGAACCACCCGACGACATCTCTGGAGCCACGCACCGGGGGTTCCGCTGCCCGGTCAGCGGACGGGGGTCGAGGGGGCAGCGCCCCTCGTCGGGGGTTCGGGGGCGAAGCTCCCGAAAGGTATTCAGTTTGTACAAACTGGATATCTTTGGACAGCTGCCGCCAAGGGAAAAAGTCAGCACCTATCAAAGGAAGAAGC
Organism: Iris pallida; assembly: GCA_029216955.1. Lineage (NCBI taxonomy): Eukaryota > Viridiplantae > Streptophyta > Magnoliopsida > Asparagales > Iridaceae > Iris > Iris pallida. The sequence goes on along the minus strand of JANAVB010014796.1, from coordinate 11,712,932 downwards.
CAAGCCATGCCATCATCATTTCAAGACTCTGAAGAAGCCTGCACCTGCCTAAGTTTATCTGGAGTCTGTAATGAGTCTTAGGAATTTTTGTAAACACAAGAAATGGATGGCAAAATCGAAGCTAGGGCAGAAATAAGCCCATGATCATTTTTGGTGGAAAATGGCATACCGACGGTATACCGGTGTATACCGGCGGTATACCGGTGTATACCGGCGGTATACCAGTTTTTGTTCACAGAAAGTTTCTGTTTACAAAACCGGCATACCGACGGTATACCGGATCATACCGACGGTATACCGCTTCCGAAACGTTGAAATTCCAACGGTCGGATTTCCAGCCATTAATGATCCTAACGGCTATATTTCTAGCCGTTGCAATCACAGACCGGTATACCGCCGGTATTCCGGATCATACCGGCGGTATGCCGGTTCGTGGACTGAAAAGTTGCCTTGAGCTCTTTTCAATGCTTTGGTTATAAATAGCCTTGAACCCCTTCATTCAAGGTTGATGCTTTGAGCCTAAAAATTTCTAAACCACCAAAGCGTATCCACAAACAACTTTACAAAAGCTTTCATTTGCCATCCACAAATTGTGTTAGAGTTATTGAGTTGAAAAGTGAGATCTTCATCCTATTGTATAAGGAGATCAAAACCTATTGTGAAAGGTTGAAGTTGGAGAGTCTTCGTATCCAAACTCTCGGTTGAAGTTGGAGAGTCTTCGTATCCAAACTCTCGGTTGAAGTTGGCGAGTTCTTCGGATCCAAACTCGTGTTGAAGTTGGCGAGTTCTTCGGATCCAAACTCGTGTGTAACTATTTACTCAAATAGTGGATTAAAGCCGGAGAGAGTTCCGGGACTGGAGTGCCTCTTGGGAGGATACCAGGATACATCGTGTGTCGGTATTGTTATTGCTTCTTCTCTTGCACTTATAATTTTAAATTATCCATTAGCTTGTGCTAAGTGCTTGATTAGTTAGCTTGACCCTATTCACCCCCCCTCTAGGGTTCCTACAATTGGTATTAGAGCAAGGACTCTATTGTTAGGCTTAACATCCTTAGAGTAGATCCTTGTTATTTTTCTATGGCATCGTATTCTTCCTACTCCTCCTCCGATAAAGAGGGTTTTACTTCTAGTAGCATAGACAATCATGTTTCTTCTAAATGCAAGAAATGCTCTAAGTGGAAAGCCATGGCTAAACAATCCTTAGAGATTCTTGACAACCTTCATTCTACAAATGAAGAATTTTCTGACAAGGTTGTTCATTTAGAAGAAGCTAATGAGTTATTGAGAAATGAAAACAATGTTTTATTATCTAGACTTGATTCTCAAAACTCATCATGTGTTTCTTTAAAGAGTTTGAATGAGGCTTTAATTTTGAAAATCAAATCTCTTTACTCATCAATAGAAGATCTTAAGAGGCAAACTCATGAGCTAAATCATTTGCATGATTCTTCTATTGACACTTTAAAGAAACAAAATGATGCTTTTATCTCTAGAATTGCTTTATTTGAAAAAGAGAATGATATTTTAAATACTAAATTTGATTCTCTTACTTGCATGCATGATGATTTGCTATTAGAACATGATATTCTTAAAACCAAATCTTCTCATGCTCACTCTAGAGATATTCATCATTCTAGTATGTCATATGTTCATAACCATGCTCATTCTGATACATGTGCACACACTAGTATTAGGTGCTTCTATTGCTCTCGCATTGGACACATGAGCTTCACTTGTCCTATTCGTAGGAGTTTTTCTACCAATGCTAGAGTAAATAGTATGTGGGTCCCTAAAGCTAATAAATGTGGATCCAAGTTTATTTGGATACCAAAGTCTTCATCTAATGTTGTAGGTGAAGGTTCTTGTATCGGGACATAGCACCGAGGAGCGTGTTGGTGGTTGCAAAGCTCAAAGGTCATCTTCTAAGCAATTGCACCAACACAAGTGTGGCCACTAGAGCCACGTTGGTAACATGCTAATCGATTCTCTTTAAATGGTTTATATTTGTAGAGTCGAGCATGTTTCTCTTGATGTCTTGCTACTAGCTCACATTGATATCCTTAGTTGTTTATTGTATAAATCAATGTGAGATATAATTCTAGCATGACTAGTTACTTAGCTTAAATGTTTAGTTCACACTTGTAGTTTATCACTCTTTTTCTATTAAGTGTGACACATTTAATTTATGCATGCATGTTTTTCTTAATCTCTATATTATAAAGCATGCATATCACTCTAGTCCATAGGAGCTTGATTTTGATTTGAGTTAATATGATTTTAACTCTCCGTCTTTAAAGTTTTTGAAATAGTTACTTCTTGCCGGTTTGTTTTTAATATGTCATATTTATCTTAATCGGTATTTGTGAATATATATGTTTAGCACAAGCTTCTTATCACTTGACAAGTATATACTTATACTTTCACTTTAAACTTGTGCTCACATAATATATTCATTATTGATTCTCATGTTTATTTTGATTAAACTTCTTATGAATCAATTATGTCTTTGCCTAATAAAGCTTATTTATATGTGTCACGACCCGTACCCTAGAGTAAGGACACGAGAAGTGGGTACGTCCAGCCTACGCCGCAGTGTCGGCGGTAGAACGCTGTTCTAGGTCATGAACTATAACTAACATAATATGAATACTCTTCATAAGGAGGCCAACACAGAGGTATAACTCAATCACAATCTATAGATAGAAAATGGTATGATAAATAGATAAGGAAATCCTCAACTGAGGTACAACAGAAACTAAATACAAGTCTCAACATCTCTACAACATACAACTCTGAAACAAAGACATAAGCTAAACATGAAAGGGAATAGTCTAAGCTATCTACTCTATACAAGGTATCATCCTGAGCAGCTGCCTGAACCTCGCCAGGGGTCCAGGTCGCGAGTGTCATCTAGGCAAGCTCCAAGTAAGGGGGTGCATGGTTCCTCATCATCCTCTGTAAAATTTTCAACAGGTCCAGTCAGGACAGGAACGAGTACATTTCATCAAGAAATTCCAAGTAAATGACAGAGAACTATAAAGCAGTTATAGACAGTTGTATTGATGAATATGGCAGTTTATGTTCAGGTGATGGTAAGAAAAACAGATAAAGTGCAAGGAAAGTAAATAACTAAACAAGAGAAGAATCATAGCAAGGAAGACTGTAAAATATAATCTAGCTGAACTAGAGTAACATAATGAGTTCAGATGTACAATATAAGTCGAGTGTAATCCCAAAGTGAGTCTAATACATGATGAGTCGAATGTGATTCTAATCATTGTTCTAATAAGGTGATTCGAATAAGGTGATGCGAATAGTGATTCGAATAAGGTGATACGAATAGTGATTCGAATAATAATCAAACAATGATTCGAATAAATTCTCCAAGTGTGTTTTAAAATACCGAGATCGACATGTAAACGGCTGTAGGTAATACGACACACCACACACTCGCGAAGTGTGTGATGGCTATCGTTCGAATATAATGCACAGAGGGGTGATTCGAATAGGGGGATATGTCTACATGCCTAATCAGTATTTCCCCGCCCAGTCTAATACAAATGAATCCACAATCCAACACATAAGACGAATACAAGTCCAACCAACATATGAAGATACGAATAGGGTGATTCGAATAGTGATTCGTATGGTGATTCGTATGATGATTCGAATAATAGAGGTAAGACAAGTAAGTATATGTGTCGCATACATGGATTCAGAAAAATACGTATTTGTAACAGAGAATCACATACAGCTAACTAGAACTGAAGTACAGTAATTGACAAGTAAATGAAAGAACTATCAGAGAATGTACTCGCCTGATACTCTGAAAAGAGTAATAAAATATCAGATGTCTGCACCGGAGTCACAAAGTCCTAAATAGAGCAGTATGGGTTATGACATGTTTAAAATAAGATAAATGAAGTCTACGATGCAATCTACATGATTCTAAGTCAATTCTAGGTCAAAGTCAACTCTAAGTCAACTTGGTCAACTGTCTAGGTCAAACTAGGTCAAGCCCTAGCCCAACAAGTCTAATAAGTCTCACTAGGCCTAACCAAGCCTAGTCTAGCAATCACACACCAATCACAAGGCTATACAAGCTAAACACAAACCACACATCAAGGCACATCCACATTTTGGCTATTTATCATGGAGTTTATATATGGCTATATGTATATGTGATTCATATTTTTACAATATTTTACAATGAGAGCAAGTTAGAGAGGGAACTAGCATGTAAGGCTATGTGTGTGAACATGGAGGTGAAATGGAAGGCATAGGCTATACTATCTATATGTTAATTACATCTCAAACATGTTAACACAACAAATTATATATATAATGTATATTATATAGGTATTCAATTTAGGCACTCTATATGAAGCTTACAATATTAGGCATTCATGAACTATATATATATAGTACATAACTTTTATGTACATACATGCATCCCTTAACTCATTTATCAAGCATTTCCTTCATGACATACATGTTCCCATAATCACATTATTATATATCATACATAGGGAAACATGTATATCAGTGTCTATAGGAATCAGTCCTAGGTTCTCATGTGTAGGGATCACATATGTGTGTATGTGTATGAAACATGAGAGTTCAGTCAAAGAATGTGGGTGAATGGCATCCTGAAAACAATAAAACAGTGGAGGCAACATCAATCTCAGATTATTTGCATTGGTATTCTCAGGAAAATAAGTAAAATAGCTACATCCCCATGAACCAACCCAATGTATTCATACATGTATATATATATATCATCAATTCATTAATCAACTAAACATGGGTGGTGAATTAACATGGCAAATATAATCCTTGAAAATCAGTTTCCAGGTTTGGGAATTCTCAGATTAGTGAAATCGAAATTTAACATTTTCAACAGTGAAACAAAACCTCAGTTTTATATTCCTGAAAATATGAACTTCCCTCTACATATCTAACTGAACTAAAGGCCTACTCCAAGGCAAGTATCCATATCTGACATGAGCAAAGGACAGTGATGCAAGGTGCAACATGATGTGTAGATGGCAGTGGCTAAGTAAGTGCACAGGTAGGTAGTATACTTGAGTATGCAGGACAAGGTGCAACATGATGTATAAAAAAGAAACTTGTTCTCAGGTTTGTTAGGATTCATGAATGTGTCTAATGTGTGACAGTGTGTGGATAGTGAGGCCTGTGTGTGTCAAGAGAAAACAGTGAGGGGAAATCTGAAATAACAGTTCAAGGTCAAAACGAAACCCAAATTCCCCATGCCAATGTGAACCACCATGAGACTAGTACTCAACACATAAAGGTAATTTAGCTTTGCAATAAACATTAGGAAAACAGTTAACAGTGCACACTGATACATTCCAGGTTTCAACATTCAATTCTCAGTTTTCTAGTTTACTGAAATAATCAGACAGATGTGTGTGTGTGTGTTAAGGTGAGGAAAGTTTCATGTGTGTGTGTGAAGAATGTATGCTCTGTGTTATAGAAATAATCTCAGGTTTTAATACATAGGGATTTCTCAGTTTTCAGTTTAACATATTACTCCAAAAACCAAATCAGTTCCAGTTTATGCAAACAGTCAAGAAATCCTCACCCTACTACTTCAAAATTTACACAACCCATTCCCTTAACCAAAATCAGTTTTTTCAGGGTTTACAAACAACCCAATATCAGTTTTCAGGTTTCAACTGTTAATAGTGAATCTCAGTTTCACATTTCTGAAAACTTGATTGATACATGAACTATTCACATTCGAAAACCAATTTGAAAGTCCCAGTTTTTCCAATACAATCAAACTCCACATATGTGCACATAATAGAGGTTTAATTACAAGTAATTAACAGTGTCCAATGGGTCAATTGATTGCTAAAATCCAATTTAGGAAACTAGACAGAAATCAGAAAAATAGACTGATAATGAGGTATCAGGAAAATAGGAAATGGAGAATTTGACATGAAAATTAAACTAGAAAACCCAAACAGAGGTGTATGAACATAACATGGTGTTGAGGGAGTCATTCGTGTCCAGTAATTTGGACACGAAGTGTCGAATGTGACTATGAACAGGTGGTTTAAAATTACAGTGCACTGTGCGTGCAAGTGTCGTACGGCCATGTCAAGCCCTCGTGGGCTCGACACAGTGCTCGAGGCACCACGTGCTCTTGCACTCGTGTCGAGGGAACATAGGGCTAGGGACTGAACACCCTGCCCCGTGTCCAAGTGTCGCTATGTCGAAGTTAAGCATGCGTATCAGTGGGAAATATTCTCGTGTACAGTTCAGAACAAAATCAGTGCGTGCCAAATTCCTATGTGCACACACATCGAGAACCCGTAAAATTTTGTGGGTAGGATGTCAGTGATTGCCCCTCGGTGCTGACCAAATTTGGTCGGGTCTCGTGTCGTGTCCAGTGAGAACTGGACACGAGGTAGCAGGACAGTGCACAGTGCTGTGTACAGCGTGTTCGTGTCCAATTTGGACACGGACACGACACGGTCTCGTGCTCAGTGACATGGTTCTGTGATCTACACCTATAGGGCTAAAATATTGTGCAATAGTTTTCGAAAATAATAACATTTTGTTCACTATGGCAATACACCAAACACTTGATTTAAAACCTAGATACGTGTCCGATACGGACACCAAACCCAAACCAATTTCTACCAAACTCAGCCTATAGGTCCCTGGTACCTAGATGCATGCATCCATGAAGAGAAATCACAAATTTAACTATGTATGAGGGCATTTACCTATTGAGTGAAAACTCAATGAAAACCTAGAATAGGGGGGGGGGGTGTCCTCTTCAAATGATGATGCCCAAAAGCTTATGAAACCTTGCTAGCTAGCTCCCTTTAGCACCTTCAATGGTAGGGGATCCCAATGCAAGAAACTAGGCTCAATTTGGAGTTAATTTGAGTCTTTGGGGAGGAGTTTAGGGAAGAACACAAAAGAGGCAAATAAAATGAATTAAAAATGATGCAAATGATTAATGTGATGCATTTATAGGGGGTGGGGATGTGTGTTGGCTGCCAATAAGTTAGGGTTAGGGTTTAGGATGAGGGGCTAAGGTTTCTCCAACAATTTCTAGCTAATCTAAGGGCTCACAATTAAAGTAACATCCTTTAACCTTTAGCCTAAAATATCTTTTAACAAATATCTAGATATTTCACTAATGTAATTACTTAATGAAACCCTCTAACTTAGTCTCTAGGGTCATGATTAACAATCTAGATTAGGCTAACTTCTAGGTCAAGTCTCAACAATGTAACTAACACATATTTAATTAATATAATTCACAATTTCACAAAAGTGTCAAAATGACCAAAATACCCTTAGGCTTAAATGTAGAAATTTGAAATCCTAAACACATGATTAGGTCTCCTTGGTCATGATTAGTCTTCTAGGTCATGCATGACTAAGGTTACACTAGCAAAACACCAATGTCACATTTTACTCAGTTAAATAGTTTTAAAAATAACTAAAAATCACCAAAAAATATATCATGACTTAATTATCATTATTAAATGATTTAAAATACAAAATTTCAAAATTACCCTCATTTGGAAAACTGGGTGTTACAATATGTGCTTTGAATTTGTGATAGTTTTTCAAACTCTCATTAAGGATACATGACTATATTCATTATATTTTTATTTACATGTAGATCATGTATTTCTTATGTTGATATTTTTTTTGTATAAATATCTTTATGTGGACATATGAGTTAAGCTAAAGTTTTATATTGACTTGAAGAGTATTTAAATATACTTTTTACCTTCAAACTTGTGCTTATCTCATACCTTAGCTATTGATTCCTTTGACCAAATTTATTCTTCTTGAATCAATTAGCTTCTTCCTTAAAGTCTTCTTTTGATGATATCTTCTTGACTTTTTGGTTGGCATTATGGATACATGTTCTTAATTAGTTTTTAATCTTTTCATGTATGCCTATTCGTGATATATATAGTTTCATATATATTAGTGATTCCTAACTTTTGATATTTATTCGTTTTATACCTTTAAGTTAGGATGTTGAGAGAGAATATTTGTTTATGCCTTGCCCTTGACTATTTATGGAAGTTCTTTTAAGAATCACATGGTTTTGTGCTTTGTCTTGTTTTTATATTTACCTCCGTTTTTAGTGCACATTTTCAAATCGATATCTTCTATATATATACTATGGTGCACTATGAAAGCTCTTTGAAAAATGTACTTCTTGATATCTTTAGCATTTAGCTTTCTTGATCTTAATGATCTTTCTTTGCTCATTCCTTGGGTTTATGCTTCTTTTTGAATTATTGTTGCCCAATGATGTTTTTGTAGCACATGAGAATACCTGTAATTGTTACATCATATTTCTCATGACTTTAGCTACTATGGTTTGAGCTTTTATGTTGAAATTTTTCCATTTCTAGAGAATACACTTATTTCATAATGGCTATAATATTTTGCATTCTCTAGATCGATCTATTATTTTATTTTCTTGGATTAATCTCAATACTTGGCAAAAAGATTTACTTTATTACGTTTTCATGAATATCTCTTTTGGCCTATACTTGATAAGAGTCTAATTTATTTATTTGTCATCTTATGCTCTTATCCTTGCTTAGTAAAGAGTCTATAAATCATTTTGTTCATTCAAAATGTATTTTCCTTTTTGTGAACTCCTTGCTTAAGCAAGTATTTTTAGTGTTAGTGACTTAAGATTTAATGAGCACATTTATCTTGTTAAATAGCTTCCCTCATTAATCTTATTTGGATTATATAGTTTGCTTATTTGTGATATATTATTAAGCTATATAATTTGGTTCACTTTCACTCATCTAGCTATTGTTTTTCATATCAATCCGTACAAGATATGCTAGTTTACATAAACAAGATCTGTGATTCTTCTAAATGTAATTTGTAGCCTATTTTAGATACATATGTTTGTTCTCTAAAACTAGTTTTACAAATTCTTGTTTAGATCTTGTTTCTCTTGGAGGTTTGTGATTCCTTACTTTAACTTTCTTCCATACTAGTCATTAGTATCTCTTAAATTTCTCTCACATTTGAGTCATGATTTCATCATATTATCTTCTACATCTCTTCTTGATTATAATTGCAATCTTTTAAATGAGAATGACTCTTTTCTATTTGTTTTCTATTGATTTGTGAGATTTTTTTTTATATGTGATTTTCTCTTGATGAGATTCATTAGATCATATTTATTCATTTGTTTTCTTTATGAATGATCCTAATGATTAAGTAGTCCTAAACTATCTAATTTTGTAAATGTCAAGTCAATTTATTACTCTACTTTGACTACTCATGGTTTATCACATATGACCTTTGCTATTTGAACTTTATTGGTCTTTCATTTAGAAGTAGCAAAGTTTGGATATTACCCGGTTGATGGGTACATATTTGATAAAACATACCTAGTCCATGCAAAGCAATAAATTGGTTGATTATTTCTTAATTAGATAATCATGGACATGATGTTTGAGTTTCATTTTTATTTTATTTTTGAGCTATATTATGTCTATCATCATAATTGTTCTTAATTGACTTTATTCTTTTTTTTTATGATAACATTTTCTCAAAGGATAACATACATTGATCTATCATATTTAAATATGAGATCCTTCTATATAGACTAATGTATATCATCTTTTGATTATATGTGCTTAATTGGAATATTCTTTTGATCTTTCATCTTTAGTGGCTATTAATTGGATATCTTCTCTTGACTAAAGATGATATTATTCGTCTTTTGATGATTTTATAGCCTTATATGCATTGAGCAAGGAGGAGAAATCCATAGTTGATTTATCCCTAGATCTTGTAGTTATCTATTTTATGCTATAAGTGCTTTGGAACTAGATACGCATATTTTGAGGGGGAGCAAATTAATTGATTCAATTCATTTATACCCTCTAATATGTCGTATACCTAGTTCATCATGGACCCATATTTTCCTCTATTTCATATCTTATTGATTGAGGTCATGATATTTTTATTTTGAAGGATTTATGAGAGTGTATGTAATTATCCTTATTATCTTATCTCTCTCTTTCATATGGGTTAAATATGTCATCTTGCTAATATTAACTTTCAGATCTTATCTTGATGAATATTATGCTTTCGTTGATTTGGCTTTTCTTTCATGCTTAATTGATTTGGCTTTTCTTGTTGAGGACTTATCTAAAATTTATGATTTTTATCAACTTTGGTAGTACTTTGAGGGGGAGCATTCAAGTCGACTGAATTTCTCCTTCTCAAGTATTTTTCTTCTTTACCTTCATGTTTATCTAAAGGGTATTCATATAGCATGATAAGGTAATTGAGTTCAAATGCATAAACTTGGATAAGCATATAGATCTTGCCCTCATGGCTTTTATTTAAAATCCTTTATTTCATAGTTCTCTTCCAAAACTAGAGCAATATTTCATATCCTATTGTGTTTTGTATTTATTCCTTGAATTTCAAGTTGGTAAACTACTTATTTCTTGTTTTTCAAATACTTTTAGTTTTACCAACCATATTGTGTTTTGACAAGCAATTTTCTAATTAGTACTCTACATTTGGTATGTAGTTTTATACACTTGTCTTTACACACTTCTCCCATTGTTTTTCATTAGTATATCTTGATCATGATTGTCTATGACTTCCCCATGCTCTGATTTCTATGCGTGAGATTGATTTCATTTTATCTCTTAGTACGGGGGAGCCTATTTTTGATAATGGCAAATCGGTTAAGTTTAGTACGGGGGAGCCTATTCATATAGCATGATAAGGTAATTGAGTTCAAATGCATGAACTTGGATAAGCATATAGATCTTGCCCTCATGGCTTTTATTTGAAATCCTTTATTTCATAGTTCTCTTCCAAAACTAGAGCAATATTTCATATCCTATTGTGTTTTGTATTTATTCCTTGAATTTCAAGTTGGTAAACTACTTATTTCTTGTTTTTCAAATACTTTTAGTTTTACCAACCATATTGTGTTTTGACAAGCAATTTTCTAATTAGTACTCTACATTTGGTATGTAGTTTTATACACTTGTCTTTACACACTTCTCCCATTGTTTTTCATTAGTATATCTTGATCATGATTGTCTATGACTTCCCCATGCTTTGATTTCTATGCGTGAGATTGATTTCATTTTTATCTCTTAGTACGGGGGAGCCTATTTTTGATAATGTCAAAGGGGAAAAAGTAAGTTTAAGTATGCTTTTATAAGTAATCTAAGTAGTATGCTTTTAGTGATATTGCTTATATCTTTTGTATATTAGTGATACATGCATCTATTGTGTTCATACTAAACTTAACCGATTTCCATAATCAAAAAGGGAGAGATTGTTGGCCCAATGATGGTATCATGTTTTTGAATATGGTTAATATGTTAAGTTTAGCATTTCATTATCACTAATCTTCATACTATCGCTATAGCATTTCTACTTATACTTATACCTTTGGTGATATGTGCCTATTGGTTTACATATTAGTGATATGAGCTTATCTATCTTAAATTTAATCGGGTTGCCAAAATCAAAACTATGTTTTTGATTGTGGTCATTCAATTAAGTTTAATCATTATGATATCACTAACATTTATGCTATCACCTTAGCAATTTTACTTAAACTCAGCATTGTCCTGATGTGCATTAATCTTATCATACTTGCTACTATGTATATTGCTTTGTTCGTCTAACATATACATACAGAAAAGTAATAAGCAAGATCAATGTGGACATATGCAATAAAAAAATCATGGTGGGCCAAAGATGATGGATCCCACAAGATTTTTCTGAACCACCCGACGACATCTCTGGAGCCACGCAACCGGTCAGCGGACGAGGGTCGAGGGGGCAGCGCCCCTCGTCGGGGGTTCGGGGGCGAAGCTCCCGAAAGGTATTCAGTTTGTACAAACTGGATATCTTTGGACAGCTGCCGCCAAGGAAAAAAGTCAGCACCTATCAAAGGAAGAAGCCAAGCCATGCCATCATCATTTCAAGACTCTGAAGAAGCCTGCACCTGCCTAAGTTTATCTGGAGTCTGTAATGAGTCTTAGGAATTTTTGTAAACACAAGAAATGGATGGCAAAATCGAAAGCTAGGGCAGAAATAAGCCCATGATCATTTTTGGTGGAAAACGGCATACCGACGGTATACCGGTGTATACCGACGGTATACCAGTTTTTGTTCACAGAAAGTTTCTGTTTACAAAATCGGCATACCGACGGTATACCGGATCATACCGACGGTATACCGCTTCCGAAACGTTGAAATTCCAACGGTCGGATTTCCAGCCTTTAATGATCCTAACGGCTATATTTCTAGCCGTTGCAATCCCAGACCGGTATACCGCCGGTATGCCGGATCATACCGGCGGTATGCCGGTTCGTGGACTGAAAAGTTGCCTTGAGCTCTTTTCAATGCTTTGGTTATAAATAGCATTGAACCCCTTCATTCAAGGTTGATGCTTTGAGCCTAAAAATTTCTAAACCACCAAAGCCTATCCACAAACAACTCTACAAAAGCTTTCATTTGCCATCCATAAATTGTGTTAGAGTTATTGAGTTAAAAAGTGAGATCTTCATCCTATTGTATAAGGAGATCAAAACCTATTATGAAAGGTTGAAGTTGGAGAGTCTTCGTATCCAAACTCTCGGTTGAAGTTGGCGAGTTCTTCGGATCCAAACTCGTGTTGAAGTTGGCGAGTTCTTCGGATCCAAACTCGTGTGTAACTATTTACACAAATAGTGGATTAAAGCCGGAGAGAGTTCCGGGACTGGAGTGCCTCTTGGGAGGATACCAGGATACATCGTGTGTCGGTATTGTTATTGCTTCTTCTCTTGCACTTATAATTTTAAATTGTCCATTAGCTTGTGCTAAGTGCTTGATTAGTTAGCTTGTCCCTATTCACCCCCCCTCTAGGGTTCCTACAGATACTAGTGCTTGGGTTTTGCCTATGTTTTGGTTTCTAAAATCGTATCTTAGATCGTGTTAAGTGGGTTTAGATCACTCCCAAATTTTCAATCACGACCGAACTTAGATCTTGATCGTGCCTATGCGACCTTGAGTCTGATTTTCATCAAACCTAAACTTCCAATCATTCTATACTCGAATTTTGATTCCCCTTTCGATTTTCCTAGTCGTGATTGAGATCATGACTAAATAACTTAAATTTATTTTTAAATCGTGTCTGAACAATATTGTTCATACTACAATTTTTATCGTGCCAAATTCATTAGCCGTACTAAAGGATTTGAATTTGATTATCTTGATCGTATCGAGTTATCGTTCCTTGATCGTGCCTAAACTCTTAATCGTGTTTGATTCCCCTGCCAACCTTAAATTTTGAGGACAAAATTTTTTTAAGGATGGTATATATGTAACCTCCGTTAATCGAATTATTAGTTTTTTTTTCAAAATTTTGTATTTTTTGAATTTTTTGAATCTTTAAAAATAGTTTTAATATCAAGTATATTTTCGATCACGATAAGCTAACGTTATTTGGTTGAATCTTTGGTTTTGAGGAAAACTATATTATGTGAAATTTGTTATATATATAATTATGTCCTCTTTCTAAAAAAAATTCATAAGATATAAATATTAAAATTATATATAAGAAATAGTTGTCAAAATATTATTTTAAACTAAATATGCTTTTATCGCTAATAAATATTTATTTTGAAATCTTATAGCTATAACGATTTGAGTTATTTTCCCCGTACCGGGTCAAATCTTTTCGGCCTCATTTTCTTGCCTACCAAGTTTGGAACTTGGATCGCGGGTTAGGATCTTTGGGTTTAAGTGGTGATAGATAATAATAGCTAAATTGCAATTAGCTAGTATTTATTGACTAATTAAACTAGTGGAAAGTAACAGTATTAGCGGTTAGCATTTAGGGTTAGTAGTTAGTTTCTTTCACTATTTTTCTCTTTTTTCTATTACATGTACATTTAGCCCTCAGGGTTTCCCCTTCCTATCCTATAAATAGGCACACATCCCCAAAAGTTACATCATGACAAAATTGTTAAAACCTAGAATTCCTACTAGCCGTCATCTCCCTGATGTCCTGACCACATCAGCCCTCTTCTGTCTTGAGCTGTCGGCTATCGTCGTGCTCCGCCATCCCCTGCCATTCCCAGAAACGCCATCCCCTACAAGCACTTCCACCATTCCCGATCAACATCCGGCCAACTCGGCCAGTAACCGCCCCTGGCCCAGTCGATCCCCGGCAACTATCACCACCATTATTAATCCACCAACATCCTCGTTCCTCCCTGACTTCCGTCATCAGCCCTCGACCATCACAACCTTCATCATCATTTCCATTGCCACCACCGATAACATCACCACCAGCAAAACCAAACAACCGACAACCACCATCACCTCTGCCTCATCTCCGTCCTACGACCAACCAACCCACCATAATAATAGAGTTAGAGAGGGAGAGAATCTGACCTAGCTGCCCTCCGCCAACCGGATTTCTCCCCCTCTAGAGTTGTTTTCAGCACCTCCGGCCACGGGATCTTCCCCAATCTTCCGCGGTGGTGCCCCAGAACCCCGCTGGAAGCAGACTACTCCGCGAGTCCTACTTTCGATACCGCCGTCGCGCCTGACTGCTCTGCCCGGCTGGAGTCGCTTCGTCGGCATCTACGCCTCCGCCGGCGCCCCTTGGTGAGCCCCCTCTGATCGCCCTCCTCCCATTGTTTCTTCTCGAGCTCTTAGTTTTCCTAGCTCTGTGAAATAGGGAAAGGGAAGAGAAAAGGGGGTCAACATATGAATCCCTTCCTCTCGAATTTAAGTAGACCCCTCTATCCCTCTTTCCCTTCACATCTATTCTACTATATAATAGGAAAACTTAGATGGTAAAACTTTTGAATTCCGAAAATATCCTTACATACTTATACTAATTAAAAATAGTTCATTAATTTTAATAAGGACAACTTAATAATTAGAAAGATTACCCTTTGGTCTTCCTAAAAAGTCTTCCTAAATTAATTAAAAAATATTAAAATACGTGCAAGTCACGTGCACATATGCTAGTTATTGAGAATTTGGGAAGCAACAGCAGCCCCTGCATTCACTATATTATGTATAGGTTAGTTATTAATTTTTTTATTATTAATGTTAGCTTTTTTAAAATGTAGTCATGTTAGTTAATAAGTGAAAACTTGGGGTTTTATGTGGTTTAGCTTAACATGATTTAGGGTTAATTGGGCTGCCTCCTCTTGGGCTTGTGCTCACTGACTTTTTGGGTTTTAATATCTGAAATTTGATTAGGTTGGGTGAATCTCATGATATATATATATATATATATATATATATATATATATATATATATATATATATATATATATATATATATATATATATATATATATATATTTTATATATATATATATAAAATATATATATATATATATATATATATATATATATATATATATATATATATATATATATATAAGCCCATATGTATTATGCATTAGACATGTATATTTGTACTTATAAGTAACTATTAGCATATAAGTATATTATTTTGAATACTAATATTATTATTATTATTCATTTAAAACAAGTGTAACAAATATATATATATATATATATATATATATATATATATATATATATATATATATATATATATATATATATATATATATATATATATGAATTTGTGTTTACTACAAGAAAAAAGACGTTTCTTGACGGTTTATTTCTCGACAGTCGTAAAAAACCGTCAAAAAAATGGGTTATCTTGACGGTTTTATCCTTACGTCAAGAAAACATCCCTTTTTGTGTTATGTTACAAAATTTCACCATAATACTTGACGTTGTTAGAAAAACTGTCAAGAAAATCCATTGCATTTATTGATGGTTTGGTTAAACCGTCAAGTAATTCATGTGAGGGAAAATTTTTGCACATATTTTAGCTGTCATTCCAGTAATTTTGTGGAATTATTTTTAAATGTTAAATGTACAATTGACGGTTCTGCGATCGAGAAGCCATAGAAACTCTGCTCCTATTTTTTCCTCTCCCTTCCCTATTGACCCGCTCTTTTTTCGGTTCCGCTGAAATTTTTTCGATCGCATTAAAAAAAACCCCTCTCTTTTACTTTCTCTCATCGTCCTCATCTCTCCTTCTTCAACCCACAAATCCCTCCTCTTTCGAAATCTTCTTCTCCTCATTCTTCATCTCCCACGCCCAAGAGAATCCCAAATTCCAAACCCTAATCTAACCCTAGAAACCCCCATTCTCCGAAATACAGAGACGACTTCTCCTAACCCTAGAAAACCCTAATTTTACGAGGGATTTGATGGAAACTGAGGATGCCGACGGAGAATGAAAGGTGGAGGAGAAGATTGCTGGTGGCGGAAGGGCTCTGGAGGCCCTACGGTCGCTCATCATCTATCATTTCCTCTACTCACGGAAGTCCTCAAAGCTCGGCCTCAAGGTCCCTTTTATTTTTGAAAATTTTGTCTAGTGTCACGTGTTGTGTCCGAGTATGCGTCCGATGCAAAAGGGTGCGACAGAATTTTTTGTTGATTTTATTCTCCTAATTTTTCTTGAATTATATGTTGTACGAGACCACCTCCCATTTGCTAACATGGACTATGTTCTTGCTACAAATCGAGAATGACAGGACAGGGTTAGAGAGGAGGTTGTGAAGGAATGTAGGACGAAAATTCCCAGTCCAGATGACCTCAACAAGTTCAAACAGGTTAGTAGCTACTCAAAACCATAATCAATCATAGAATAAATGTAATAAAAGATTTCCAACACCTACCACTTCTAATGACATGTGCAAATGATTCTCTTGGAAGCTTTGAGGCTACATAGTCCAGTAATATCAATGGCAAGAACGGTTTGCTAAAGATGTGATTTTGGGTGGCTTGATGATACCAAAAGGTACGATGTTGACTCTGCTAATTACTATAGTTCACCACAACAAAGAGCTCCGTGGTGAAGATGCGAAGGAGTTCAATCTTCTGAGGTTCGAAAATGGGATCACGAGGGCTGTAACACCCAGTTTTCCAAATGAGGGTAATTTTTAACTTTTGTAATTATAATTATTATTTATTGATATTTATATCACATTATGAATTTTGGTGATTTTTAATCAATTTAAAATTGTTTTAAGTCATGACTTGTGATTTTGATGTGCTGCTAGTGAAACCCTAGAGACTGTCTGACCTAGAGCCTAACCATGTGATTGGGATATTTATTTATCATTTTTAGCCTAGGGGTACTTTAGTCATTTTGACATATCGGAGTTATTTGATTAATTATTGGAGTGGTGATTGTAATTTTTTACCTTGACTAGTTGAGACTTTGAAGGCTAACCTAGATGTTGACTCTAACTATGGTGACTTGGTTAGCATGGTGAGACCCTATTCTAACTTAATGTCACGACCCGTACCCGTTTTTTTTTCCGGATACGAGATGTGTCCAAGCCAGCCTACGCCGCAGTGTCGGCGGTAGAACGTTGTATAGCCACAATGCTCAAAATCACAAGTAATGCTCATTCACAAAATTAATTTAAACTTACAATATTCCCAGTTTTATGTTTGCAGAAAAATATAAACTTGTACAAATATTTGAATGACTACAACTCAACTATCTAGCTAGTCTCTAGGCTTTTGTCTGTAAGTACACTCGTATCTCCCATGCTAAATGAATCCACGGCTAACCTAAAAAATATTGGTTTTCAGTCAGGAATGGAACGAGTACAATTCACTGAATGCAGTTCTAATACATGAAAATGACTATATAACATAGGTTAGCCTTTAGACATATGATTTATAAAAAGAAAATGAAGAAAGACAGAATAAAACTGAATACCAAGAACAGAAAATAAAATACAATAAAATACTCACCAACTGACCGACTGAAGTACCTTTGATATGTGATCGGTCTCGGGACAATTATGCGACACGGTCTACACTATCTACACGGTCTAAAGTTACACGGTCTACACTGTATAAAGTTACACGGTCTACACTGTATAAAGTTACACGGTCTATACTGTATAAAGTTACACAGTCTATACTGTATAAAACAATAATAAATTACGGTCTACACGGTATAATGCAAGAATAAATCACGGTCTACCGGAATAATACAATAGAAATCATTGTCTACATTGTCTACACTGTCTAAGGTCAAATCACATATCTTCGGTACTTCACCTCCCCCGACACCACAAAGAATAAAATCAACATAAAGACTGAAATCACACATATATCGACTAACAATGATGCATAGTAAAGATTAATACTGAAAATAAACAATAAACTGTACTCGCCTGTGGTCCTTTATTGGTGAAACCGATAATCCAAACCACTCAGTGTGCCACAATAGTCAAAATTTATACAACAGTCTCCAGATGCTGAAATAGACATTACCAATGTTCTCAGAATAGTCAAATTAGCTAGGATTGCCTGTCCTTAAGTCCAATTTTGGACACAGGGGCAAAACGATAATTTTGGGTCAAAATAGTATCTGCCGTTGGACCCGTTTTGTACCGAAAAGCGTGCCAGAGTCAATGGTTTCTAAAGTCATCAAACTATATGTCTACAAATTTGTTTTGATGATACTAACCCAACGGTATGTCCAATTTTGGATTCCGATGAACTGTGCACAAAATCGCCCGTTGAGTCGGATCGTGGGGCCCGCAAAACGACGATCCAATCAACTGTCTCAAAATCGGACCAAACTTGGCATACAAGATCAAAAAAATGATACGGTTCTGTTAGCGCAAGTTTCA
The DNA here is from genome assembly GCA_029216955.1 of Iris pallida. Classification (NCBI taxonomy): domain Eukaryota; kingdom Viridiplantae; phylum Streptophyta; class Magnoliopsida; order Asparagales; family Iridaceae; genus Iris; species Iris pallida. The sequence continues at coordinate 11,694,157 of JANAVB010014796.1, read as the reverse complement.
TCTTGATCTGACGAGCATGCACAAAGTAATTGAGAAATTTGCACAGGGCCGATACGGTAAATTTTGACAGATACGCATCAAATTTCGTCGCGCACACGCGACCAATTTAAATTTCGTCAAAGCCCACACGTCCACGAAGCCGTTATGTACCTTTCGATGCTTTTGATTGGCAACTACGTTGCCCGGATTGGCGGGACGCACATCGTATCAAAGTGTTTTTCCTAATTTTTTATATTTTGAAATAAGTTTTTATCAAAATTGGGAAAAGGATTTCTCGACGCTCGGTCGATGAAATTGACTTCCATAAAAAGGGTTTGGCATCCCAATAGGTTGTCTAGGACTGCCTTCAATTAGATTACTAATTTTCCCTACGGATTGGCAGCAATTTGCCTTCCAATATGGGGTCCAGGAATAGAAATTCTGTCCTGTTTCGACAGTTTTTCTCGAAATCTTCGTCTCAAATTTTTGGGCAATCAGATATGTACAGGAAATTCTACTTGAAGGGATTTGGTCGTGGTTATATGGGCTATACCTTGGGTTCGATAGGACGGAAAACGATTGCGTATTTACAGAGAAAACTAACCTCGAATATGAGGGGTTCGGCTTGGCTGTGTCCTGTGCGCGCGAGCTCCCTGGCCGATTTTGGCCGCGTGTGGTGGCGGCGCCGGCGGTGGGTGGCCGCCCAGGTGACGGGGATGAGGGCGTGGCTCTAGGGTTTTAGGATTATATGAGATTCTCTCGATCTTATATGTCATTTATATGCGCGGTTGCTGGAAATAGATGCGAGCGGTGCTCTCGGGTTTGAGGGGAACATGGCTCGGCCTGGGAAGTCTTGTTGACACAAAGTCACAGTCAACCAAATATCGACAACATTGACTAAATAATATTTGTAATAATTCAATACGACACACGACGTCTACATTAAGCTCAAGTCAGACGACAGCTCAGTCTCCGCTTTTCAGTTGTTTTTGAGTCTGTATTTTACATTTTTATTGAGTCTAGACTTATGTAAACTGTGTCATGCTGAGCTCTTGAGACTTGACCTATAGCCTACCCAATAATCCTCAAACCCCACCATCGAAAAAATTTCCCACTGGCCACTTAGACCAGCTCTGTGCTCTAGAGACAGAGTTCGGACCGAACTCTGCCTCCACACAGAGTTCGGGCCGAACTCTGTCCCCTAAAAATCAGCAACCTTAATTTTAGGGTTAGCTGATTGCAAGTTGTCCAACGGCCAAATATTTGAAATTTCCTACCCGAATTCTGGCCGAATTCTGCCTACAAAAATACTATAAATAGGCCATGAATTCTCTCATTTCAAATCATCCAATCTTCTCTTCTCTTCTCTCTTAAAGCTCAGAAAAGCCATACCCTTCCCATCTACTAGCCACAAGCTTCCTAAGTCTCGAGTGCTCAGCATCTCTCAGTTAGGAGTCTTGTGCAAGAGTTGAAGAAGTCGCTTGGACAATTCCAAGCAAATCGCCACTGCGATCCTCTGTAAGAAGTTGACGTGCTCTTCTGAAGAAAAGGCACGGGTTGTAAACTACTATTTCACAAATAGTGGATTTAATCCTGAGCTAGAGTTCTCAGGCCTGGACTAGTCCTCCACGAGGGAAACTAGGTTAAAATCGGCTGTGTCTGCGTATGCTCTCTTGATTCTCTCTTTATTTTCCGCATTTACTCTGATTGGTTTTATTTGTGATAGAGTTGATTTTTAATTGGATATTATCTCTATATACTCTATTCACTCCCCTCTAGAGTTGCCATCTGTTCTTCAATTGGTATCAGAGCTCTGTTCTCTTTACAAGGACTAACATCCTAAGAGCTGATCCATGGCAACCACACAATCCTTGATTTCCAATCATGGTGAAGGTCAGTCCACTCATAGGCCTCCCCTATTTGATGGAACTAACTACACATATTGGAAAACAAGGATGAGCTTCTATCTTAAGTCTCTAGACTTTGACCTGTGGACTGTCGTCACTGACGGTTACAAAAAGCCCGCCAGGATAGTTGTCGATGGTGACCTCATTGAGAAACCACACGACAAATATTCTGTCGAGGAGAAGAAACAGGCAAGTCTAGACGTTAGAGCTATCAATGCTTTATTCTGTGCTATAGACAGGAATGAGTTCAACAGGGTCTCTACATGCACCACTTCTCATGAAGTATGGAGACTTCTAGAAGTGACGCATGAAGGAACCACACAAGTCAAGGAATCTAAGATAAGCCGTCTCACTCAAGAATACGAGGCTTTCAAGATAAAGCCAAATGAGATGATCAGTCAAATGTTCACAAGATTCCTCGACATCATCAATCCTCTATCCTCGCTCGGCAAGCAGTACTCAAACCACGAGAAGATTTGCAAGCTACTCAGGGGGCTACCAAAGATTTGGAACCCTAAGGTGACAGCCATCATAGAAGGGAACGATCTCACAACCATGTCAATGGAGACCTTGATGGGTAAGCTCATGACTCACGAGCTTGACCTCAAGGACTTCGAAGAGCCTGCTCCGAAGACTAAGGAGATCGCACTCAAAGCTCATCGACGAAGGGCTGATCACGATGAGACCGAAGACGACAACTCGGATGATGAAGACCAAGCTCTCATGGTTCGCAACTTCAAGAAATTCCTTCGCTTCAATCGAAGAAAGAAGGAATCACAAGAAGACAGCGAAGAAGAGCCAACCTGCTATGGTTGCAAAAAGACTGGACACGTCCGAAAAGACTGTCCATTCTTGAAGAAGGGCAACCGCTATGAGAAGCCATACAAGAAGATCTCATCAAAGAAATATGCCAACACAAGTATTTGGCATGAAAGTGAAGCGAGTGACTCCGAGGAAGAAAAGGACTCTCCTCAAGATACAGCAAATGTGTGCCTAATGGCAACTTCCAACAAGGTATCTAACGAAACTTTAGATGACTTCTCTTTTGATGAACTTGGCGATGCCTTCACTGATTTACTCAATGATCACAAAAAGGTCATTGGTAAATACAAACATGCCAAGGATAAAATCAAAAGTCTTGAAGTCGAAATACAAAGAATTTCTCTATTACTTGATAACATTAGAGACACGACACCCACTGATAACACTGATGAAGTATCCAAGCTTAAATTAAGCTTACATGATGCTGAAGCACGTATTGAGCAACAAACACAAGAAATTACTACACTCAACACGATGCTTGCTGAAGAAAAGAGTAGACACAAGATTTCCATGACTAAGATATATGGGTTAAATATTAAGGTTGATGAACTGCAAGCTGTTTCTAAGAGATTAGAAACCAAATTGGGAAAACAGGTTGCTCAATCTCAAATCCAATCACATGGGCACAACACCACTCATGCTAGTCAACCACATCATCCACATGCAGCACGTAACCATGCTTCCATATACACAAACTTTCATAAACCACGCGTACGTAAGAATAATTCTCATGCATTACACAATCATCATGTTGCACAAAGACACAATCAACATCACTCTACATCTAGAAATTATCACCATGCCATGCCATATAGACAAGATCATCATGACATGCCATATAGACAAGATCACCATGCTATGCCATATAGACAATATCACCATACCATACCACATAGACAATATCACCATGCCATCCCACATAGACAACATCACCATGCCACTCACTCTATGCATAATCATCATCACCATGATCACCATGCTAACTCTACACATCATCCATGTCATATTGCTTATAGATATCATTCTCATGCTCCTAACGTAAATAAGAATGCTATCTGTACTTACTGTGGATCACATGGACATATCTCACCACAGTGTAGAGTTAGAAGACTACTAGATAAAAAGATATATGCATGGTTTCCAAAAACTAACGTTTCAGGACCCTCAAGAACTTGGGTACCAAAGGTCACATCTACTCTTGATGTAGGTGGACCTTCCCTCCTTAACTGAAAGTAAGTGGATTCTCGATAGTGGATGCTCGCGACATATGACGGAAGACGCAAATCTTTTTGCATCACTATCGATGAAGAGAGAAGGATACGTATCCTTCGGCAACAATTTAAAAGGGCACATAATAGGTAATGGTATTATTGGTCATCCTCCTTCTCCTGTAATAAAGGATGTCTGCCTAGTGACCGAGTTAAAGTATAACCTGCTCAGTATTAGTCATCTTGCTGATCATGGATATGATATTAACTTTGGACAAAACAATTGCTTCATCTATGATAGGTCAACGTGAGACATTGCTTTTGAAGGGAAAAGAGAGGATAACATTTATATTTTCTATCTATCTATAGATACTAACAATGCAGGTAGATGACTATATGCCCACAAAGATGAACGATTACTTTGGCACCAGCGTCTTGGTCATGCCAATATGGATGCTATATCCAGGCTATCGTCCAAGAAGCTAGTGAGAGGATTGCCCGATATCACATTAAAAAAGGACACGGTATGTGCCGAATGTGAAATGAACAAGGCAACCAAATCCTCATTTCATTCCATCAACTCTGTAAGTACTACTAGACCCCTGCAACTACTCCATATGGATTTATTTGGTCCTAGTAGAGTAGCTAGTCTTGGTGGTAAGCTTTATGCTTTTGTTATTGTTGATAATTTTTCGAGATTTACTTGGGTTTTCTTTCTCACAAATAAAAGCGAAGCTATTTCGGTTTTTAAAGTTTTTGTAAAGAAAGTTCAAAACGAAAAAGGCTACATGATTACTCGAATCCGAAGTGATCATGGAGGCGAATTCGAAAATTATGATTTTGAAAAGTTTTGTGATGCAAATGGTTTTGCTCATGAATTTTCTTGTCCAAGAACTCCTCAACAAAATGGTGTTGTGGAGCGGAAGAATAGGACTCTTGGCGATATGGCTAGAGTCATATTGAATAAATTTTCACTTCCAAAATACTTTTGGGCAGAAGCTGTCAGTACAGCATGCCACATTTTGAATAGGGTGCTTATTCGTCCCATTACGAAGAAAACACCCTATGAGCTTTGGTTTGGGAGAACCCCCAATATTTCTTATTTTAAAGTTTTTGGATGTAGATGTTTTATCCTTAACACCAAAGACAACTTAGGCAAATTCGATGCCAAAGCTGACGATGGTATTTTCCTTGGCTATGCCGCCAAGAGTAAGGGATATAGAGTTTTTAACAAAGGCTCGTTAATTGTGGAAGAGTCTACAAATATGACTTTTGATGAAGATAACAGTACAGCAAGTACTCTTGATGATGACGTTGAGCCATCAACTTCTACTCCAATGAATACTTCAACCGAAACTAATTCTCTGGAGGGCTTGCCTAAGAAATTTTCTTTCAAGCCTTCTCATCCAGAAAATTTAGTGATAGGTGAAATTTCACGTGGAGTAACTACTAGATCATCACTAAGAGACTCTATTGCTAGCACTGCCTTTATTTCACAAGTTGAGCCGAAAAACATTTCTGAAGCTTTTAATGATAAATTTTGGATTTCTGCTATGCAAGAAGAACTCAACCAATTCGAGAGGAGCCAAGTGTGGGAACTAGTTCCTAGACCGACTAATCACTCGATAATTGATACTAAATGGGTTTTTAGAAACAAAGTAAATGAAGATGGTTCAGTCACACGCAACAAAGCTCGTCTAGTAGCTCAAGGATACAACCAAGAGGAAGGTATCGACTACGATGAGACGTATGCTCCTGTTGCTAGATTAGAATCCATTTGGATGCTCTGTGTATTTGCAAATTTTCAAAATTTCAAATTATTTCAAATGGATGTTAAAAGTGCTTTCTTGAATGGTTTTATTAAGGAGGAAGTTTATGTAAAACAACCCCCTGGCTTTGAAAATCACAAATTTTCTGACCACGTGTTCAAGCTAAAGAAAGTGCTGTATGGTCTCAAACAAGCCCCTAGAGCTTGGTATGAACGGCTAAGCAACTTCTTGCTTGAGAAAGGTTTTTCAAAAGGGAAAATTGACACTACACTTTTCATAAAGTCTTTGAAGGACACTATTCTTTTAGTACAGATATATGTAGATGATATTATTTTTGGTTCTACTGATGAAATCCTTTGTCAAGATTTTGCCAAGTGTATGCAGACCGAGTTTGAGATGAGCATGATGGGGGAGCTCAACTACTTTCTTGGGCTGCAAGTCAAACAAATGATAAATGGAACCTTCATCTGTCAGTCGAAGTATACAAAGGACATGCTGAAGAAATTCGAACTTGATAATATCAAACCAATCAGCACTCCTATGGCTACTTCAACCAAACTGGAACCAGATGAGAGCGGCAAACCCGTAGATCAACGTAAGTATCGAGGTATGATAGGCAGTCTACTTTATCTTACTGCTAGTCGCCCTGATATAATGTTTAGCGTTTGCCTGTGTGCTAGATATCAAGCAAATCCTAAGGAATCGCACATGACCGCAGTTAAGCGTATCTTTAGATACCTTAAGGGTACGGTTACAGTGGGCCTATGGTATCCCAAGTCAACATCATTTGACCTCATTGGTTACTCTGATGCTGACTTCGCTGGGTACAAGGTCGACCGTAAAAGTACGAGCGGCACGTGTCATTTATTAGGAAAGGCTTTAGTCTCTTGGTTTAGCAAGAAGCAGAATTCTGTTGCACTATCCACAACAGAAGCTGAATACATCGCAGCTGGGCGTTGTTGTGCACAAATTCTGTGGATGAAGCAAACCCTTGAAGACTATAACTTATCTTTTATGCACATTCCAATATTCTGTGACAACACTAGTGCTATAAACTTGACTAAGAACCCTATATGTCACTCACGCACAAAACACATTGAGATTAGACACCACTTTTTGCGTGATCATCAGCAAAACGACACTATTAACTTAGAGTTTATTGACACCGATCATCAGCTAGCAGACTTCTTTACTAAGCCATTATCCGAAGAGCGCTTCAATTTCCTTTGTCGTGAACTTAGAATTTTAGATGAAGCTGTCATAAATTAAAACTACACCTGCATAAATATCGAGTATATTATGATTCTCTCATGATGAACTTGCTATGGGTACAAGCCGAAAGGGCCCTTCTGACAACAAGGCGTAAAAGCCTAAGCGACACGGTGCACTAGTCCTCAGGACTACCGCTAGCTGGGATCCGGCCCCTGCAGCTAATCCATGGCAACTTCAAACTATTGAATTATGATATATTTCCTTGTTTATTATATGGTTCGTTTTAATTTATTACTGCTGACATACTATTTTTTAATTTTATTCTGCTATTCTTCTACTTCTCTACCTAACTGATTGAATCTTTCAAGCATTTGTCCTCATATCTTACTTGATTTCCATACTTAACCATTTTTTTTGCCTGACTTAAGTTCTGGGACATGGACCCAGAACTCGGGCCGAACTCTGCCCCTACCAGAGTTCGGGCCGAATTCGGTCCCCCTGTTCCAGAATCGGGGACAACTCCAACCGTTTGATCAATTGTGATCCAATGGTCCAGATTTACTCCGACCAAAGAAAACCCTCCCCTTATATTCGGGTTTTCCTCTCTCTTCTTCATTCTTACCATCACCTTCACCTCTCCAAACATATTTTCACAAACCCTAACCCTAGTTTTCTCTCCAAAGTGCTCCATTTCTCATCAAAATCAAGGAGAAGGGCTATTTTCTCATTCTCTTTCACTGTTCATTGTTGATTTAAGGTATAACTCCTTCTTCTTCTCTATTTCAATTCTCTAATTTGTGTAATGGCTCCTCACTTGTTCAACTGTGGAAAGAGATCTCGGACCGAGGGTGCATCCTCGTCGATTGCTCCTCCTCCCGTTGAGCAACCCGTTGAACAACAACAACCACCTCATCCGTTGTTCAATCCATCTCATCCCCGCAATCTTAAAACTTATGACGACCGATTATTTATATCACTAGAAGCATCCAACGAGTGGTTTAGTGATTTTTGGACCCGTCCGGTATTCACGGGACATCCAATTAATTTTACTATTTTCTCTCAATATGACTCATTATTTCACGACCTTTGCCTTGATGAGTTAGTCACTGCGAGTTCTGCCATCTATCGCAATGCCATCCAAATGTTCTACTGCAACTTGACTCATGATGACACTCACATTTATTCACGAGTTGCGGGTATTGATATATCCTTTGATGACTTTGACTTAGCCGAATATCTTGACCTACAAGAGCCCAACTCTTGGGAAAAGCTTGTTGAAGCCCGGTCGTTCCGCTTTCCCGACGGAACTTTCCTTAAAAGCTTCAAGGACGACTTGTGCACTCCGAACACACGTCCTCGCAAGCTTATGGCTAAATTTCTTAATCCATACTTTTCTGAACTTCATCGGATTATTTTCAACACTATTCTGCCAAAAGCTGGCTCCACCGATGAAGTTACATATTTTGAGATCTCAGCCCTGTATCATCTTCACTATCGCATCCCCTTCAATCTTCCACGTACCATGATGGACTGGATGATAAACTGTAGGAAGAAACCATGAGCCCTGGTTTATCCTTTGTATCTTTCTATGGTTCTTCGTGCGTTCATTGTTCCTCTCCATGACTGTCCTTTCTTGCCTGCTCCTGTATTCCTTTCCAAGGCACGACGTCTTCAGGCAGTCGTCGCCTCTCTTGATACTTCTGAGCAGTCTGATGATGAGGAGCCTGACGCCCCTCCACTTGGACAGGATGCGCCACCTCCGCCTGCTACCCTTGAGTCCATTCAGACCATGCTCCGGGATCGTTTTGCCCTCGAGGACGATCGCTGGACTCAGCTGGACTATCGTACTACTCTGCAGATGAGTGCCCTCGGCAACTCCCTGCATGACATACGGTACTCCCTGTCTCGTCATCCTACTTTGCACATTCCCATGGAGCGGGATCCTGAGCGCGCGGGCCATCGCATTGACGATCCGTGGGTCATGCGTTACATGGATCCGGATGCCGCATTTGTGGACCCCAGCCGTTCCTTCCCTGGTTCTTCAGACACCGCTGGACCCTCTCATGCTCCGTGATGGAGATGGCTATTATCTGATGCTGCTGATGATGATCCTAGTTTATGATTTCCAGTTATTTAGTTTGTTTTTGGATTTATGTACTTGGGTTGTACTAAAACTCTGGTAGTTTGTTGCCTTTGGTTCTGTGTGATGACACTTTTCTGCTTATCGTAGTTTTCTATTCTATGCTAGTTGCTCATTCTGATTATTCATATACAGTTTCTTCTCTGATTGGTGTGGTTGCATCATTATTACTTGTTTATATTGCATTTTCTATGAAGTTCATTCATATGCAGTTTATATTGCTAACTGCCAAAAGGGGGAGAAATATGTATATTCTTGATATAATTGTTCCTTTTAGTATATATGTGCTTTTTGGTGCTTTTGGGAGATATTATTTATCAGGCCAACAGGTTCAACGCATTATTTACGGGGGAGCTATTGTTTCTAGCTCGACACCGTTCACCGATTACGGGAGAGCTATTATTTCTAGCTTGGCATCGATTATGGGGGAGCTATGTTTTTATAATCAACTGTGTCCAGGTATGAATATTGAATATACATATATTATTTTGTCAATTATCAATATGGGGGAGATTGTTGACACAAAGTCACAGTCAACCAAATATCGACAACATTGACTAAAAATATTTGTAATAATTCAATACGACACACGACGTCTACATTAAGCTCAAGTCAGACGACAGCTCAGTCTCCGCTTCTCAGTTGTTTTTGAGTCTGTATTTTACATTTTTATTGAGTCTAGACTTATGTAAACTGTGTCATGCTGAGCTCTTGAGACTTGACCTATAGCCTACCCAATAATCCTTAAACTCCACCATCCAGAAAATTGCCCACTGGCCACTTAGACCAGCTCTGTGCTCTGAAGACAGAGTTCGGGCCGAACTCTGCCTCCATACAGAGTTCGGGCCGAACTCTGTCCCCTAAAAATCAGCAACCTTAATTTTAGGGTTAACTGGTTGCAAGTTGTCCAACGGCCAAATATTTGAAATTTCCTACCCGAATTCTAGCCGAATTCTGCCTACAAAAATACTATAAATAGGCCATGAATTCTCTCATTTCAAATCATCCAATCTTCTCTTCTCTTCTCTCTTAAAGCTCAGAAAAGCCATACCCTTTCCATCTACTAGCCACAAGCTTCCTAAGTCTCGAGTGCTCAGCATCTCTCAGTTAGGAGTCTTGTGCAAGAGTTGAAGAAGTCGCTTGGACAATTCCAAGCAAATCGCCACTGCGATCCTCTGTAAGAAGTTGACGTGCTCTTCTGAAGAAAAGGCACGGATTGTAAACTACTATTTCACAAATAGTAGATTTAATCTTGAGCTAGAGTTCTCAGGCCTGGACTAGTCCTCCACGAGGGAAACCAGGTTAAAATCGGCTGTGTCTGCGTATGCTCTCTTAATTCTCTCTTTATTTTCCGCATTTACTCTGATTGGTTTTATTTGTGATAGAGTTGATTTTTAATTGGATATTATCTCTATATACTCTATTCACCCCCCTCTAGAGTTGCCATATGTTCTTCAAGTCTATGCGTAGGTTTTTTTCTCGGTTCTGTGTGATGTTCTGCTCGGTCTGGCTAATTAGTATTGCTGTTGCTCACTATTTTCTATCATATGATATATCTATCCATATATTTATTTATCTATATCTATATATTTATTTATCTATATCTGTATATATATATATTTGTCTATATATTTATTTATTTACTTATATACTATTCCCATAAGATCTAAATAAATCCCAATAGCATCTATTCCTAGTGCAAGGCCTATTTTTATAAATACGAATACATGTATATATTTATATAACATTTATTTGACAAGTAATATAACCAATAATAATAAAATAATATTATATAATAAAATCTCTATAAAAATAATAACAATAATAATAACAAATTCAATAACTCAATAATGGTATATATGCCATTGCGTACAGTCCAATAATCCCCAGAATATACAAGGACCTATTTTATACCAATATCCTTGAATATTAACTAATAAGGATATTTATAATATTTAATTATGAATACTTAGAAATATTCATCAGGTCATTAAAACGGAATACAACACAATCCTACCAAAATACGTCAACACGAATGTCATTGAACGTCCCGCATGACTACATGGGCTTGGGCTCAGTTCGGGTCCAGTCCGGGCTAAAATGGTATAATCGGTTTCCCTAAACTCAATAATATAATTAATAAATAAATAAAACTTCGGCAAGGGTTAAGTCGCAACTTGGCCTGGTTTTCCTAGTTAGGACATCGCTATGGCTCGGCCTTCCCTACCAGGACTAATATTCTAGTAAAATCACGCCATCGCACTATCCGTGCCACGATCTCTAGTCACCTTGCACTCCAAAACTCCGCCATGGCTAAAGTCATCTACTGTAATAATTAACTAAGTAATTATTTATAAAAATATTAAAAATCACCATTTAATTCAAATAAATAAATAAAAATATAATTTAAAATTCCGGGAAGAGGGGTTACAAATCTACCCACCTTAAAAATAATTTCGTCCTCGAAATTCTAATTCGTAACTATTCCTTAAATTCAAAAAGGAAATCTACCATTATCTTAATCTCCTCGAATTTTAATTCCTCAAAAATAGTTTATATCCTCCTCCTAGCCATTTTGTAACTACGAAACTCTGAGGACTTCTACCCACCTTTGGACACACTACTCCCTCAAAGCTATGTCACTAAAACTTTATAATCTTCCATCTACTTGCTAAAATAGATATCTACTGCTTTTGGCCTCTATAATCCTCTCCTATCTATCAAATAACCCAAAAGCTAACAAGCAACAAATTTACACAAGTAGTTAAGAAATATTGGTAAATTCTAATAAGTATGACTATTCGTCACTCTACAATAGGAAGGATAGGAAGATAAGAAAAAATAATCGAGAGCGAATATGAAGTTTCCAGAGCAGTAGAGGATATCCAATGATGTAGACAGAAAGAAAGTTTATAAGCCCTTGACTTATTTGCTAGATTGTGCTACTCTAGTCCAGTCACTTGCTAAATCGAAGAACCCTTCGCCTCTTAGAGTGGCTTGCAATCCGTGCAATACAGAAGTTCCATTCTCGAAATTCTAAACAAGGTTCTATAATAGAACGAAATTTGAGAAGTCAAGATCGTGATCTTTCTCGTGGTTATTTAAACATACGAGCAAGGGATAAAATGCAATACAAGATCGTATCGCGACTTCCAGGTAGATGGAATAATGGTTACGAATGACTTCACATTCTAAGAGAGGGAGACTACGTAATAGGTATAGGGACCTATTTCAAAAAGTTTGATTTTCTAGTCCAAATATGGTGGTATGCATGGATATGTTTTACGGGGTCTTAATGGGTTCCCTGATTGGACATCCATCGTTGGTTGGAAGAACTTTGGATTTCAATCTATATTGACTGAACAAGACCCCAATGACAAAACTTATTTCTACTAGGTTAGGGTAACCTAGAATAGGTTTCCACCCTAGTGGTTGAGCTAGTTGCCAGTCAGGTTTGTTAGCTAGGTCCCTAAAGCCTAAAATGCGCCTTTAGTGACTTTTGTGTTTAAGTAGCACGAGAAGGCACAATTAAGTGGCACACTAGTGACATGTGCGTAGTGGGCTTCGAGTAGATCACAACCATATATTGGGTCGAAAGGTTCGAGTCGAGGTTGAGTCTCTAAATGTAGCCGGAAAGTATACGGGTATTATGGTAAGGGTTATAGGTAGTCCTTTTGACCTGAAAGTCGTGTCATAAAAATAGTGTACAAGGGGACGTGTTTGAGTGGGACATGATATACCTAGATGAAGGTGGATTCGTCTATGACTTGCATGCGAAATTTGTTGGATAGAAATAGCTGGTCTCGTGCTCCGATTTTTAATGACACGACCGGGGACCTAGAAATGATCTAAATGGAAAGTGGGAGTCCATGGGCACTAATTATCATCCTAATGGAAACTATTCTAATCAATCGGTAATCCTCGTATATTCTAAAATTTTAGAAGGCTTACAGTCTACCCACCTTAGGAGCTAGGACATGGTTTAAGAATAATGAGGTTTGAAGAATTCCAAAGTTCATTATCGTGCCTCGACTCTTGTTAATAAAGAATAAGGCGCGGCGTAACGGAATACGATAGATATAAGTCAAGTCAATGATCGTTCCTCAATAAATGGAAAACGAGTGTGTACAATGACACATGGTCGATAAAATAGGATGACCTACTCGCCCACAGTATACAAGAGTTATCGACGGGGTAACCAACTCTAAGGCACATCGCATGAAGAGGTTTCTAACAACTGAGTCGTGAATTTCTATTTGCGTCAAGCCTGCCAGACTATTGTCACAAGAGTTGTAGTGATCATGTATTGCTATTGATAACTGGTAGGTCGTAATATGACAAGATATTTAAGCTATAGTATTGGCTAAGCTAGTGACTGTAGTGTTCCAATACTAGTTAGGTCTTAATAATAAAATTGACATAACTAGGGTAATATTTGTTGGAAACTAATCTCGAAATAAGGGGCTACCATAGTCACGGTAATTGATTATCCTTACCTGTCTACTCATCTCAAGTTCAGATAGCTAGAAGGTCCAAATAACAGTTTGGGGGTCGAGAGGAGGACGAGTAACTCAAGGCAAAGTTCTAGTCACATGGCTAGCCGATGGTAGCTACACTTGTATATACAACTATCATAGCCATGGAGATACTCGGTATCTCTCTACCAATTACGAGCCTTCGTCTCTCCAAATCAGTGAAAGACAAAAACAATAAAGAGTTCAAGGGAGATGTCACTGAATACAATTACGTGTTTCAAAGGCGAATGTATAATTCAAGAGGAATTATCAATACAGTCGTGGATGAGATCCTAGATACCTCGATATCTCAATCTACGTGGAATAATCAAAGAAAGAGCGAACCAAGTGCACTACGGTTGATCAGACCGTAATACATCGATTCTGATTAGTCAATATGTTAGTAGGCGTCCCCAATAGACACATATCTTGAATCAAGCTCGATAAAAGAGTAAGCTTGCAAAACTAGGCTGTAATAGCAGCATTGGTCAAGATAGTCAAAAAATACAAGTATACAAGATTTTTGAAAGAAGGCACAAGTAGTTCGAGTTTTGTGAGAATCAAAACCTTATCCGGTGTTCTTGCTTATACAGTCTTCCTACGATCTTCTTATCCATAAAGCCTTGGTCGACTAATGGGTTATGGACCTCTGAATTCTATATTCTAGGTGAATCTGTTAGCATCAATCAATTACCTCGTCAATAGATCACAAGGACCACGGAGTGCTAGGTTGGGAGACAAGCTACCCAACTTATAGAACTTTCACTAGTATTGGATTTGGATCTTATGGGACACACAGGGCATTTTTCTATCCTTATAGTACCCTAAACTTGTAATCACGTCTGAAGTCGTTTTACCGAGAATTATGCCTTGCCCGTATACTCGGGCGGTGGTAAACCCTTGGTTCCGTGATTCATATGTGATATGCTATCAGATACTCTGCCTTATATTGACACAAGGGTAACTACGATCAATAGATAACCACTAGCTATAGTTTTAGGAATATTCTATAACCTATATTTTCTTAACCTAATTTTAACTCAAGGGATCGTGCCTCGCCAGTGCGCTGCTGGCTACAGTGAATCCATAGTCTTCCTAATTCAAATAAAAGACGACAGTGCGCTGCTGTCCTGCCATTATAAATTAACTAACATTCCTTTAATTATATCTGTAAAAATTTGTGAGCTTCTAGAGATTCAAACATGTTGACTATGAAATAAAGTGTAAGTATTTGTCCTATCAGTCACAACCCTTTAAAATAAAAGATTGAACAGGAAGGAAATAACTGACGACAAAAAAAATACAATATTCTAATATCTATTCCATGTGTATTCAAACCATTGAGAAAAACCTCGAATCGAAACTAACTCGAGGTCCGTATATGGATAACAAATCAAAATTTTTATAAAATAATGATTCTTAGGGCAACTAGGAATTAAATAGACAATTCGGACTAGGATATGGGGATGATATCTAAGAGGCAAAGAGAAGGAACTAAACAATTTATCAAGGTTAGATCATCAATCCTAGAAAGTTCGATCTCACCATGTGAATAATCTATCCATATTAGGATCATATCGTCATATCAAGAGGTAATAGTGTACCTATAGGGATCTGACAAACTATCAAAATTAATAACTCCTCATCTACATTGTATGGCCTAGACTACCCATCAGTAAATTTGTATAAGGGACTCCTAGTCCTAGTCATTCTCTTAAATTAAATTAACCTTAACTTGTGAATGAGCATTTCCTAGTCGCAGGCTCGCAATAGTACGACTAACTTAACTACCATCACGAGTTCGCATGATTTGTGAAAACTGACCTGCATGGACCACCACAAAAACTTGTCACAACCCGCACCCGTTTTTTTCGGATACGAGACGTATCCAAGCCAGCCTACGCCGCAGTGTCGGCGGTAGAACGCTGTATAGCCACAATGCTCAAAATTATAAGTAATGCTCATTCATAAAATTAATTTAAACTTACAATATTCCCAAGTTTTACGTTTGCAAAAAAATATAAACTTGTACAAATATTTGAATATGACTACAACTCAACTATCTACCTAGTCTCTAGGCTTTTTTCTGCAAGTACACCCGTATCTCCCATGCTAAATGAATCCACGACTAACCTGAAAAATATTGATTTTCAGTCAGGAATGGAACGGGTATAATTCACTGAATACATTTCCAATATATGAAAATGACTATATAACAGAGGTTAGCCTTTAGACATATGATTTATAAAAAAAAAATGAAGAAAGACAGAATAAAACTGAATACCAAAAACAGAAAATAAAATATAATAAAATACTCACCAACTGATCGAGTGAAGTACCTTTGATATGTGATCGATCTCGGGACAATTATGCAACACGGTCTACACTATCTACACGGTCTAAAGTTACACGGTCTACACTATATAAAGTTACACGGTCTACACTATATAAAGTTACATGGTCTATACTGTATAAAGTTATACGGTCTATACTGTATAAAGCAATAATAAATCATGGTCTACATGGTATAATGCAAGAATAAATCACGGTCTATACGGAATAATGTAATAGAAATCACTGTCTAGACTCTACACTGTCTACACTGTCTAAGGTTAAATCACATATCTTCGGTACTTCACCTCCTCCAACACCACAAAGAATAAAATTAACATAAAGACTGAAATCACATCTCTATCGACTAACAATGATGCATAGTAAAGATTAATACTGAAAACAAACAATAAACTGTACTCGTCTGTGGTCCTTTGCTGGTGAAACCGATAATCCAAACCACTCAGTGTGCCACAATAGTCAAAACTCATACAACAGTCTTCAGATGCAAAAATAGACATTACTAATGTTCTCAGAATAGTCAAATTAGCTAGGATCGCCTGTCCTTAAGTCCAATTCTGGATACAGGAGCAAAACGATAATTTTGGGTCAAAACGGTGTCCGCCGTTGGACCCGCTTTGTACCGAAAAGTGTGTCAGATTCAATGGTCTCTAAAATCGTCAAACTATATGTCTACGGATTTGTTTTGATGATACGAACCCAACGATATGTCCAATTTTGGATTCCGATGGGCAGTGCACAAAATCGCCCGTTGATTCCAATCGTGGGGCCCGTAAAACGGCGATCCAATTAACTGTCTCAGATCGGACCAAACTTGGCATATAGGACCAAATAAATGATACAATTCTGCTGGCACAAGTTTCATCTCGATCTGACGAGCGTGCACAAAGTAATTGAGAAATTTGCACAGGGCCGATACGGTGAATTTCGACGGATACACATCAAATTCGTCGCGCACACGCGACCAATTTGAATTCCGTAAAAGCCCACACGTCCATGAAGCTGTTATGCACCTTTCGATGCTTTTGGTTCGCGACCACGTCGCCCGGATTGGCGGGACGCACGTCGTATCGAAGAATTTTTCCTAATTTTTAATATTTTGAAATCAGTTTTTCGTCAAAATTGGGAAAATGATTTCTGGACGCTCGGTCGATGAAATTGACTTCCGTAAAAAGGGTTTGGCAGCCCTATAGGTTGTCTAGGACTACCTTCAATTAGATTAATAATTTTGCCTACGGATTGGCAGCAATTTGCCTTCCAATATGGGGTCCAGGAATATAAATTTTGTCCTGTTTCGACAGTTTTTCTCGACATCTTCGTCTCAAATTTCTGGGTAATCAGATAATGTACAGGAAATTCTACTTGAAGGGATTTGGTCATGGTTATATGGGCTACATCCTGGGTTCGATAGGACGGAAAACGATTGCGTATTTATAGAGAAAACTAACCTCGAATATGACGGAGATGAGGGCATGGCTCTGTGGTGGCGGCGCGAGCTCCCTGGCCGATTCCGGCCGCGTGTGGTGGCAGCGCCGACGGCGGGTGGCCGCCCAGGTGACGGGGATGAGGGCGTGGCTCTAGGGTTTTAGGATTATATGAGATTCTCTCGATCTCATGTGTCATTTATATGCGTGGTTGCTGGAAACAGATGCGGGCGGTGCTCTCAGGTTTGAGGGGAGAAGGGCTCGGCCTGGGAAGTCTATGCGTGGGTTTTTTCTTGGTTCTGTGTGATGTTCGGCTCGGCTAATTAGTATTGCTGTTGCTCACTATTTTCTATCATATGATATATCTATCCATATATTTATTTATCTATATCTTTATATTTATTTATCTATATCTGTATATATATATATATTTATCTGTATGTTTATTTATTTACTTATATACTATTCCCATAAGATCTAAATAAATTCCAATAGCATCTATTCTTAGTGCAAGGCCTATTTTTATAAATACGAGTACATGTATATATTTATATAACATTTATTTGACAAGTAATATAACCAATAATAATAAAATAATATTATATAATAAAATCTCTATAAAAATAATAACAATAATAATTACCAATTCAATAACTCAATAATGGTATATATGCCATTGCGTACAGTCCAATAATCCCCAGAATATACAAGGACCTATTTTATACCAATATCCTTGAATATTAACTAATAAGGATATTTATAATATTTAATTATGATTACTTAGAAATATTCACCAGGTCATTAAAACGGAATACAGCACAATCCTACCAAAATATGTCAACACGAATGTCATTGAACGTCCCGCATGACTACATGGGCTTGGGCTCAGTTCGGGTCCAGTCCGGGCTAAAATGGTATAATCAGTTTCCCTAAACTCAATAATATAGTTAATAAATAAATAAAACTTCGGCAAGGGTCAAGTCGCAACTTGGCCTGGTTTTCCTAGTTAGGACATCGCTATGGCTCGGCCTTCCCTACCAGGGCTAATACTCTAGTGAAAGCACGCCATCGCACTATCCGTGCCACGATCTCTAGTCACCTTGCACTCCAAAACTCCGCTATGGCTAAAGTCATCTACCGTAATAATTAACTAAGTAATTATTTATAAAATATTAAAAATTACCATTTAATTCAAATAAATAAATAAAAATATAATTTAAAATTCCGGGAAGAGGGGTTACACTTAAGTCAACCCAATTTTAGTCATTTAGAATCTAGTTTGAATAGAAGGAATAATGAATAGGTTCATGACTTACGACTTATGATTTTATTTCCATGGCTAATAAAACTTGGCCCATAGCCCGTTAGTGAAACCCTAAACCTAATTATTTCCTTTATGACCAGCCACATAGGGATCCCCATCCTATATAAACTCTCATTCCTTTGTTCTTGCCTCTTTTGTGTCATTCCAACTTTTAGAAAGGAAAGGTAAATTCCCATCTTCCCTAATTTATATCAAATCCATTTTAATTTCTTTTTAATCCAAATCTTTTGCAATAGATTCTAATCATCCTCTATTTGATATTCATGGAGAGTGATTTCAGTTTGTAAGCAATTTGGGGATTTGAGCTAGCAAGGAGTAATATATTTTGGAGCTTTTTTTGCCATTGGACACCTATAGGTAAAACCCCTTAAACTATGTTTTTATTTCGATTTCTTTGCATATTAGGCTAAATCTAGGTGTCCCCTAGCTGTCCCTCAAGTTTGGTAGGAAATCGTGTCCGTTTGGTGTCCGTATCGGACACGTGTCTATGTGTATGTGCAAGTGTTTGTTAAAATGCCACATAGAAATAAATTTTGTTAATTTTAAATTCTAATTGAAAAGAAATATAGATTATTATGTGCATAAAAATATTTGTGAGGTCTGAGTTAAATTTTGGTGGATTTTCGTGTCCAAAATAGACACGCATCACGTGTACGAGGCACCGCACTGTGCCCGTACAGTCCTATGCTGTTCGGGCTTGACACAGGACACGACACGACACTATATGGAATGAAATTTGGTCGACACGTGAGCCTAGTGTCTGACATCACCCCCATAAAATTTCATGAGTCCGACTGTGCGCGAAGATATCGTCGCTGCACTGGTTTTACACTGATACGTGCAGACCAGTTTTTGTGTTCTGATACGCGCCATTTGATACGACACGGGGACACATTGACACTGTACAGGGTAACACATGCGTAGCCCTATATGGGGCAAACACGTGCGCACGAGCACGAGTCGTGTCGTATCCTATGTCACATGCACGAGGATGTGTCCTAGCTGCACGGGGCCGCTCTGTTGCTGTTTTCTGACACTTCAGTTTTTAGGATTTTTGGACACTTCGTGTCATGTAATTTAGACACGAATAGACACGTAGACATGTCAGATATGCCTATGCCATTGTACACTATGAATTCCTATTTATTTCGAGGTTACTTCTTTAATTGGTTTCGAAATTTCAATGTATATGGACTAATTTCAGTTCTCGGGCTGACAGTTTTGAGAATTGGGTTTAAACTGTTTTCTTTGTTGATAATTGCTATAATGTACACCTATATACATCTGAGAATTAGCCTACATATTAGGGTTTATATTAGCATGGTTTTTAGCTTTCGAAATTGTATTTTGAACTGTTAAATTGGTAACTGATACATACACTATTCCTGAAAACTTAAACTGGTTGTATGAACTGGAAATCTGAGAATTTAAAACTGTTCGTGTGCATTAATGTGTAGACTGAGATTTAACTACATGTAGGGTTTCATGTTTGCATGAGAATTAGATTTTTGAATTTGCTTTGGGACTAAAACCCGAGAACCTGGATTTCAAACACTGATTTGAACATACACAAAACATGAGATCCTATCTACTCACACAAACCTGTGATTGCCATACACACACACACATCTATGCACTATCTACACTATAAAAACTGAGATTGATGCCATGAATGCATGTATGTTAAATTGAATGAACGAATATAATGTTATTTCTCAGTTTTCCTTCCTATCCCATTCAGTTTTCCCCTTCTCTTTCCTTTTGTTTTTCATAAATGGTATGTTGTAGTATCCTAACTAATGAATGAATATATATATATTTTGTAATGTAGGCATTGAATGTATGTATACATATTATGTCACGCCCCGCTCCCGTAGGAGCGATCGTCCTCGCTAAGGCGTGATGCCACACGAGCCTAGATTGCGCTCGTGCAAGACGATTTCCATAACGGCCGATTACAGCGGCTGCGACGGGGTCGTCGCACAGAAGTCCCAAGCAAAAATATTGAACATGCAGCAGAAATTTAGAATCAAAACACAAGTTATTCAAAAGAACTCTTTATTGATATTGAACAATCAGATTACAATAGGCGCAAGGCCATGATTACAGGTCTCTCATGCTCTTTTTTTTTCTCATTTTACAAGTCACTCTGCTCTCTCTCATCTCTCGATACAATGCTTGAGCCAGCGGAAGCTTCGGAAGGCAATGTCCATACATTATGTCCCATATAAGTCTTGACTTCACGCGGCTGCACACTTCGAGTCACCAAGGAACTCCTGTCTCGACGCATCCAAGCGAGCTCCGTGCCACGAGCTTCTACCTGTGCCTGCACATGAAAACTGTGTGGGTGTCAGTACTCAACTGTATTGGTGGAGTGAGCTCCTCACCCACCCATACAAAACTGACACGTGTATTTACTTTGTGCAATACAAGTCCCTTTACGCCTATGACTTAGGCTAATTCGAGTATTGGGGCAAAACGACGGAACCGTGCATACTTTATCAAGCATTCATGTGGACGACGCCTATGACTTAGACTAATTCGAGTGTTGCGGCAACTTAGGCCAACTTCCTTCTCCCAAGCCACGGGATGAAGGATCGAGTGTCATTTGAAAACACGCTGAGCTGACTTCTAAGCAGACCGTGGGACCATTTTCATGTTCTAAGACATTTCGACCCGTCGGGGTTATTCCCTTAGCTATGTGGATGCGTCTCTTTTATTATCAAGCCTAACTTGTGCAAGTTGAAAACATGCGAGTTATTAAGTGAAGGCTAAGATGAGACGAGTTCACCGAAACTACCCCACCTGAGCGAGGAGTCACCTCGACCGAGCGAGCCTTCGAGCAGCCGTTGCAAGGCTAAGTCCGAACGCCGTCGGCGTTTCGATTCCTCCGATTGACTTTGCAGGACGGGACACTACAACATACACCACTCAGAACAAGTCTCGTCCTCGAGACTTTCCTGAACCATTTCTATGGCCAAGACTTAATCGAGCCTAGTCACGGAACTATAATAGTCGTACGGGGCATGCCATAATTTATCGTACACACTCCGCCTACGCATTTCTTCGATTTCGAGCCACGCTCGTACGACTTATCAATCTTTTCATTTTAACGCGATCTCAAATCCTTGACACTCTTCCATTCCTCAAGTCTTGCTTGAACTCAACGTATCACTTGGTTGGATCGTACATGCATCCCAGACGTCCCCAAAATACATGCACTCAGCCAAGCCGTATGATAAAGAATTCGTCATTCTCACTCGAGTCGCATTGTGCACATATTCAGGCGTCCCTAAAATATATGCATGTCAGCCGAATCTCATGAGGGGTATTCCTATATTCCTGATTCACTCTGTCCATCCATACCATTCATCAAGATCAATCTTTCGATTGCTAACTCTTGAAACAGGGACGTCTCGCCTAACCGCTAGGCCATCTCTCAAGGCTAAAGTCAATGTCATGATTGGAATCATATTTTCCCAACAATAATGCCAATACTGACCCCAATCCTAGGGTCAAACCATAGTCGGTAATACAGGGTTTTCTACCCAAGCTCGCGTCACTCAGATGTCTAAACATCGAACACGATCACCTGATTCGCATCAAGGCGCTCGTTGTGCATATTCGAATCTATTTCAAATCACCAATTCTAACCAACTCATGTATTCGATCACGAGGTCATCTAGCTCGACAATATGTTGTGCCCCAATCTTACGCGAGTCTGACTATCCACGGTGGTTCATGAATCACCATGCAACGCTCCCACGGAATAATCATTCTCATCGGGGCGTAACTCTTGTTTGAGTCTAGACTAATTCATTCTTGACATACGGATTGGACCTACTCAATCCTCAAGTTTGATCGTCAAGTACACACTGAGTCATCCTCGAATCCACCTTCGCGTCAAACCATAAGTCGAAGCAATCAAATTGCCACGCCATGCAAGTTCGATCACCCCCGCTGTATGAATCACCATACCAGCGCTCACACGGAGTGATCATGCTAATCGACATGATGCATGTACGAGGCTAGAGTCACGCTCGCATAAGACAAGAACGTCAACATTGTGGTTATCGCCGAAGCAATCCAAACATTTCTTTTTCATCCAATCCAAGTTCGATAGTCTGATTGTCATTTGTTCGACTAGAAAATCCTCGAGCCAAGTCTATCTTTTCTTCGACACATTTTAATATCCCGAGTATAGCATCCATCGGAATAATGACATATTACATGATCATCGTTCCTTGAATCAGAGTACCCCTGAGTTATCGCATATCGATCTTTGATACGCCTCAATACCATCGTTAATGTACGTAACCTGACGATCTTCCTTTGCAACGAACTTCGAGTCGTGCAACCGATGCTATTATCCGAATTGAATATTCCACAATCTCCTCGATATTCAAGATCAAGTTCGATCGCTATTCCTTAAGCTAGTTTCAAGATCGTTGTCCAAAACTCAAGTCACATTTCATCTGACTTAGTCCGAAATCGTACGTGTGATTTACTAGATTTCCTCGATCAAGACATTCACTTATTTTATCGTTTCGAATCGTTTCTAACTCGCGTTGCCCATTCACAAGTTGTCCGATCGACATCTCGTTCGGAACATTCAAAGTCACAACCAACTAAGCGTGTCACGTTCTAAGGTTATTTGTGATCGCATCGCCTTGCCGACATACTCGCTGTTACTCGTAATCCTCAATTTTTGCTTGAATGATTTCCAAGACAAACCATACACCACTCAGGATTCGAGCCATCCGATCTAGTCCAAATCACGTTCGCGTTACTCGCTAACACATCTTTCAGATTCGTTCGACGAATCTCTAGCGTAATCGCTCATGCTGCATTGACGCACTAAGTCATTCGTACTATTTCTCAAAATCTAAACCAATCTTCCGTGTATGCCTAAGCGTTAGTCCGATAGCATTTCCTATCGATATACACTCTAAGTGTACCTCCGTACCCGACCGAGCGATACTTGATATTGCTCGCGATTCGTTTGCACCAAAAAGTCGATGTACGCGACACGCGGCACAACTTAGCCAAAAGGCTGTGTGCATAGCTATCCCGTGTGGACTATATTCGAGTTTGCACGCTTACTTGCTAAGGTCGATGTAGGACTATTCGGGCACACGTACGACTTTGCTAACTTTAGCATGTGTTCTCTATCAAGTTAAGTTTGGCACCGTTCGGCACAAAGGCCATGCCTATCGATGTGTTCGAGTGAACGCTTGTACGAGCTTTTGAAAAATATTTAGACTTATTGTATGGACATGTCGAGGGACATTTGAGAGAGAGCGCACACTTATTTTCCAACGAAGAGCTTTCCAAAACTGAGAAATTCTACGTGAAGTCCAAGGACGTAAAGTCGTGCTCTGATACCATTATGTCACGCCCCGCTCCCGTAGGAGCGATCGTCCTCGCTAAGGCGTGATGTCGCACGAGCCTAGATTGTGCTCGTACAAGGCGGTTTCCATAACGATCGATTACAGCGGCTGCGACGGGGTCGTCGCACAGAAGTCCCAAGCAGAAACATTGAACATGCAGCAGAAATTTAGAATCAAAACATAAGTTATTCAAAAGAACTCTTTATTGAACAATCAGATTACAATAGGCGCAAGGCCATGATTACAGGTCTTGCATCCTCTCTTTTATCTCATTTTACAAGTCACTTTGCTCTCTCTCATCTTTCGATACAATGCTTGAGCCAGCGGAAGCTTCGGAAGACAATGTCTATACATTATGTCCCGTATAAGTCTTGACTTTATGCGACCGCATGCTTCGAGTCGCCAAGGAACTCCATGCCTCGATTCATCCAAGCGAGCTCCGTGCCACGAGCTTCTACCTGTGCCTGCACGTGGAAACTGTGTGGGTGTTAGTACTCAACTGTACTGGTGGAGTGAGGTCCTCGTCCATCCATACAAAACCGACACGTACATTTACTTTGTGCAATACAAGTCCCTTTACGATTGTCTTGCTACTCTTGTCTTAAGATCAATTTATAACAGAGAAGTCTCGGCCTATACTTGACAATACAATGACAGGGTCGTGCAACGACGGGGTCGTGCCATACCTTATTCGCGATTTCAATGCATTCGAGGCAGTGCCTCGCCGAGCAGGAACTTATGCGATTCGACCATGACAAGACTTCCACTTCTTTCATATGCCTCTAGACCATTTGCGTGCCAACGACGTCAAGGGAACGACTCGTGCAGGTCGAGCTAGTAGACTTGATCGTGCCATGAAGTTGAGGTCGTACCTCCCAGTACCAACCAGACTTAACCAAGTTGCCTTACGGCCCTTTTTGACTTTAACTCGAGACGAGACCACATTCATGCTGAAGCACGTATCCTTGCTATAGCCATCTCTTAGGCTCTAGATTGGTGATGCAACCGTGCACACCCTAACCCGTGCAGACTCAAGACTTGGGCTTGCAATAAGCATGACTTGATAACCCGATACATAACTTGCTAGTACTCGATGCAATCTAAAGGCATACATGCGGATAGCCGCTCTTGCCGACACATCTATATGAGTGGTCACTAGCAATGTCAAGCTATCCTGGATCTTATGCATACGGTGCCTATTCGCGTATGAGGTACGAGCTCCCACCGAATGACCCGCAGCCTATATTATGTCGGTTCACTTCAGCGAGTCGTACCGTCGGTGAAGGCCGTACAATATCTACAATTCCTCCTAGGCCGACACGAACCCGGTGCCCCGGGATCGCTCGAGGAATTTTGCCCTTGCGCGCAAGTTGTCTAATGACCATACAAGACTCGACTCGACCTACCAAGTCCTTCCTAAATCATGACCATGCTTTCCCTTTTTCTATCGAGACTCCCAAGTAGCGGGACCAATCTCGCGTGAACGAGGATTATCGAGACTTAACGAGACTCCCAAGTAGCGGGACCAATCTCGGCGACAACCAATCGCGTGGACTTCCTTTGTCCGTGGCATGCTTTTTACTAAACCGACCGTGGCTCGTGCCTTAGACAGGCTTGGTTTTCTAGGCGATGCTATTGCTCAAGTTATATACTTTATATGACGAGCCTTGTTCTCGAGGGACTACGCGACTTGACAACCGCAGATAGAGCGGGACAGTGCTAGAAATGGCTTCGATAGCCCAGCACAACACTTGTCTAACTTATTCGGGCAACGACTCGACGAGCAAAGGCTACGCCGAGCTTCGCATCGAGAGAACGTACCGTGCACGCGTTCGACTTGAACAATCAAGTTCGCGGTTGCCTAGACTTAAGCCACAAGCCGTGCAATACGACTTAACCCACAGGACGTGCGAAGGCTATGCCAAGCCTTGGACGATGGGACCGTGCATGCTTTATCAAGCATTCATGCGGGCGACACCTATGACTTAGGCTAATTCGAGTATTGGGGCAAAACGACGGAACCGTACATGCTTTATCAAGCATTCATGCGGGCGACGCCTATGACTTAGGCTAATTTGAGTGTTGCGGCAACTTAGGCCAAATTCCTTCTCCCAAGCCACGGGACGAAGGATCGAGTGTCATTTGAAAATATACTGAGCCGACTTCTAAGCATACCGTGGGACCATTTTTCATGTTCTAAGATATTTCGACCCGTCGGGATTATTCCCTTAGCTATGTGGATGCGTCTCTTTTATTATCAAGCCTAACTTGTGCAAGTTGAAAACATATGAGTTATTAAGTGAAGGCTAAGATGAGGTGAGTTTATCGAAACTACCCCACCTGAGCGAGGAGTCGCCTCGACCGAGCGAGCCTTCGAGCATCCGTTGCAAGGCTAAGTCCGAACGCCGTCGGCGTTTCGATTCCTCCGATTGACTTTGCGGGACGGGGCACTACATATTATGGGTCATGTGACAGTAAATGGATTATGTTAGATAGAGGTTCTTACCTGTGTATGCCAGGACAGTAGCATATGGTGCTTGGCTTGCCTTGGCTTGGCCTAGTTTTTACTTTTCAGCAAGAGCAGTAGCAGTGGCATTAGCTAAAGCAGCAGTGGCATTGCAGCAGTAGTGAGGATTTTGTGTTAGTGTTTGGATTTAGTCCCTAGATGATGAGGGATATTGGATGTTTAGATAGGATATGAGAATTGGTTATGTGGTAGGGACTTAGGCTTGGGGGTTTTGTTAATGCTAGAGGTTTCAGTCCAGGTTGACCCCCATGTTCCTATAGGTAGTTACATATGTGTATTAGTAGAGATGCCATGAAATATGTATGTAATCACCTAAACTTGAATGATATACATGGATGGGTGCATGATGCAATGTATATGAATGCAAGAAAGTATACCAATATGATATGCAATGCATGATGTAGTGTAAATCAATGAATGTTTAATATGCGTAAATGAAATATGTAGGTAAGGACATGTAAATGTTTATGCATGATATGCAATGAGATAATAAATGCTTGAATGGAGTTTATATGCAAGACATCTAATGTATATATATACATGTTATGTGATACAATGAATATGCTAGATATGGATGTAATGTTAATGTGTAGGAGTATACATGATGTATGTATGTAAATATATATGTATCTATGTATGTTTGATCTTGTGTAGCCCTGTGATTGTTGTAAGTGCTATTCTGGACTAGGATGGACCTAGTTGACTAGAGTGTTGACCATGGTTGACCCAAGTTTGACTTCGACCTAGTTTGACCTAGAAATCATGTAGTTTACATTGTAGCTTTCATTTTCCTTGTATTGAACATGTCATAACCTATATTACTCTCTTTAGGACATTGTGACTCCAGTGCAGACATCTGATATTATACTACTCTTTTCAGAGTAGCAGGCGAGTACTTCTCTGATAGTTCTCTCATTTATTTGTCAATTACTGTACTTCAGTTCTAGTTAGTTTTATGTGATTCTCTGTTACAATACGTATGGATATTTCTGAATTCATGTATACGACATACATACCATATTGTCTGGCCTCTATTACTGGATTTTTTCTGGAATCATTGCTGGTATCATCATGTTTGGCTGGACTCATCTCGATTCTCGTGTCGTATTCTGGATTCACTTGTACTTGCTGGGAAGGGAAATACTTGAGTAAGACATATAGACATACCCCAAATCTGGAATCATCCTAAATGCTGGAATCAAACTGGAATGATAGCCATCTCACACCCGGCCAGGTGTGTGATGTGCCAGATTACCTATAGCCGTTTACATGTCGATCTCGGTATTTTAAAACACACTGTTAGAGTATAGTCTAGACTCACCCTGGAATCTTTCATCACTGACTGGAATTATCTTATACTGGACTCATCTTGTACTGGAATCACCTGGTATCAGATTCATGTTGTCTGGACTTACTTTGGTTTTACACTTGTTTACACTTACTGTCTGGACTTATATCATGTTACTCTAGTTCAGCTAATTTCTATTTACAGTCTTTATTGCCATAATTCTTCTCTTATTTTAGTTACCTTACTTTCCTTGTACTTTAACTGTCTCTCTATACCATCACCTGAATATAAACTTCCATGTTCATAAATACAATTGTCTATAACTGCTTTATAGTTCTCTGTCATTTACTTGGTATTTCTTGATGAGTTGTACTCGTTCCTGTCCTGACTGGAACTGTTGAAAATTTTACAGATGATTGCCCTGAGGACACTTGCCCTACTTACTATGGACCAGGAGATCGTTTAGCTATATTTGGCCTCGACACTCAGAGTGATCGGGAGACTAGCTAGTTGACTTGGTTTAGTTTCATGTTTTAGAACTTGAATTGTAAATAAGTTGAGATATGTTTTGTTTTGAGATTGTTTTGAAATTATTATTATTTTGGTAGTTGGTTTTGTTGTTATTATTTAGTCTTAGTTATAAACTTCTGTGTTATCATATCGTGCTTAGACTGTGATTGAGATTCATTATATCTATACTTATCCTCCGTTCGGAGTTGAGATTTGACAAGTACATTATATAATTGTGTGAGTTGTTGGTTAAATAGTGACCTGGAACAGCATTCTACCACCGACACTGCGGCGTAAGCTGGGCTCTGTTACGTACTCGTACCCTCACAGTGGGTGCGGGTCATGACACTGGCAGCCAAGCATCAAAACACACTGCTAGGTAGAAAATTTTAAGTCCAACATTTTTCCTAAGGATGGAGGCAGCCCCAAAAATTTGCGATAAAGGCTATTTTTGGTACTATGTTTGCATCTTTCCCAAATGTGGGCATGCCAAAACTCATTCTTGTCATGGTCCAATATTGTTGTTTCTTTGCATCTTCTTGAATTATTTACCTAGTTTATTGTTCAGTGAGTTGATTTCCTCATAGACGTTCACAAACAATTGTGCTTTTGTGATGCTATTTTTGTGGTAATGCTGTCGGATACTTAATATATACATATATGCTTCAAGGAATTAATTAACACATTAGAATGGAAATGAAACCAAATTATTGCACATTTTTGATCAATTTGGCAAAATGAATGAAAGTCTCGGCCATTTCTGCCTTTTTTCAAGCTTCAGCCAACAATAAAAAAGGTCAAAATTTTGGCGTACTTGAAGAGTGTGTGTGGGATTTAAAGTCAACCATTGGTGAAGAAGTTCTTTTCTTATTACAGTTGCAAATTTTCAACTCTCCCCTGTACTTGAAGAGTTGGGAAAGAAGTTACCACTTGTAAGTATATCTAATATCGACATTGATCAGGTATTGCAACATTGCCTTCGCCTGAACTTTATGTCATTCTTCATTTCTTAACTAGTATTAATTTATTACAAGTTATTTTGTTAAGTATTCCTTTATGTTAAATATTACGATCACTGGCCTACATAAGATACAAAATATCGGGCTTATTGATTGCTTTTTGTAAAATGCATAAAGACTTCTATCTGTTAGTTCCATCCATCAAAATGTGTTGGTTGTATTTTTATTTTTTTGGCTTTTCATATGTTATTAACTTGGACATATGACTACGAGTTCAGAAACATTGACACCCCTGTAAAAGAAGAATATCTCTTCATTGGTTGCCCTACTATATTTTAACTCATTTGAGATTTTCTTTTAAAAGCTTCTCAAGGTTATTAAAAAATTGTATGGTGTAGTATGGTCTAATATTATATGCAGTTAAAATATTTAGATTAAATATACATGAAATGAGCATATTGGTTGAAATTTTTCAAGGAATTTGCAAGGAAGCAATCATTTGGGAATCATGTAAAATCTGGAGAAAATGATTTGCAAGGAAAAGGTATACTTACTAGTTTCTTTGGTTCTTAAGCACCCTGTAGAATCTGAAGAACAAAATGGCAAGTGAAAGATACACTACTTGAGTATTAAAAAAAATCAAAGGAAACTTGTTTCATCCTGCAACTAGAACTTCACAAATATTCATCTAAGAGTGCATCATTATGGTTTCCAAATAGTATATAGTTAAAAGTTTATTTATGTGAAGTTGGTACTATTAAAATGTGACACAATTGGAGTTGCTGTATCACGATTCTCTATTGGACTATTTTCAATTAATCTAGGTTCAGTCTGCACTATAGAAAACAAGCTGCTTCTATTTGCACTTCTATTTTTTATTCGCGTGCATTTTGTAACATGCATGTAATATAAGCAACAGGACTGCTATTTTGACCGCCGCGGGGGCTGGCTCGTGCTGGCCCGCGGCCATGCGGTGCGTCGGCATTGGCCCCCCGGTCCGGGGTGGGCTCGTGCGCAGGCTAGCCTCGCGGGCGGTCAAAATAGAGTTTTCTTATAAGCAAATAAAGTTTGTTGTTCAGTTGCTTTGATTCTTGATAGTCAAGCGTTCGATTATGTCTGATCTCAACGTCCAGATCCCGACTGCCTTCTGTATGATAATATGGAACCTCAATACTGCCTTCTGTATGATAATATGGAACCTCAATTATAATGTCCTTTTTTATGACATGCAAACGGTTGAGTGAAATTTATTGTTCTCTACTTTCTTTGTGTATGTGAAGGACCTTTAGCTAAGGCAGGAAGAGTCTTATAACTGCTGGCTCAAAAGATTATGTTCATGTGCACATACAGCAGCAAAAATGGCACGAAGAGTCTAACTACTGTTCAATAATTGAAAAAGGAATTCAGCTACAGCAAGATCATGAAGGATCTCAAGAAGTTCTGTTGTAATGGTAACGTTGTCCAGGATCCAGCGCTATCACAGGTAAAATTGTCGAGGGCTTTAATTTAATTCCTTTTACACATGATTTAAGGGTCGTAGTATAGCAGTTGGATGTGTCTAACCGCATGATATTAGTTAGCTCAGCATTCTTTAGCAATTCCATTCTGTTTGAACTATCCTTATGTTACTCTTTGCACCATCTCTTCCAACTATTTTGTTGATTTGTTTATAAAGTATCATTTTAAACAGTTTGATAACAATATCAGTGATCAATCTCATTATCTAGTTTGGTTTAGTGCCATCATGCATGGGCTTACCATGTTAATGATGGAGCTTTATATTCGATTTCCTGCATCATATGAATTTTAAGATTCTAACCTGCATCGAGTATTTTTTTACATTTTAGTTTACTCACAGCACTTGTGATTTTTGATGCGCAGGAGGCCGATGAGAATGATTTTAATAAAGATGACGATATAAAAAAGGATGTTGGTGCATCGATATCTAGACAAGTGGATATGTTTGTGGATGGACAAGTGTTGGATGTTTGTGGTTGGACGTGTGTTGGATGTATTGAAAGTTTGTGGTGTATGAACAATATACATTTTGTTAGTATAAAAATTGAATTTTATAGTTATTTGATGTATTAAATCTTCTAGATTATTGATATTATGTGTGTGCTCGATTCATAATATAAAATTATAAATGGAATTTTGTCTTTAGCTTCCCTTGACGGTTGTAAAACGTCAACAATTAGCTCAACCAGCTGTAGAAGGGCTTTTCATTGACAGTTTTTAACCATCATCTAGGCCGGAGTCAAGAAAATTTTTCAACTACATTGACGATTTCTCAAATCTGATTTCTTGACGGCTAAAAATGGTCAATTTAAATATTTTAGATGACGGTTAAAAATCGTCAAGAGAAGCCCTGTCAGAGACCGTCAAGAAAAGTGAAAGACGTTTCTTGACTCTGGCCTACTTGACGAATCCACAACCGTCAAGATAACCCTTTCTTGACGGGGATTAACCGTCAAGAAAGCCCTTTTTTCTTGTTGTGATTATCATTTGATAGTAATTGTTATTTTGAAATTATATGATAATATTGATATTTTCCTAAATAGCAAGTTTTACTAAAATGTTATTAACTATAAATATATATTTATCACTAGAATGTTTTTCTATTTTCAAAAAAATATCTAAAGATATCTTAATTAATAAAATATATTTGTTTTCCAAATATTATAAACAAATTTTTGATAGTTATATATATGGATTTTTTTTCCCTTATAACCTTAATCACGACTATTTTACTCGTTTCTTTCGTTCTTGATTCTATTATCATGCCAAACTCTGATTCTGGGCCTTTATATACCAAATTAGGCTATTTAGACTATTCTGGACTCAATGAAACTATCTGTGCCGTCGTTCGGGACCATCTTGTGGAGCATAACATCGTACATATTGTCACGCCCCGCTTCCAAAATAAGGCGAGCCGAGTACGTAACGACATCCCCAGGCTACGCGACATATGAATACTCCAGTATCCATATTCGCGATTGTCGTCCGTAGGGTTCTAGGATAGGTTGATCACAGGTCACATGATGCATAAAAATATAAATGACGGTTTGATTAAAGGATATTCTAAACTATAAATATAAATTTTATTATTCTACCCGATTACAACCATTAACCCAATACATATATTACATTACCAGCTACAAAGTTTTACTAGTTGATACCAAGTCAACCTCCTCTTTGTCTCATTCATAAAGCTTCTCTTCAGTGTGCATTTGCATTATCTCCTGACCTTCATCAAACCTAGTGAACAAAACTAGGTCGTCAATACGACGAGCAAGCCCTCAGTCAAAGGAGTAAAGTAGGTAAGGTAAGATGATAAAATTATCGAAATTGAACTGAAGGAAAGGATAATTTAAAAGTTATATTCACTGATAAAAATTTCTTATCGTATTAACATCTTTTCCTAAAAGAATGCAGGTGTCAGGTATAAATGTGTAAGCAATCAAACAAATTTTGTATAAAAAATGCAATATTTAGAGAAATACTTCTGGATCACACAACTTTTATTTTCTCAACAATAATCCCATTTACCCGGGATCAGGTTTATACTAAATGGGCGGTGCTTAGATTTATCCGTCCCATTAGTATCAGGATCACATATTGATGTGATAAAATCAGGATAACACATGAATGGTTTTCCGAGCTATCGGAATCAAGTGTTATAACAATTGTCGTATGACTTGAAATTTTTCAAGAATATCGGAGCAGGCTACATTGGATATTACAGGGCCGAATTCGGGGATTCAGAATCCAATGAAAAACAGGAACAGGACAACAGGAAGTGAGCTAAGCCTCACCCCGACAGACCCGTATGGCCATACGAGTGCCGGTAACAGAAACTGATCAGTTTTGTAAAATATAATATTGCAAAGATTTCGAAGGTGTGATACAAAGTTTTCTCTCCCATCCCAAATGCAATTCTTACCGAAATGTAACTTAGTTAAAGTACATTTCAATTTTGTATCTCGTTTTTCGTGTGATAGAGAACACACATTAAACGAGAATAAAGTTAAGCAAGAGATTCCGTCTTAGCGAAAATAAAATGTTAAACTAGAATTTGTGCGCCTAAGGCAACACTTTCAAAGATTTCAGGGTTATGTTTGTACTAGAAAATTTGGTAAAATTAAGAACTGTGGTTTAATCATTTCGACTTTCTAAAATGGCTAACTCTGAAAATTTCTCAAAAATTTCGGCAGAGTCTCCTTTGTATTTATTGACTCCGGAATTTTACAATAGATACAAATATAATAATCGGGTACGCCGACCCCTTCGGTGGAGCAACTCTCAATACCGGACCACGCAATTAATATTCGGGTACGCCGACCCCTTCGGTGGAGCAATTTTCAACACCGGTACCACGCAATATATAAATCCCGGGTACGCCGACCCCTTCGGTGGAGCAACTCTCAACACCGGAACCCACGCAATTAAAAGTATTGATATAAACAATAAAATTAGAGCTTCCAATGACAAAATTTCTTACCAAAGTGTATTACCGTAGCTATTTTGCAAATGCTCCATTTTTGTTTAAGAAACTAATCTTCAGTTAGTAAAAAATTTATAATATAAACAACATATGAAGTTAGTTAATCCATAATCAAGAAAAATCACACATATTGGAATATATATATTCATTTATAAAAATATCACATACGTAATGTATTGGTCACCACCTTACTCTAGGATCAAAATTTCTTCAAGTTCTAACTCTAACATAGTGGTTATGTCATTGTGATACATAATTAACCAAGATTTTGATTTCAAAAATAGTCTAAATTGTTGGAAGAGTAACTTCTACCAGAAATTTGACTTCCTAAAATACTTTGGGCCAAGTGTCTAATTTAGACCGATATAGTTACTTTGGGTATCCTTCTATTGATATCTTTAAAGTTGTATTTCATGACTTCTCGCAAAAGGATAAATGTTATAGTTACTTCTAGATCAAGATTCAAAAATCTATTCCAAGTTAAGATATTGGAGTCCGATACAGCCTATGTCGTATCCGAAATCATATCTTTAGGTTGCCTATGCACCCGAAGTATGAATTCATATTTAGATGACCTAGAAATAGCTTAATAGTATCTAATTAAGTCTGATTTTAATTCCAGACAACAGGGTGTAATGATTAGTTCTTGATGATAACTTAGTATACCAAATTTTCTAAGAAGCCAGACTAGATTGACAAATTCTAATGTACTTACCGTATAAGTCAATACACATATATTCATAAACATATATGATATATACTTCTATATAATTATACATATATTTCCATATATCAAGTCCTAAGAAAGGTCCATTTAGGACACGTTGTCGAATTTACAATAGGTCCACGATACTGTGTCCGACACAGCACAATCATTTACATACCTACATTTCCAAGACTTTACATATATTTGTCACATATATTCATAAATAAATTCATACATATATTATAAAAAGTTGGTCACAACCTACACCCAATTACAATCTACAACATTGTATTGTTATCCACGTGTGTCGACATATCCATATCGTGTCCTAGTTTCACGTCGGTGTCGTACTATAGTATATATACAACGTCGGTGTCGTACTATAGTATATATACAAAATTCAGAAATCAACTATATTTTAAACATGATATCTACTCTCTCTAATTTATCAAATTAATATTAAAAATTTGAGAAATTGATGGAAAGGAAGGGAGGGCTTGCCTTGGAGAAATGACTTGGGTTTGAAATTGGGGATTAGGGCTTACTTCTTCTCCAATTTCTCCTTTTTTGTTCCATCTTCATCTTCTTCCAATCCTTCTTCTTCTTCTTCTTTTTTTTAGTAAGGGGGTTAGGGTTTATTTGATGATGGTGGTGAGGATGGAAATGAAGATGATGGTGGTGGTGATGATGGTGGAGGTGACGGTGAGGGCGGCAGCCAGGAGGAAGGCCACCGGCGGTGGAGGGCCAGCCGGCCGCCGTCGTGGGCGTGAGTGAGGAGTGGGGAGAGGGAGTGAGAGATATGGAGAAAATAATAGGAGGAGAGTGAGAGGGATGGAGAGGAGGAGAGAGGAAGCAAAGAGAGAGGGGAGAATGGAACCGAGAGAGTGAGGGAGAGAGTGCCGAGAGAGAGAGGGAGAGGGGTGGTCGGGTGATGGGCTGTGTAACGCCCCGACCCGCAAGATGCCTTATGATGGATGGTTGGTTCGATGAAGCCTTGTTGGACTTGAGAATATGCAAAGGATCGCTTGGGAGTCTATGCGATCGTGGCGGAAATCATCCTATGAATGTGAGTAGTGTTGAACCCTTCTAAGATCCTTTAGCTTCACGCTTAAAATAAGGATAGTATGCTATGTTTCTTGTTGAATTGCTCAATAACACCTTGAATGGAATTTGGAAAGATAATGAAAGATAATAATCACCTGAACGTAAACTGTTGTGGCTAAATGAATTGTATGCTTGTATGCTGTTGCGATAAATTACATGATAGGTGAAGGCAAAGTCCCAAATACTTGGGCAGTGAGTATATCGAGCTTTGGCTCAATGAATAGATGACAGAACAGATGTTAAGATCCAAGATCTGGGCAGTGAGTATGCTTGAATTGCATTCAAATGAATGAATGCTAAACAGATGCTAAGTCCCAGGAATTGGGCGGTGAGTACATTAAGTTTTGTTGAAAAGATGTTTAGTATCAAAGATGTGGCAAAAGGATTGGGTAACAACATTCTATTATCCTGTCGCCGATGTAGAATGTTGATTACGCCAAGACCCTGGATTGGGCAGATGATAATATGAGCGTTGGCTCAAGGCAAGATGGCTAGATGGCAATACGAATGAGAATGATGGTTTTGCTTAGTTTTCCTTATCATGCATTATATGTTTTTTTCTTAGATAAGTTGCATATAGTTGCATGGTCATGGACAACTTGTCGACAAGGTGGTTTCTCGAACGGTATTCCTGGGCCATGGAACCCGGTTCATCCTAGGGGAAACCAATGCCGAAGTAGTGGCAGTGCTAAAGTAGTAGCACGGTATACAGGACTTGCAGTGGGGCTAGCTACCTGCACTGGCAAGGGCGCTGTATACCTGTAAGACGGTCTAGGATGGCATGTCGCCAGTGACCTTCATATAGATAGGTCAGGTGCTAATGATGTCTTATGCAGGCAGAGTAAGTTATTACTCAAATACAGGGAAGGATGTCGGCTGTTGGTAAGAATCACCTGAACGGTGATATTCATATTGAATCATGATATTGTTCCTAATAATGTCTTGTGCAGGCAGAGTAAGTATTACAATTGTACAGGGATGGCTACACGACCGTGGGTAAGAATCACCAAAGGGTGATAACTGCATGCTTTAAATTATGTTGTCTATAAGATATGCTGCTTTACTTCTTGTCGGCTATAACATGAAATTGACCCTAAGACAATGAGAAAGACCATTGATAATAATATTCTGTAACATGATTACTTAGTGCTGTCTTCTTAGGTGAGTTAGGCCAGCACCGCTCGCCAGTACATTGATGATGTACTGACCCACGTTGTGGGCAATATTACAGGTGTTTGCTTTGGGGAAATCCTGTGAATCAGTGCTTGGCATCGATGAATCGGATGGGCGTGCAGAAGCTCTTCTTGTAAGACGATATCTTCTGCTATACGGGACATAATGTATGGAACATGAGAACTCAGTTGTACCAGTGAGATTGTAGCCATATTGGCAAGTTCATTGTAAAGAAGTCGATATATATTCAGTTGTAGCCTAAAGGGCAAGAGTATACATTCAGTTGGCTATTTAAGAGCCTTGTAATCAGTTGTAAACTCTGTATTCCGTTGCGAGTCTTGTAATCAGTTGTAAACTCGGTATTCCGCTGCAAGTCTTGTAATCCATTTTGATTATCAATAAAGAGATACATTTCTATATAAATTGTGTGACTTCAATTTATCTGCTTGGTTTCGCTGCCTTATTGATGTTTTCTGAGAATTACCAGGAACTGTAATGGTTTTGACTTGTACAAGTGCAATCTAGACTTGTACGATATCACGTCCAGTGGCTTGTTTTCGATCCTCCGGGATCGAGGCGTGACATAATGGTATCAGAGCACGGCTTTACGTCCTTGGATTCCTATTCGATTTGTTTCAAATCAATGTTGCTACTAAGATGATTCTAAGTTGCTTCCGTGATGAAATCAAAGTTGCTTCTATGATGATTCATAGTGCTTCTGCGATTGTTCTGTGTTGCTTCCAAACTATTCTATGTTGTTCCCTTAACTGGAAGTCCATTGATCATTCTAACCTCTCACTGGGTGTTCCATACAATAAGTCTAAATATGTGGGCTATGATATGTGTGTTTTGTTGAATTTCTAAAAAGATACCAAAAAGAATAACAATGATGCGATGCTATAATAAGTTTGTGATATGATGGATGTCTTATGTGTGGGATTCTTTGAGTCGATTGTTATGCAGCAATCGACCATGGGTGATGGCTTGGTATGTTGGAACAGAATGTGCATAAATTTCAGTGAATGGGAATCGACAGAATCTTGAAGTCGATATTTGTGGTCAGCATAACCACTGCAGGATGGATTGTCCATGTTGGACGTTGGTTTGATGCGAGGGAATATTGTGTCGGAATGGCTTGAGCTCTGGGTGGTATATTACATATACACTCGTCGTGATAAGATGTCCTTTGACCCTTGATGTGTTTATGATTTTGTGATTGCTTTACCTATAAGGTATTGGGTGGTATCGAATCGTAGCTGAGATTACGATTGATACATGTTGGCTAGGCATATTCTTTGATGATTAAGTTGGATGACCCGTTGTGAGATTTTGATGTGTTCAGATGAACCATCGCTAGACCTTGTCGGATAGCATTAAGTTGGGTAATAAGAGAATTGAGAATATAAAATGAATGCCTTGGTTGGAAAGAAAACGAATTTTAGATTCAGGCGAGTACTTGAATCAGTTGGGTAAAAGGATTGTAGGCTTGGTAACAATGGTGTAGTGTTGCTATCGAAAGAATTTGCGAGAACAACTACGGACCGAATATCAAACGATGTTGGAATTGAGTGAAAGAAATTGCATGTTGGATATCGACGAAAATTGATGGTAATGTTAGATGCTTATCGGGATATTGTAAATGATTTAGAAGATGCAGAGAGTTGCATCAACGACTGAAGAGTAGAAAATGGGCTTGAGGAATAGATGATCTTAGCACGATGTGCAGTTGGGCTTGAGAGAAATTGATGTCCCAAATTAACAAGTTATGACCCTTGACTATTTTGAGGCATAAGGAATGAGTACTTGTCCCTTGATGCATGAAAGAGTAGATGTTCCTTATGAGAGTCGAATGGCTGGGATACAAATAAGTATCGAGGTGCAGCGATATGTAATAGACCATGTCGGTAGATGATGTTGTCGCATGAATAACAAGTTTGGTGGAATATAGAATTGTGGGATTATGACTTAGCTAATGAGTTGTTATATCCACTAAGATGACCGATATGCGTATGCTAGATGATTGGTGATATAGAGATTGAATCGGTGCATGAATAGGAATCTTCTTATGGAATCACAAGAAGATGATGCAGAACGAATATTGATGGTTAACGTGAATTGCTAAGAGATGACCGTGTTGGTGCTAGAGAATTTATAAAATGATGCCTCGGAAGAAATATGATTTTTATAGTTGCCTATGTTGTTGGTTAAGGAGTACGGACCGTATCGATGATCTAAGAATGTGGGAAAACAAATATGTCGCGAAGAGACCGTAGAAAAAGATCATAAGTGATAAACTATTGAGATAGCATGTCGGATGATGATTCGGAATAGTTGACCTGATTGAATAGACAATTTGAGTATGATATGAGGATACAAGTTGGATCGAACAGATGCTATGTCTATGCAAATAGAAATTGAAAGCTTGGATATTCGATTGATGAGTTTTATATGATAGCTTCGGGATTGACCCATAAGAATTATTGGACAGAATTGTCGGATAGATTTTGGTCGGTTGCGGATAAGTCTAGAATGAGACTTTGTTGGGTATGAATCGAGTATGAGTACGGGTAGAAAGACTTGACCCTAGATTGTTGGCTGGTTGCCTAGATTGTCGGTTGGTTGCCTAGAATGTTGGTTGGTTGCCTAGATTGTCGATTGGTTGCCTAAAATGTTGGTTGGTTGCCTAGATTGTCGGTTGGTTGACTAGAGTGTCGGTTGGTTGCCTAGAGTGTTGGTTGGTTGCTTAAGTTTTAGATTGGTTGGCTATGTTCTTCAGTTGTTCATGTTGGGAATAAGTTCATAAGATTGGGGTGGTGTCCCATGTCCCTAAGTTGGTCAGACCATAGAGTTGCCCTATGTTGAGAATTGGTTGCCTCTAAGATAAGAGATAAGTATGTCCCTGATAGCTACTCATCTCATATGGGTTAGCTGAATGTCTGGTTTAGCTTAGATTAGCTGACCGTAGAGACTTGATTGTATGCTAAGTTGACTATTGGAAAACCGTAGGATGTCCCTGTTGATGTTGCGTGAGTATAGTCGGAATGAGTAAGATGTGTTGGAAGGTAGGCTTCGGAATGGAATGAATATGTGGAAAATTTGATGTTATAATGTTGGGAATTGCTAAAGCTGGTTGGATTGGTTGAGTAATATTAAGCTGCGTAAAATTGATGATAGTGCCTTGAGATAGTTGGAATAATTTCATTGACCGGATCAGAATTGAGGATAAGTGTAACTACGGAATTGGATAGTACATGTAGCCGAGATCGACAAATGTGAATAGGAATGACCCTCAGAATTAATATTGTTAGAATATGATAATTGACTATACGAGAGGATAATATGTTGGCTTGATCAATACGAAGAAATATTTGAGTACAGCGAGAAATGTTACTAGAGTAGGATGATGGTACAATTTGATGGATGAATCATAATCGAAAAAGTTACGAGTTGCAAAATAAAGTATATAGATGCGAACGATGATGAGTACAAGATTTGATCGACGAGAATCGGGGTATTGAAATAAAATGTGGCTATGGGATTTATCAACTTTGGTGGCATGGACGACAATGAACTTGAAAGGAATACTTGATACATCTGAGTCTGAATATTTTGGAAATGTTGGATCGGTTGAGGAAAATTGCTCGAGTTAGAATTGGTAACATCTATTGTCTTATTAATTGGTTAGAATATTGAATAAACAAGTGAGATTATACGAGATGCTCGAAAAGAATTACTGATATTCGGAAAGAAAGTTACACCGTAGCTCGTTCGCTTTCTCTATCACTAAACTTGGTTGAAGTGCATGTATTTCGGGGATGCCTAAAATATGTGTATGATTCCAACTAAGTGGTATGCTGAATTCAAACGAAGCCACGGGGATTATCATGTGCTAAGGATTTGCACGAGTGTTGGAGGAAAGATCAAAGATGGTAAACTATGTTGAATTAATTGGGATGCTGTAACGAGACAGTATATTAATTGAAATCAATCGAGAGATTGTAGAGAAATATTAAGTGGTACAAGTTGATCGTTGAGAAGTTTCATGAAAAGTTGGTTGAAGTTTTGGGGATGAGTTTTGTTTTAAGTTTCGAGGACGAAACTTTTTCTGGGTGGTATATATTGTAACGCCCCGACCCGCAAGATGCCTTATGATGGATGGTTGGTTCGATGAAGCCTTGTTGGACTTGAGAATATGCGAAGGATCGCTTGGGAGTCTATGCGATCGTGGCGGAAATGTCCTATGAATGTGAGTAGTGTTGAACCCTTCTAAGATCCTTTAGCTTCATGCTTAAAATAAGGATAGTATACTATGTTTCTTGTTGAATTGCTCAATAACACCTTGTATAAAATTTGGAAAGATAATGAAAGATAATAATCACCTGAACGTAAACTGTTGTGGCTAAATGAATTGTATGCTTGTACGCTGTTGCGATGAATTACATGACAGGTGAAGGCAAAGTCCCAAATACTTGGGCAGTGAGTATATCGAGCTTTGGCTCAATGAATAGATGACAGAACAGATGTTAAGATCCAAGAACTGGGCAGTGAGTATGCTTGAATTGCATTCAAATGAATGAATGCTAAACAGATGCTAAGTCCCAGGAATTGGGCGGTGAGTACATTAAGTTTGGTTGAAAAGATGTTTAGTATCAAAGATGTGGCAAAAGGATTGGGTAACAATATTCTATTATCCTGTCACCGATATAGAATGTTGATTACGCCAAGACCCTGGATTGGGCAGATGATAATATGAGCGTTGGCTCAAGGCAAGATGGCTAGATGGCAATACGAATGAGAATGATGGTTTTGCTTAGTTTTTCTTATCATGCATTATATGTTTTCTTCTTAGATAATTGTATATAGTTGCATGGTCATGGACAACTTATCGACAAGGTGGTTTCTCGAACGGTATTCCTGGGCCATGGAACCCAGTTCGTCCTAGGGGAAACCAATACCGAAGTAGTGGCAGTGCTGAAGTAGTAGCACGGTATACAGGACTTGCAGTGGGGCTAGCTACCTGCACTGGCAAGGGCGCTGTATACCTGTAAGACGGTCCAGGATGGCGTGTCGCCAGTGACCTTCATATAGATAGGTCAGGTGCTAATGATGTCTTATGCAGGCAGAGTAAGTTATTACTCAAATACAGGAAAGGATGTCGGCTGTTGGTAAGAATCACCTGAACGGTGATATTCATATTGAATCATGATATTGTTCCTAACAATGTCTTGTGCAGGCAGAGTAAGTATTATAATTGTACAGGGATGGCTACATGACCGTGGGTAAGAATCACCAAAGGGTGATAACTGCATGCTTTAAATTATGTTGGCTATAAGATTTGTATGCTTTACTTCTTGTCGGCTATAACATGAAATTGACCCTAAGGCAACGAGAAAGACCATTGATAATAATGTTCTGTAACATGATTACTTAGTGCTGTCTTCTTAGGTGAGTTGGGCCAGCATCGCTTGCCAGTACATTGATGATGTACTGACTCACATTGTGGGCAATATTACAGGTGTTTGCTTGGGAAAAATCCTGTAAATCAGTGCTTGGCATCGATGAATCGGATGGGCGTGCAGAAGCTCTTCTTGCAAGACGATGTCTTCTGCTATACGGGACATAATGTATGGAACAGGGGAACTCAGTTGTACCAGTGAGATTGTAGCCATATTGGCAAGTTCATTGTAAAGAAGTCGATATATATTCAGTTGTAGCCTAAAGGGCAAGTGTATACATTCAGTTGGCTATTTAAGAGCCTTGTAATCAGTTGTAAACTCTGTATTCCGCTACGAGTCTTGTAATCAGTTGTAAACTCGGTATTCCGCTGCAAGTCTTGTAATCCATTTTGATTATCAATAAAGAGATACATTTCTATATAAATTGTGTGACTTCAATTTATCTGCTTGGTTCCGCTGCATTTTTGATGTTTTCTGAGAATTACCAGGAACTGTAATGGTTTTGCCTTGTACAAGTGCAATCTAGACTTGTACGGCATCACGCCCAGTGGCTTGTTTTTGATCCTCCGGGATCGGGGCGTGACAGGCTGCCCCTCTCTCTTTCTCTAAATATATTTAGATTTTTTTTCTTTTTCCTTTTTTTAACAACTAATTTAAACTCATGCATGATGACACATGTCTTCATGTAAAATTACTTAAATACCCATGATGTTCATGTAAGATAACAAGTGGGGATTGAGGTGTCATGGTAAATTTGTAATTTACAATATTTACAAGGGCTTATACATAAAAATTTTATTTTAGAAAAGAAAAATGGGTTTAATTGAAAATAAGATAATAATAATAAAATTAATAATAATTAAATAAATTAATAATAATAATAATAATGATAATAATAATAATAATAATAATAATAATAATATTTTTAATATAATTATAGAGAAATAGACAATAAACATAATATTTTATTAGGTGGCTGTTACACATATCCTGTGTCGATACATTCGTGCCGTGCACGTCGACTCCAACCAAATTGAGGTAAGTACAACTACAAACTTTATTTATCGCACATGATAATGGTCTGAGTATAAACACTAATAATGTAATTATTTGCAACTAAATCATATCTCACATATTTCTATGTACATTCCATATGCTTCACCTGATTTTATACTGCTCTTAGTATCTTTCCACATGATTATACCTTGGGGATGGGGAAACTGCTAGCTGAGTACGTGATCAGACTGCAACTTAGTACATGTATCAAGCTCGGTTGCACTCATGTAACCTTGCCGTAGGACTTATCCAGTATACTTATACGATCAGTACATTTATACCTGTAGACTTGTACGTATATATATTTTATTCATGTAGACTTGTACATTGGTAAATTTTATACCTATTGATCGATCACGTGCTTACTAGAGTTTCAAACACCTTACATATATGCCACCATAACAAGTGTACTTTCTATATAATATGATATGACATATTTCTTCTTTAGCACATCCCTTTTAATTCCATGCTCAGTATGTATAGTTTGTAGTGCCAGTACTTGCTCCTTTCTTAACAGGAAACGTTGCAGGTATCCTTTCTGAGGAAAAAATGCTCTGTGACACATATTATGGATCCGCTTCAGAGGATCAAGTCGTTGCCCCCGAGAAAGTCCTTGTAGGGAACCTCGTTTAGTTGCCTTGGAGTACTTAGCTCACTCCTTTGGTATTGGTGTTTTAGAAACAGCTTAGACTCGACCTTTGCCACTGGACCTTGACTCCAGCTTTATACTTGGGAATGTAATAATTAAATCTGAACTCATTTGCTTTCGTTTATAGATACTGTGTTGTGATGAACAATTAAAGTATGATATTAGAATTGATAGTATCTTGGATCCATTTATTGTCTTTACTTAGTATAGTTTACTATGCTATAA
This sequence comes from Iris pallida, assembly GCA_029216955.1. Lineage (NCBI taxonomy): Eukaryota > Viridiplantae > Streptophyta > Magnoliopsida > Asparagales > Iridaceae > Iris > Iris pallida. Next base: position 11,649,959 of record JANAVB010014796.1, on the reverse strand, counting down.
CACAAGTGCAGGCTGGGCATGGCCCGGCCTGGACCAAGAATTTCGGTAACGAGTCGTGACATCCTGCTTAGAGGAGAAATTACTCTGGACATCCCATCTTTTACTGAGGGCTGGCCCCAACCCAACCCCTCCCCCAAATTTTTTACCTTCATTTCAACCTTTCACTATCTCTCACTATTTCCAAAACCACTCAAATCCCTACTTTTTCTCCTCCACCATCTCCATCTTCCCCATTTCCATAAAAACCCTACATTCCTTCCCATTTCCAATTACAGAGATGGCACTCAAAGGCTGTGTCACCCTCATTTCCCGTATTTCCCGTATTCCGTATTTATACTCGTATCTGGATTTTGGCATGTATTTTTATTTTTCTCAACTTGTGGAGTTTCGGTATTTCTCGTATTTTAGGTTTTGTCATGGTTCGGTTTTAATTGGTTTGGATTGGGTTGGTTGATTTGGTTTATTATACATTGGCACACCTTAACCTACACTCCACCTTCAACACACCACAACCCACCCTCTTTATATTCCCTACTTACCACTCTCTCTCTTCATTACCACCACCATTTATTTCCTTCTTCTTCTTCTTCTCCTTCCTCTACACAACTCTCCCAACCCTAGGCAAGTGCATCTTGCCACTACATGAGAACCCTCTTTTATTTGTCCATTTGTTAGATTAGGACATGGTGATCAATATTAGTTCTTGGCATTTTGTGATTTGGAGTCTCCATTGTTCTAGATCTAAGTCTTCATATTTTTGGATTTTTGTATGTTTTGACCTATTTTATTTGGTTTTCTATGAGTTTTGATGTTTCCATGTGGAAGAGCATTCTATTCCACCCAAATTGGAACTTTGGAAATCCGGATTTAGAGTTTGGATGACCAAGTTATGATGCTGTGTAGCCTTGAGTTTAACCATGGTGTTCTTGCTGTTTGCAGAAGACAGTGAGCAGTATGCAGAGCTGTTTAGCTTACGCACACTGAGCTGCGCGCGCTCTTTAGCGTGCGTACGCAGACTTGGGTATGCTTCCTGTTGGAAGCGTGTCATCTTGAGCGTGCATGACTTTTCACCTACGCTGCTCTCTCAGCGTGCGTGACTTTTCACCTACGCTGCTCTCTCAGCGTGCGTGACTTTTCACCTACGCTGCTCTCTGTAGCGTGCGTGACTTTTCACCTACGCTGCTCTCTCAGCGTGCGTGACTTTTCACCTACGCTGCTCTCTGTAGCGTGCGTGACTTTTCACCTATGCTGCTCTCTGTAGCGTGCGTGACTTTTTACCTACGCAGCTCTCATGCGTGCGTGACTTTTCGCGTACGCTGCTCTCCTGACCCCTTGCTTAACCCATTGGCTCTTGGAGTTGTGGTCTTATTTCTTTAAGCTTGGCTCTTCTATAGCCCTGTATATTGATATTTTATTAGATATTTTACGCCCATTTTATATCCTTACGCCTTTTGTCATGAACTTGATTTTACTTAATATGTTTGGAATGACTATTGTACATGGCATGGTATGACAAGGAACTAGCATAACACGACAATGACCTGTAGTGGTGCACTCCTGACATGACCAACCTGACATGATATTGGCCCATCATGGCGCACTCCTGACAAGTACCCTGACATGATTTATCTTGATAATTTAACTTGACCCGCCTTGACTCCGTGGGTGGTTCTTCTTGCTTGCTTGTTAAATCTACTTGTCCTGTCTTGCATCATGTCTAGGATGGGACTCCTGAGTACCACGGTCAGGAGTACCTACTAAAATGGATTAAGGTTAATAACTAGAATAACACAGTAGTCATGAAGAGATGACATAGCTACAGGCAATCCCGTTACCTGGGCGCTCTTGGGATCTGTAGCCTGCCATCGAGTAGGGCACATTTCCAGTACACCGTCGCGTGTTGCACCCTCTAAGTCACCTAAGGGTACATTTGTCTCCTGGACAATGTACCCACCTGAATTCAACCCCTAATTTTCGACCTGGGTAACCTGGATGGTCTGCAGGGCTTGTGGCTGTGGAACAATCTCACTGCATCTTGTTAGTAATTAGGCCTGTGATAACCCTAGTTAGTTAAAGTAGTAAGCTGTAGTATCTGCTTGGCCGTGATTGATTGAATGAGGTATAACTAGTCTAGCCATGTTTTGACCCAGTACAAGATTGCTTCCTGTCTTGATTTCTTACATTATTATCTTGTCGATAAATGGTAGAAAACCAAGTTCTGTTCAGATGAAGGGTTACAACCCCGGTCCTTGTTTGGTTTACGGGTTGTAACCTGGCTATCGGAATAGTTCCATGGTTATCTCGTCGTATATCATCCTGCCATGTTTTTCGTAATTCTAGTTTTAATATTAGATTTTCTTGTGCTGATTGCTGGCTTTTGTTCTTATTTCGTGGCCCTCTTGTGGCACTTGCTCTTTCTGGGGTTGACCCAGCTAGTTTTGTGTGGCCAGATTTCGGAGCAGCTCCCGAGGATCTACCAAGCTTCCAGCCCGATGGTGGCGACTAGAAGGAACCCGGGCTACAAGTGGGTTTTCTATTTTGTTTCGCTCACTCTATTGTAAAACTATTCTTTTGAGGCGTTTAGCCGACGAGCACCTGTTAGCTCGATGCACTTTACTTACTGTCTGCCTACGGGCTGTAAACATGATTAACAAATCCTAGGGTTGATCATGTACGACTAAACTCTTGCTAGTCCTAACATTTTGTAATGACTAGCTTCATGATCAGCTAAATATGTAATATTTGGGACGCCTTATTATTGTATATTTAATGATCATACATCTTGCGACCTGACTTACTTGCTTGTGATTGAGACATTAGGCTTGTTCATGACCATAAGAGACTGTTGGCTTGTAGTAAACCCTCATATTTCTAGACAACCGTGACCGTATATCGAGGTGGTTTTCATTTTAATATACGTAGCTGGCTGTGTCTGTCCCCGCTCTCCAGTATTCTGGTTCTGGGGCGTGACACGGTTTAAGTGGTGGCCCATGCAGGTCTTGTCAATCAAGAAATGTGAGGGTTTACCAAATAGATGTCTCAATCAGTATTCGCCTTTGATCTCCGCCCGTATTTTCAAATCCCTGAAATTCTTGCCCTGATTACATGCTTGTATCGTTGATCTGTCCTGGTCCTTCCTTATTGTTTCCCTGTGTCGTCTTCCTCAGCGGCACTGTACCTGACCCTGCTGATCAGCAAGGAAGAGCACCTCCCGTGGACCAGCAGCAACCTGGAGATCAAGCCCAGCATTCCGGAGTCGCCTCCAGAGTGATACCTACTGGAGAAGAGTCACCAGTTTGGCCCGTCCAGCCTGCAGAGCCAGATGATGGTACCTTAGTAGGCCTCATCAGAACCTTGATAGCTTCCCAGGATCGTCGAAGCGATGCCCTGCACTAGACAGTTCAAGATGCTTTGACCCGAGGCGGACATCCAGGGAACCAGGCGGCTAACAGCTTCAAGCGATTGAACCCTCCTTTCTTCGACGGCAGCGAGGATGCGATTGCCGCGGATGCATGGCTTCAGGATACCGAGGTGATTCTAGAAGCAGCTAGGACACCCGAGAATGAGAAGGTGGCGATGGTACGCCTGCAGTTGTTGGACTTGGTTCACAGTTGGTGGGCGGCGCAAGCCATGGGATTAGTGGCACCCATTGCTTGGGCAGTGTTTAGAGAGAGATTCCAGACAAAGTATTTCGATGCTGTGGCTCGGTACGACCTGTAGACCAGATTTACCAACTTGAAGCAAGGAGGCAGAATGGTCGACAGTTATGCATCGGAGTTTTTTAGACTCAGTAGGTTTGCCCCCACCTTGGTGGCGACCGAGTTTGATAGGGCCCAGCGATTCCAGCAGGGGCAGTATTTGGAGATCTTGTTGGCGGTTGAGCAGTTCGAGCACCAGACGTTCGATGCAGTCTTGAGAGCAGCTAGGAGGCATGAGTACACCTCCCAGAGGATCGTGGATAGGACCGGAAGTAGGAAGCGGTCCCACAGTCAGATGCACCAATCATCAGCTCCGGCCCCGGCAGCTAGGGGATTGACCATTGGAACTCCGAGGCGGGCGGCCTCAGTAACGTCGGTTCAGCATTCGACCCCGACGTACCCGCAGCAGCAGAAGCAGAAGCAGACTTCTGCGATGGGATATTCTCATTGCGGAAAGCCAGGGCATGTGGTGGTAGACTGTCGCAGGGCACATAGATTGTGTCTGGCTTGTGGAGCAGCAGATCATAGGATAGAGGCTTGCCCGAATAGGGGTGGTTCATCAGCATCCAACCCTTCTAGCTCTTCGGTGAGAGGATCGGCCCCAGCACCAGTTCAGCAGCAGCAGTATCAGTCTTCGAGGCCCTTGCCGCCTCAGTCTCAGGCATTCCTGCAACAGCACCCCCAACAGTATGCACAAGGCCAAGCTCAGACTCAGAATAGGCAGAGAGGTTTCCAGCAGAGGGGACCAGCAGCCAGAGGACAAGGTCAGGCCATGATGATGGCTATGAATGAAGAAGTTGCACCAGGTGAGGTAGTGGCAGGTACTATTCTCGTCAACTCCTTTCCGGCTTCGGTATTATTTGATTATGGTGCATCGCATTCATTCATGTCTGCACGATTCGCGACACGGATAGGATTGGAGCCCGAGTCGTTATCAGTAAGGCTCAATATACTTACTGGTAATGGTCTTGTGGGAGTAGATCGAGTATTTTCCTCGTGTCGGATCGTAGTTAGCGGTAGGGAGTTCCCCGCTAGATTCATAGAGTTTCCTATAGCAGACTATGATGTAGTCCTAGGCATGGATTGGTTGAGGAACCAGTATGCTAGGATAGACTGCCATATTGGCAGAGTTGTTTTCAGCATTCCAGGCGAGCCAGAGTTCTCATTTTCCAGAGGAGCAGTGGAGCCATCTTCCCCAGTGTTGCGGATGGCAGTAGCAGCAGTGCAGTTACCCCGGATAGTTGAAGAGTTTCCAGATGTCTTTCTAGAGGAGCTTTCAGGGATGCCACCGGAGAGGAAGATTGAGTTCACTATAGACTTGATTCCCGGGACAGCACTAGTATCAGAGCGAGTCTACAGGATGGCACCTTTAGAGTTGGAGATTTTGTACAAGATGATTGAAGAACTGAGGACCAAGGAATTCATCCGTGCAAGTGGATCGCCTTGGGGAGCCCCGATGCTTCTTGTGAAAAAGAAGGATGGTACGTCCAGGCTATGTGTTGATTATCGTACCTTGAATTCGGTGACAATCAAGAAGAGATATCCTCTTTCGAGGATAGATGACTTGTTTGATCAGCTCAGAGGGGCTTCAGTTTTCTCGAAGATCGACTTGCGGTCGGGATACCACCAGATTAGAGTCAGAGAGCAGGACATCCCGAAGACAGCATTCAGATCGAGGTATGGACATTGAGAGTTCCTTGTTATGCCCTTTGGAGCGACCAATGCGCCGGCCGTATTCATGGACCTCATGAATCGCATTTTCATGCCTTACTTGGATCAATTTGTGATTGTGTTCCTAGATGACATCCTGGTCTACAGCAAGAGTGAAGCAGAGCATGAGCAGCATCTCAGAGTCGTCCTCCAGACGCTTAGGGAACATCAGTTGTACGCCAAGTTCAGTAAGTGCGAGTTCTGGCTCGATCGCATATCATACTTGGGTTACATCATTACCCGAGAAGGAGTGGAAGTGGATCCCCAGAAGATTGTGGCTATCGAGTCATGGCCGGTACCCATCTCAGTGGCGGAGGTTCGCAGCTTCCTTGGATTGGCCGGCTACTACCGGCGGTTCATTTCAGATTTTGCAAGAATTTCAGTGCCGATGACCCAGTTGACCCGCAAGGATGTGCCGTTTGTTTGGACAGTAGTTTGTCAGGAATCTTTTGAGAGGTTGAAGCGAGGTTTGATAACGGCTCCCATTCTCACCCTTCCAGATGGGACCGTAGGATTCACAGTTTATTGTGACGCTTCAGGCAGAGGATTGGGGTGTGTTTTAATGCAGCATGGGAAGGTAATATCTTATGCGTCACGTCAACTACGTGATCATGAGAAGAATTACCCGACCCACGACTTGGAATTGGCGGCGGTAGTGTTTGCCTTGAAGTTGTGGAGACACTACTTGTACGGAGATAGAGTGGAGATCTTTACTGATCATAAGAGCCTGAAGTATGTTTTCACCCAGAAGGACCTTAATATGCGGCAGAGAAGATGGCTTGAGCTACTAGTGGACTATGATGTAGATTTGCAGTATCATCCTGGGAAGGCCAACGTTGTAGCAGATGCATTGAGCAAGAGAGCCGGAGTTTATTTCCTGACGGCGCAACCAAAATTATTAGCAGATCTTCAGAAGATGGGAATTAAAGTGGTTCTTCCAACCAGCGTGGCATTGATGGCCAGCCTACAGGTTCAGTCCAGCATAGTTGAGAGAATCCGGGTGGCCCAGTCAACAGATTCCAAGATCCAGCGACTCAGAGCAGAGTGTGAAGCAGGAAGAAGGCCAGAGTTATGTATCCATGAAGACGGTACACTTCGGTACGGCACTCGTCTTTGTGTACCCAGTAGAGATATCAGACAGGAAGTCATGGCAGAAGCCCACAGTTCACAATATTCTATTCATCCGGGTGGTACGAAGATGTACCGTGATATCCGCCAGCATTTCTGGTGGAATGGCATGAAGAGGGAGATATCCCGGTTTGTCTCTCGATGTTTGGTTTGCCAACAGGTTAAAGCTGAACATCAGAGGCCCGTTGGACTTCTTCAACCCTTACCGATCCCAGAATGGAAATGGGAACATACAACCATGGATTTCGTGACCGGATTGCCTAGATCTCCGGCCGGCAGAGATACTATTTGGATAATTGTGGACAGGCTTACCAAGGTGGCATACTTTCTCTCATTCAGAGTTGGACAGTCGACGGCACAGTTAGCAGAGATGTATCTCAGGCAGATCGTCAGGCTTCACGGTGTGCCAGTCAGCATCACCTCGGACAGGGATTCAAGATTCACATCACACTTTTGGCGTAGCTTGCAGAAGAGTTTGGGGACTCGCCTTCAATTCAGCTCAGCTTATCACCCGCAGACGGATGGTCAATCAGAGCGCACAATCCAGACTCTTGAAGATATGCTGAGATCCTGTACGCTCGACTTCGGTAGTTCGTGGGAAGATCATCTACACCTGGTGGAATTCTCGTACAATAACAGTTATCAGGCCAGTATCCAGATGGCACCCTTCGAGGCTCTTTATGGCAGGAAGTGCAGATCCCCGCTAGCATGAGACGATGTCGGGGAGAGGCAGATGCTCGGACCCGAATTGATTTCCCAGACGATTGAAGTGGTCAGGAAGGTCAGAGATCACCTCCGAGTTGCCCAGGACCGCCAGCGCCATTGGGCCGATGCTCATCGGCGTCCCTTAGAATTTGTTGTCGGCGACCATGTATTCCTTAGGATCTCGCCTAACCGCGGCGTCATTCGCTTCGGCGTACGGGGAAAGCTTAGTCCTAGGTATATAGGGACGTTCGATATTCTAGAGCGAGTAGGAGATGTGTCCTATCATCTCGCTCTCCCGCCGTCGCTAAGTAAGGTGCATGATGTATTCCATGTGTCCCAATTACGACGGTATATTCCGGACCCGAGCCACATCCTAGACCATTCGGAATTGGTTGTTGGTACCAACCTTTCGTATGAGGAGAGGCCCGTGTCTATATTGGACCGGAGGGAGAAGACACTCAAGAACAAGACTATTAAATTAGTCCGTGTTGCTTGGGGTCATCACTCTCTAGGTGAGTCAACGTGGGAGCGTGAGGACGACATCCGATCGCGATATCCCTACCTATTTGACTCGTGAGGTATAATGTCTTTCTTATGCCTTACATTTTTCCTTCCTTACTTGCATTGTATGATTGCATGATTGAACTGCTTAGTGTAACTTGCCTGTTCTTAATGTAGCTTGTCGTGACAATTTTTAGCTCCTTGATTAAATTTCGAGGACGGAATTCTTTTAAGGTGGGTAGAGTTGTCACCCTCATTTCCCGTATTTCCCGTATTTCGTATTTATACTCGTATCTGGATTTTGGCATGTATTTTTATTTTTCTCAACTTGTGGAGTTTCGGTATTTCTCATATTTTGGATTTTGTCATGGTTCGGTTTTAATTGGTTTGGATTGGGTTGGTTGATTTGGTTTATTATACATTGGCACACCTTAACCTACACTCCACCTTCAACACACCACAACCCACCCTCTTTATATTCTCCACCTACCACTCTCTCTCTTCATTACCACCACCATTTATTTCCTTCTTCTTCTTCTTCTTCTTCTTCTTCTTCATCTCCTTCCTCTACACAACTCTTCCAACCCTAGGCAAGTACATCTTGCCACTACATGAGAACCCTCTTTTATTTGTCCATTTGTTAGATTAGGACATGGTGATCAACATTAGTTCTTGGCATTTTGTGATTTGGAGTCTCCATTGTTCTAGATCTATGTCTTCCTATTTTCGGATTTTTGCATGTTTTGACCTATTTTATTTGGTTTTCTATGAGTTTTGATGTTTCCATGTGGAAGAGCATTCTATTCCACCCAAATTGGAACTTTGGAAATCCAGATTTGGAGTTCGGATGGCCAAGTTATGATGCTGTGTAGCCTTAAGTTCAACCATGGTGTTCTTGCTATTTGGAGAAGACAGTGAGCAGTATGCAGAGCTGTTTAGCTTACGCACACTGAGCTGCGCGCGCTCTTTAGCGTGCGTACGCAGACTTGGGTACGCTTTCTGTTGGAAGCGTGTCTCCTTGAGCGTGCGTGACTTTTCACCTACGCTGCTCTCTCAGCATGCGTGACTTTTCACCTACGCTGCTCTCTCAGCGTGTGTGACTTTTCACCTACGTTGCTCTCTCAGCGTGCGTGACTTTTCACCTACGCTGCTCTCTCAGCGTGCGTGACTTTTCACCTACGCTGCTCTCTCAGCGTGCGTGACTTTTCACCTACGCTGCTCTCTGTAGCGTGCGTGACTTTTCACCTACGCTGCTCTTTCAGCGTGCGTGACTTTTCACCTACGCTGCTCTCTGTAGCGTGCGTGACTTTTCACCTACGCTGCTCTCTGTAGCGTGTGTGACTTTTCACCTACGCAGCTCTCATGCGTGCGTAACTTTTTGCGTACGCTGCTCCCCTGACCCCTTGCTTAACCCATTGGCTCTTGGAGTTGTGGTCTTATTTCTTTAAGCTTGGCTCTTCTATAGCCCTGTATATTGATATTTTATTAGATATTTTACGCCCATTTTATATCCTTACGCCTTTTGTCATGAACTTGATTTTACTTAATATGTTTGGAATGACTATTGTACATGGCATGGTATGACAAGGAACTAGCATAACACGACAATGACCCGTAGTGGTGCACTCCTGACATGACCAACCTGACATGATAGTGGCCCGTCGTGGCGCACTCCTGACAAGTACCCTGACATGATTTATCTTGATAATTTAACTTGACCCGCCTTGACTCCGTGGGTGGTTCTTCTTGCTTGCTTGCTAAATCTACTTGTCCTGTCTTGCATCATGTCTAGGATGGGACTCCTGAGTACCACGGTCAGGAGTACCTACTAAAATGGATTAAGGTTAATAACTAGAATAACACAGTAGTCATGAAGAGATGACACAGCTACAGGCAGTCCCGTTACCTGGGCACTCTTGGGATCTGTAGCCTGCCGTCGAGTAGGGCACATTTCCAGCACACCGTCGCGTGTTGCACCCTCTAAGTCACCTAAGGGTACATTTGTCTCCTGGACAATGTACCCACCTGAATTCAACCCCTAATTTTTGACCTGGGTAACCTGGATGGTCTGCAGGGCTTGTGGCTGTGAAACAATCTCACTGCATCTTGTTAGTAATTAGGCCTGTGATAACCCTAGTTAGTTAAAGTAGTAAGCCGTAGTATCTGCTTGGCCGTGATTGATTGAATGAGGTATAACTAGTCTAGCCATATTTTGACCCAGTACAAGATTGCTTCTTGTCTTGATTTCTTACATTATTATCTTGTCGATAAATGGTGGGAAACCAAGTTCTGTTCAGATGAAGGGTTACAATCCCGGTCCTTGTTTGGTTTACGGGTTGTAACCTGGCTATCGAAATAGTTCTATGGTTATCTCGTCGTATATCATCCTGCCATATTTTTCGTAATTCTAGTTTTAATATTAGATTTTCTTGTGCTGATTGCTGGCTTTTGTTCTTATTTCGTGGCCCCCTTGTGGCACTTGCTCTTTCTGGGGTTGACCCAGCTGGTTTTGTGTGGCCAGATTTCGGAGCAGCTCCCGAGGATCTACCAAGCTTCCAGCCCGATGGTGGCGACTAGAAGGAACCCGGGCTACGAGTGGGTTTTCTATTTTGTTTCGCTCACTCTATTGTAAAACTATTCTTTTGAGGCGTTTAGCCGATGAGCACTTGTTAGCTCGATGCACTTTACTTACTGTCTGCCTACGGGCTGTAAACATGATTAACAAATCCTAGGATTGATCATGTACGACTAAACTCTTGCTAGTCCTAACATTTTGTAATGACTAGCTTCATGATCAGCTGAATATGTGATATTTGGGATGCCTTATTATTGTATATTTAATGATCATACATCTTGCGACCTGACTTACTTGCTTGTGATTGAGACATTAGGCTTGTTCATGACCATAAGAGACTGTTGGCTTGTAGTAAACCCTCATATTTCTAGACAGCCGTGACCGTATATCGAGGTGGTTTCCATTTCAATATACGTAGCTGGCTGTGTCTGCCCCCGCTCTCCAGTATTCTGGTTCTGATCGTCCTCGCTAAGACTTGATAACGCGTGAGCCTAGATTGCGCTCATGCAAGGCAGGTTCCATAACGGCCAATTACAACAGCTTACGACGAGGTCGTCGCACAGAAGTCCCAAGCTGAAATATTGAATAATACCAGCAAAAACTTTAAAGCAAAACACTAGTCATTTAAAATGCTCTTTATTGATATTGAAACAAAGATTACAATATGGCACGAGGCCATGATTACAAGTCGCTCAAGCTTACTTTCTCTTTATTTACAATCACTCAACTCTCTCTCATTGCTCAATACAATTTGACGAGCCAGTGGATGCTTCAGATAGGCGATATCCATACATTATATCCTATATAAGTCCAGAGTCCATACAGCTGCACGCCTCGAAACACCAAGGAACTCTATGCCTCGACGCATCCAAACGAGCTCAGCGCCAACGAGATACTACCTGAGCCTGCATATGAAACACTGCATGGGTGTCAGTACTCAACTGTATTGTTAGAGTGAGCTCCTCGTCCACTCGTATAAAACCGACACGTTCATTTACTTTATGCAACAATAGATCTTTATGATTGTCTTTCTATTTTTGCCTTAGGATTGATTTTAAGACATAGACGCCTGGCCTATTTGTGGCTCTAGGCCATCATCGTGCTATCGCACTGATAACTTCCTTATTCTTGCCTCTAGACCATTCTCGTGCTTGCAACATCAACATACCGACTCATGCTTGCCTTATAGTGTCATGACCCGTACCCTGATTAGGGGCACGAGAAGCGGTTACGTCCAGCCTACGTCGCAGTATCGGCGGTAGAACGCTGTATATAGGGTCTGTAAATACTACGACTAAAACAGATAAATGTACCTGTACAGTATATACACTCCGAACGGAGGAACAAAGCAATACTGTCTCAATCACATAAATCAAAACTAAGGTGGAAAGCATAGAAAAGAGATATGATAGATAAAACAAGGAACGAGTCCAGAAATCTCCACAAGTCACAGCTAACACAAAATCCAAAGTCTCAGAATAATAATAAGTATAAAGATACTACAACAGAAAAGAACTAGCTGGCTCGCAGGCCAGGCAAACCTAACTAAAGCTAGGCTACTCGGGATGAGCGAAATCAAGAGGCTCTACCACTAAGCCCCTGTCTAGGTCAAGTCCATCAGACTCTATCCCGTAGTAAGTCGGGCAATCAGCCTCTAAGTCATCTGTAAAATTTTGTCAACGTATCCTGTCAAGAAAATGAGCAAGTACAAACACCAACCGCAGTTCCATATGAATTGAGAAATACTATAAGAGACAGCATAATGGAATACACGACAAAGATAAAAGTGACATGGGAACCATTTGAAAGCCGAGTTACAACCCTTAAACCAAACAAGGACCGGGGTTGTAACCCTTCTTTCAAACAGAACTTAGTCAAAATATGGTACAGTAAAAGTAGGTAGAGCATGTGAGAAATGAATCATAGCATGGTGAAAGGTACAGTAAGTAAAGCTGAACTGGAATATAAGATATAGCAATAATGTAAAATATGATTTGAATTATTAGAGCGATATGTGATCGACTAGGGAATCATGGTAGGGTTATCCACTTGGCCCGACAATCACATGAAAAATCTGGAAAGGGTCATGCCGGTCAACTTGGATAACATGGACATGGAGTATCTGCTACACCCTACGTGAGGTGAGGGTGGCGCTAGCAAAATAGTGACATGGGACTTTGATCACATAACCCCTAATAATTTCCCCCATCCCCGAATAGTATCACGGATCCGGACATAACACGTCATGACACGGGACTTAAAAGCAGGTGATCAGCCCACTCCCAAGTCTATGTCTATACAAGTACAAGAACACAGAAATATCACATACTCATATACCAAGGGAGACAAGGAATAACATCTCATGACTGGATCCGACTATACTAGTCCGTGAACCGTCGTGTCGAGAATCATGTAAAATACTACAACTGAATCGGATATAGTAGATATCAAGACAATGAAAACTATCAGTGAATGTACTCGCCTGTGGTCCTGAGCTGATAGGGTGAACAGACGCTCAGAGTGATCACAGACCTAAAATAAGATACTATGAGTCAAACAGGACTAAATACTGAAAAGGAAACTAATACAAGTCATGAATGCAAGTCTAAGTCAAAACTAGGTCAATCTAGGTCAGACTTGGTCATACTAGGCCATACTGGTTCATACTAGGTCATACTAGGTCACTGGGAGTCATTCCAAGTCAAACTAGGTCAATCGGGATCAACGGTTGACTTACAGTTGACTTTTGGTCAAAAAGTCAACTCTGGTCAACTCTGGTCAACTCTAGGTCAACTCTAGGTCAAACTAGTCTAATGTTGACCAACTATTGACTTTCAGTCAACTGGTCAACTTTGGGTTGGTTTCGGTCAAATCGGGTCGCTTAAAGGCTAAGTTTGACTCTCGGTTGACTTTTGTTGACTTTTGGTCAAAACGGTCAACCGACGTCAAAACTAGTCTTAGAGTACCATATTTGATCATTACCAACCACGGGGATCAAGTTCTAACACCATCTTAGACTTCTAACACCAATATCCTATTTCTAGGCAAAACTAGCATTTACCCTTCTAAGGTAAATCCCGATACCTTACCCAATCCCAAGGAAACCCCGCCAATACCCATGGCACTAGCCTAGGCTCCTTAGGGTAGCAAGATATCAACCTATCTAAGGTTTACCTACCAAGAAATTTGGGTATCCTAAGCATCTAGACCATCTTACGACACATGCTAACCCTTTACCCATTACCTTGCCTATATCATGAATTTACCCTTTTCATACCCCACTCACCAACACCACTCACCCTCACATGATACCACACTCTAATAGGCCTCTCTATAGGTTTCCTAATAGGTTTCCTACTAGTTTAGATATAGGTTATACTATAGGATACTAAACTACTCTCAAAACACCTCACAAAACACTCACACACATCTCACAAATACACACACACACATAGGCAAATATGGACAGATTTTGTAGATTTGGTGGACTGATTTTTGTGGTTATTAGGGGCTGTCATTTTAGGTTGGAAAGTGGGCCTAACTATAGGTGAATTTGTGGCTAAGAAGGGTGGAAGTTTGAGGGATTTTGGATGGGTTTTAAGGGGTTTCTTGGACTAAATGATAGGGGATAAAATAGGGGCTGTTTTAGGTGGTTTGGGGGCTGTCATCACCCCCTAATAGCTGCTGAAATTCAGCAGTAAAACACCCCCTAATAGCCCCACAAACTCATCTCTACAACTCCCCTCTATCACAAATAAATACACAAACACCACCACTACTCCAACACCAACACCAACACCAACCAACCCCAACACCATCACCACATGGCCGGCCACATGGCTGTCCTATTTGGACACCAAACACATCCACAACACACCACAAATATATCCCCCAATATATATAAGCCATATATATATATACATCTATATATATATATTTTTCTATATATATATATATATATATATAGAAATATATGTATATAACCACATATATATATAAACAAATAAAAGAATGAATATGATACATTAATATACATGAACAAACTTATTCTCTAACAAGCAAAAATCTGGAATATAATGAAGAACAACACAAAATAAATATTAAAACCATATCCATGTGTCCAAAAGGGGGTTTTTCCTATTGGGACACAAACCTACAAGTTGGACACTCCTAGAAATGTCCAAAGGACACAAAATGGTCTCTAGAGAGGGACACAACCATGGGACTCATCCTAATGGGTTTCCTAACCAATCTATATGAGAAAATAAACAAGTTTGGAGAAGGAATCACCTTGGTTGGAGGAGGAAATCAATGGAAGCTTCAAAAGGAGAAGGAGCTCTTTGGAGAAGAAGAAGAAAGGAGTGGATGAGAATGGAAAAAGTAGTTTTCTCTCTCCTCCCCATCCCCCTCTAGTGGCCGGCCACATGTGTGGGATTTGTCCTATGTGAATAATTACAAGTTTGCCCTCCAATGGTTAAAATAGCTAATAAGTAGGAAAGGGTTAAACCGGGGGTAGTTTAGTCAAACCGAAACCACTAATCTCTAACTAAAATTAACCAAAATAATTAGGCTAGTCTCTAACCAAAATACTGACATGTGGGCCATGGCTAACTAGTGTGTGGGCCCGCTAAGGTCAAATCTACCCCGGGTCCCCGAAACAAGTCAAAACAACTCGGAATGAGTTGAAATTCGAACCCGATTCAAATATCCCCAAAATAATACAATAAATAAATAAATAATTTAAAAATAATTTTTAGAGTGGAAAATTACAAAAATACCCCTGTTTCTAGAAACTGGGGGTGACATATGGCCCATACTTTGGGACGCAACAACATGATTCGTGTCATCGACTTGGTTCGTGCTTCAACATCGAGGCCATGTCTCGCAACTTAGCATGACTTAACCAAACTTGCCTTACGGCCCTTCTTGACTTAACTTGAAATGACTCAAGTCTGACTTATGCAACTCTATGCCAACAACTTAATACTCGATGCCATATTTTATGCCGAAGCACTTGTCTTTTCTATAGACAAATATTAGGCTTCTTAAGACTTGTATTGCAACCGTGCATACCATCTTTATCCCATTCGTGCTGTACGTGTACTTTCTTTTATTCAATCGACACCGTGCATGCGGATTGCTGCTCAGCATGCCAACGTATCTATATGAAAGGTCATTGGCAATTCATGCCATCTTGGACATGTAGGTGGTGCAGACGAGACCCTTGCAGCTAAGGGTAGCTAGCCCTGCTCAAGTCCTTGAATCACCGGCGGCGTGTTCTTGCCTAACTACCTTGCTTCCCTCCTAGGCCGATACGGTTTTGTGGTCCCAGGATACCGAATCGAGGGCGCAAAACCTTGTCGACAAGTTGTCCATGACCACGTACCTACGAGGACTTCTAGCCTCAACGTAAATGCATGGCCTAATCGTTAAATGCATGGCCTAGCCGTCACAACTTAGTTTATCTTGCTTTACTTCTTTTACTTTTCATATTTCTTTTTGCAGAGCCCAAACTAGGGTTGCCTCGGCGACTGACCTAAAATCCTGACTTATTTCTCCTCAGCGACCGACTTACAGTCCTAACATGTTTTCAGTGTTTTCGTACTCTTATTGACTCAAATCATGAATAGCTAATTGATAGCCTTCAAGCATAACTTGAACAAAATGTATTCTTCATGTGACGTAGACCGTGGCTAACTTTTTATTGAACCAACTGTGGCTTGTGCCTTGAACTGACTTGTGTTCTATGCGACACTACCGCCCAAGTCATACTTTATATGACGAGCCTTGAGATCGTGGGACTAGGTGACTTAACAACGGCAGAAAGCGTGAGACGGTGCTTAGAACGACTTTGATAAGCCGACATAACTTTTGCCTAAATCAATCGTGCAACAACTTAACCGTTGGAAAAAGCAAAGGCTATGCCAAGACTTGCATCACAAAAATATGCATTAAGACTTAAGGGATACTTTGGCTATGCCAAGTATCGAACGATGGGTTCGTACATGCTTTATCAAGCATTTATGCATGCAACGCCTATAACTTAGGCTAAGTTCACAGTTTTGTGTCAACTTAAACCAACTTTTCTTCTCCCAAGCCACGGAACGAAGGGCCAGGTGTAATTTTGAAAAGCACGTCGTGTACACTTCTAAGCCGACCGTGGGACATTTTTCTATGTTTTAACTTAGTCTGACCCAAGTTGGGATTATTCCCTTAGCTATGTGGATTCGTCTCTTTTATTACCAAGCCTACTTGTGCATTTGAAAACTTTTGTTTTATTAGTGTGAAGGCCAAGCTGAGGCAAGTTCATCGAAGCCACCCACCTGAGCGGGGAGTTGCGTTGACCTAGCAGGACTTCGAGCAGTCATTGCATGACTAAGTTCGAACGTCGTTGGCATTTCGATTCCTCCGATTGAGGCGAGCAGGATGGGATATTACATTATACACCACTCAGAAAAAGTTTCGTCCTCGAAACTAACTGAGTACACTTATCGACTTATAACTTGATTCAACATCCAACGATTCTTACCCACATTCCTTCTATACGTTTCCTTAATTCGAGCCATGCTCCTACTTTGGTTATTTTTTGACACAAACAACTAATGTCAACATGGGTAACTACACTCGTCGTACATACAGATAACTCAGTTCTAGGCAAACCATCCGATCAATCAACATTCAAATTCGTCTCAAATATAATAATCGTACTACCATCAATATTTCCTCAAAACACGATTTTAAAATCCTCGATACTTTTTCGTTCCTCTAATCTCACTTGAATTCAATATATCACTTAGTTGGATCGTGCACATATTACAGGCGTCCCAAAAATATATGTATTTCAGTCAAGCCTCGTGATAGAGAATCCGCCATCACCACTCGAGTGGGATCGTGCACATATTCAAGCATCCCTGAAATATATGTATTTCAACCAAGTCTCATGAGTGGTGTCTCCACAATTCCTATCTCTCCGTACCGTGATATCTGCCTAACCGCTATGCTAACCTTTCATACTAAAGTCAATGTCATGATTGGAATCATAGTTTTCCAATAATAATACCAACACTGACCCAAAATCCTAGGGTCAAACCAAAGTTGATAATACGGGGTTTTCTACCCAAGATCGCGTCACTCAGATTTCTGAACATCGAGCATATATTTATCCTATTCGCACTTGTAACACTTAGTCCAAGGGCTCTGAGTCATTCAGCAAAGCCATCCTATCGTAAGTTCTCCTCAACCAATTTCATCGACATATCAATATCACACGTCCAAGAGCAATTCACGTAGTCTATCTCTTCAAATATGTTTGATATAATCCACCTATCCATTCTTCTTGAGTCAAGCACGCTACGATACGATTTGTCGCTAAACCATAATTCTCATTCCATATTTTCTAAGTCGTTCATCATAATTCACGTAGTCGATCACAAGGTCGTCTAGCTTAACAAAATGTCACGTCCCAATCTCACGCAAGTCCGATCACCCATGCTAGACATGAAATCACCATACATTCCTGAAGGATAATCATTCTCATCGGGGCGTAACTCTTGCTTTAAGTCTAGACTAATTCATTCTCGATACGCAGATTAGATCTACTCAATCCTCAAGTTTATTCAATCGCAATCACAAGTCCGAACAATCCTTAAATTTACCTTCGCATCAAACCACAAGTCGACCACGCCCTGATTTTCCAAATTCGATCATTGTCGCGACATGAATCACCATGTCAGCGCTCACGCTGTAACGCCCCAGAACCAGAATACTGGAGAGCGGGGGCGTACATAGTCAGCTACGTATATCGAAGTGCAATCGACCTCGCTATACGGTCATGGCTATCTAGATACATGAGGGTTTAACTACAAGCCATCAGTCTCCTATGGTCATTAACAAGCCTATTATCTCAATCTCAAGCAAGTGATAACAATTACAAGATGTCAGAGCACCAAATATACAATAGTAAGGCGTCCCATACATTACATATTTGGATGATTATGAAGATAGTCGTACAAAATGTCAAGACTAGCAAGAGTTTCAGTCATACATGATCAACCCTAGGATTCGTCAATCATGTTATTGCCCGTAGGCAGACAGTAAATAAAGGTGTAATCGAGCTAAACACGTGCTCGTCGGCTAAACACCTCAAAAGAATAATTTTACAATAGAGTGGGGGAGCCAAAAATAAACCTACTGGTTGCCAGGGTTACGCCTGGTGGTCACCATCTGACTGGAAGGTAGGTAGATCCTCTAGAGCTGCTCTGATTCTGGCCACACAAAACCAGCTAGGTCAGACCCTAGAAAGAGCAAGTGCCACAAAGGAGGCTTCACTTAGGAACTAAAACCAGCATAACATAAATGAATATTAATGATAAGTTTAAAAGAAAGTGATGTTAACAGGGGCAGCACAGTAAATTGAGTACGAAGAAACCATTCAAGTAGCCAGGTCACAACCCTTAAACAAAACAAGGACCGGGATTGTAACCCTTCACCTGAATAAAAATTCGTCTCAAATACTTGTTGGTAAAATAAGACAATAAACGAAGAGAGGACACAGAACTGCTCCGGGAGCCAGGTTATAACCCTTAAACCAAACAAGGACCGGGGTTGTAACCCTTCGCCTGAACAGAACTTGTCCCCTGATCATTATTGTTAAGGTAGCATAAGTACTCATGTTATTGAAGTAAGATAAAACATGACGAGCATGACATGGGGTGCAATAAGACAATAAACGAAGAGAGGACATAGAACTGCTCCGGGAGCCAGGTTACAACCCTTAAACCAAACAAGAATCGGGTTTGTAACCCTTCGCCTGAACAGAACTGTACCCCTGATCATTATTGTTAAGGCAAGCATAAACAATCATGTCATGTTACAATCTTGCACAGGATCAGGACAAGACTAAGCTGGGCTAGACTCCACCAATAAATCATGGCCAAACAAGGAGTACGGCATGATACTTTAACTAACTAGGGTTATCACAAGCCTAGTTACTAACAAGATGCAATGAGATTATTCCAACAGCAACAAGCCCTGCAGACCATCCAAGTTATCCAGGTCGAATGTCCGTTTATGAAGGGTGCAACACGTGACTGTGTGCTGGAAGTGTGTCCTACTCGTCGGTAGGCTACAAGTCCACTTAGTGCGCCCAGATAACGGGATTGCATGTAGCTGGAAAATCTCTCCATGACTACTGGATCTTCTAGTTATTAGCCTTAGTCAATTTCAGTAGGTACCCCTGACCATGGTACTCAGGGATCCCTATCCTAGACATGATGTATGACATTAGTGGTTTATTTGTATAAACACAATCGCCCACGGTGTCCAGGTCATTCATACTTGTCATTTCAGGCTGGCTGTCGTAACAGCATATCGAGGTATATTAGGCCGGGTATACTTGTTAAGAGTGCGCCACGGAGGGCCACTATCGTGTTCAAGGAACATATTAGAATTTACATAGCATATTCATAAGTGCAACATTTCAATATAATAATAATAATAATAATAATAATAATAATAATAATAATATAATGTAAGGGGACAAGACTATGGAAGGAGCCATACGGCAAAGGAAAATAAGCTCATGCGGCTCGGGAAGGAAAGGGGGCGCATGCGGCTGCAAGGTAACGGGCGCATGCGGCTCAGGACAATCGAGCATATGCGATAGTGGATTGCGGGCTCATGCGACTGGAAAGGGGAGGGGGCGCATGTGGCTGCAAGGTAACGGTTCATGTGGCTCGAGAGAGGTGAGCATATGCGGTTGCGGGGGAAACGAGCTCATGCGGCTAGGAGGTGCGCTCATATGCGGCTACAAAAATAACCTCATGTGGCCAGGAAAGGGAACAAGGGTATGCGGCTTGGGAGAGCGGGCTTATGCGGCCGAAAAAGAACAAGTCATATGCGGCTACGGGGGAAGCAATATCATGCGGCTGAGAGAAAAATTGACTTCATATGGCAGCGGGATACGAGAGTTCATGCGGCTAGGGTCAATGCAAGTCTATGCGGCTGGGTCAACAAGTATATGCGGCTGGAAGGAACCCGTCCATGCGGCTATGCTCAAGTGGAGTCCTATGCGGCTGAGCAAGGGAGCCCTGGCCTATGCGGCTAAAGTGAAGGGTTTCATGCGGGTGAAGAACTGCGGGGCGCATGCGGTTGTAGGAGAAAAAATGCGCATGCGGCTAGAAATCTAGCAGAGTTCATGCGACTAAGGAACCAACAAGGCCATGCGGCTAGGAAGCCAAACATATGCGACAATGGAGACTCGCCGCATGAAAGTCATGCGGCTAAGGCTGTCATGCGGCTGAAAAACTTACCGTATGAAAAATCCACACGGTCAAGTACTACCATGTGGCCAGAGATCTGTTCTTCTTCTCCACTGGTCCGAGAAGAAGAGCCATGAGGTCCATGGCTTCAAAGCTCATAAATCCTTTATCCAAGGTCTGACTCCAGACTTCCATAGGTCAAAATGGGGCAGAACAAAATTCTCTACAACATGGAACCATCAAAACTTGAAAATAACAATGTTAAGTAGATCAAAACCTAATAAATCCAAAAATATAATAAACTTAGATCTACATAAATTGAACCATGGAAATCAAAAATACTAAGTATTAAAGTGTGTTAGAATCTCGTGAGGAAGAGAATGGAACAATAAAAATTGAGTTCCTCGATGAAGCAAGCTGCACTTGCCTAAGCTCTCTTCCTGGTAGGTGAAGGGAGTAATGGTGGAGAAGAAGAAGTAAATAAAGAAGAAGTAATTGAAGAGAGAGAAGAAGTGGGCGGCTATTAAAGGAAGGGAGTGGGGGTAGGTGGGGTTTTCCTTAGGTTCATGATTAACCCAAAGCAAATCATGCCAAACCGAACCAAACCAAGATAAACCAAGCAATGAAATGCCCAAATATACCATACAGGAAAACATGCAATACGAATCAAGATACGTACACATATTCCAAAATATGTAATACAAACTATGGTCATTACAACTCTACCCACCTTAAAAGAATTTTGTCCTCGGAATTTAATCAAGATGCTAGAGCAGCAAGGACAAGCTATACTAATCACAGGCAAGCTATAACAAGGCAATCAATCAAGCAATCATTCATTCAGGCAAAGAATTTAGAGCATAAGGCATAAGGAAGACATTATACCTTACGAGTCAAATAGGTCGGGATATCGCGATCGGATATCATCCTCACGCTCCCACGTCGACTTATCCAAAGAGTGATGACCCCAAGCAACACGGACTAAACTAATAGTCTTGTTCTTGAGTATCTTCTCTCTTCGGTCCAATATAGACACGAGCCTCTCCTCATACGAAAGCTTGGTACTAACAACCAATTCTGAATGATCCAGGATGTGGCTCGGGTCCGGGATATACCATCACAGTTGGGACACATGGAACACGTCATGCACCTTACGTAGCGACGGCGAAAGAGCGCGACGATAGGATACATCTCCTACTCGCTCCAGAATATCGAACGGTCCTATATACCTAGGACTAAGCTTTTCCCGTACGCCAAAACGAATGACGCTACAGTTAGGCGAAATCCTCAGGAATACATGGTCACCGACCAAAAATTCAAGGGAATGTCGATGAGAATCGGCCCAATGATGCTGGCGATCTTGGGCAACTCGAAGATGATCTTTGACTCTTCTGACCACCTCAATGGTCTGAGCAGTTATTTCCGGACCATGCATCTGCCTCTCCCCAATATCGTCCCATGCTAGCGGGGATCTGCACTTCCTACCATACAGTGTCTCGAACGGTGCCATCTGGATACTAGCCTGGAAACTGTTGTTGTACGAGAACTCCACCAGGTGCAGGTGATCATCCCACGAACCACCGAAGTCGAGTGTACAAGATCGCAACATATCTTCCAAGGTTTGTATGGTACGCTTGGACTGACCATATGTCTGCGAATGATAAGCTAAGCTAAACTGGAGGTTGTATAACCCTAGAGGGGGGGTGAATAGGGAAATAAAAAATAACTTAAGCACAAGAAGCAATATTCGTCAAATAAAAAGATATAGTAAGAAGATCAAACATAAGATGTATCCTGGTATCCTCGCTTGAGGCAATCCAGTCCCGAAACTCTCTCCGGCTTAAATCCACTATTTAATAAAATAGTACACACGAGTTTGGATCTGAAGAACTCGCCAACTTTAACACACGAGTTTTCTTACAAAGGCTCGCCAACTTCAAAGAAATGAGAAGAGAACTTGTTGATCTTCTAATACTTGAAGATCGAAAATTATAACTCTTAAATACTCTAGCACTTTGGGAGAGGATGACAATTAAAAGCTTGGTAGAGTATTAATGGTGGAGCTCTTGGTTGTTTGGAAAATTTATGGCAAAAGTTGGTAAAGCCTTCAAGAGAGAGAAGGCTTTCATTTATAGAAAAACCAAGAGTAGGTAGCATTTCATGCACCTGGATACAGGCTGACCGGCATACCGTCGATATAGACCGGCATACCGTCGGTATACCGGTCGAACAGTAACGGTCATATTAATATTCGTTGGGAGCATTTAATGCTGTCATTAATGCTAGTCTATGCCATTCAAAAATTAAATTTCGTAACCCGGTATACCGTCGGTATGCCGCGGTATACCGTCGGTATTTCGATCAATATCACAGAAGGTTTTTGAGGCAAACAAAACGGTATACCGTCGGTATGCCAGAGCATACCGTCGGTATGTCGATGTTTGTCACAGAACGTTTTGTGATCCACAAAACGGTATACCGCCAGTATGCCGGAGCATACCGTCGGTATGCCGATATTTCTCACAGAAAGTTTTGTGGTCAATAAAACGGTATACCGCCGGTATGCCGGAGCATACCGCCGGTATGCCGTTCTATAAGATATTGATTTTTGACTTGAGAATAGAAAGCTATTAGTTTTGTCATCCAACCTTAAGTGTTTACGGAAAGACCTAGACCTTGTACAGACTCGAAAACATGCAGTGTAGAGAGCCGTCTTTTCAAGGAACACTGGTCTTTGCTTCAGTCTTCAAGGCTATGGTTGGTAAACTGGAATGGACGGTCTTTAGGTAGTAGAACTTCTGAAATGATATCAATCTAAAAACAGAGAAAACTAAACTACGAAGATGCTGTTAATAATATCAAAATAAAAAGTGCCAACAATCTCCCCCATTTTGATAATTAACAAAATAGAGAGATAGCATCTTCAGGGAGTGACTCCCCCGCAGGTTGACAACTCCCCCTCAATACGTTTTCTTCTCCTTTGTCACTTAGTCAAATAGGGAATAAAAAAATAAAAAAATGAATATGGAACACAATATCAAGACAAAAGCATGTATTGATAGATAAAAGTAGAAATTGGATACATGCGTGACAACCATAACATACTACATAAAGACATATGAAAAAACTCTCCTCTACGAGAGTTAGCAAGACAATAAAAGGACAGACATCAAGTCCCCGTAGGACTGCAAACAACTAGGAACAACCAAACACTGGTCCCCGAAGGACCGCAAAAGACATAGAAACAACCACAACCAAAATAGGACAACCACTTATTCGACATCACCAACACAAGGAAGTAACCCCTACTCATCAGCCGGATCATCCCCACCCTCCTGAGCCTAGTAAAAAGTGCCAAAAGTATCAATGCCGTTCGGGTACATAAAACCGTAGGCATTGGGATCAGAAAAGCGGGAGACCTGGTACATCGGATCCTGAAGATTCAGATCCAGAAATGCATCCTGGTCCTGAACGGTGCGCTGAATGAAATACGCATGGTCATGGAAGGGGGACTGGATGAGGGTACCAAGGCCATGAGTGTGGGCCCACATCTGTTCCTCTGCCTGAGCCATACGCATGTCGAAATGCTGCTGTGTCAGCGACATGTAGCGGCCGAAGGCAGGAGGAGTAGAGACGGGTGCAGCAGGAGCAGAGGCTGGCGGCTTTTGGGAGGAGGAGGCACGAGATGTGGAGGCAGCACCAACGGAACGAGAAACAGCGAGGAAGGATGGCACGCTGTCTGAGTAGCAAGGGGAGAGATCGACTTGCTTGGCTTCCAAGATAAGAGTGATGAAGGATCCATAGTACAGATTCTGCTTCCTCGCAGGCAGGACGCCGAAGAAGGCATATAGAAGAGTCTTGGAGAAGGACCAAGGCTTCTTCGAATAGAGGTAGTACATGCATACCAGGGCGTCACCGGTAATGGCATCATAGTTGCCGCCCTTGGGTAGATGGTGTGGCACATGATCCTATGGAGCTCGTAGTAGAACGGCTCTAGCTGGGCGGAAGGGGCCGAGATATTAGGAGGGTTTGGGCCCTTGCAAATGATAGCACAGAATTCGTCAAAGGAGCACGCCGCCGAAGGATGAAGAGCGGCCAAGCCCGGCAGAGCCTCTCCTCTGTCCGAGATACCGAGAATGTTACCGATGTCACGAGTCGTCAGACAAAAATGATGATCGTTGACCATCGTCTCAATGGCGCCATGCTCGACGTCAGGAATCAAGTTATAGTAGAACAGACGCACGACGGCGGGGTAGACAGGCACCTGACGCCGAAGGAGGAAAGAGAGATCGGCCTCCTCGAAGAGAGAAACATGGTCGGGGAAGAGGTTTCAGTTATTAGCGTGACCTTTGTAGACATTATAGTGCACGAAGTGTTGGAACCAAGATTCGGCAGCCAAGGAGGAGGTGAAGACCTGCTGGTCATATCCATGGGGGAGAGCCACCGGGGTAAAGGGATTCGAAACGGTGGAGGAGAAACGAGCATGCTTGGGGGCAGCCATTGGGAGTGGAGAAAGTTTGGAAGGAGGAAGTAGGGTTGTGAAATGAAGAGTAGAAGGAGGAAGAAGGTGGGTTTTTAAAAGGTATGGGGAAGGAGAAGAGTGGGAACGGTTGTAGAGGATGAGGGGAAAAAAAGAGGTGGTTTTGAAATGGAGATAATGGAGGAGTTAAAGGGGGGAGAGGAAGGGGTGGGTTATTAATGTGGATGGGAAGTTATGGAATGGAAAAGAGGAAAAGAGGAGTTGGGTATTAAATGGGGAAATGATGGATGTGATGGGTAGTTAATGAGGGGAAAGGAATAAAGGAAGAATGGAAGAGTGGTGGGGCCGAGAGCAGTAATGACTAAGCAGTCCGCCGCGAACTGGTATACCGTCGGTATGCCGACGTATGCCGACGGTATACCGATTTTTGGCACAGTACATAATTCTGAACCTAAATTGGCATGCCGTCGGTATACCGCAGTATACCGTCGGTGTGTCGGCCGAGAAGAACTATGAGTCAAAATTTAAAATGCCCAATTCTTGGCAAAGAAAAATGAAGCGATCCTCCAGGAGAGGTTTGGTGAAAATATCGACTAACTGATAAGTAGTGTCAATAAATTCAAAGCGGATATCCCCCTTTTGTTGATGATCACGAAGAAAATGGTGTCTAATTTCAATGTACTTCGTGCGTGAGTGACAAATCGGGTTTTTCGTGAGATTGATCGAACTAGTGTTATCACATTTAATAGGGGTGCAAGTATGAGAAATACCATAATCTATAAGTGTTTGGGACATCCAAAGAATTTGTGCACAATAGCAACCGACGGTAATATACTCGGCCTCAGTGGTTGAAAGAGCAACAGAATTTGGTTTCTTGCTAAACCACGATACTAAGGATTTTCTAAGGAATTGACATGTGCCGCTAGTGCTCTTTCGGTCAATCTTCCATCCGGCAAAATCTGTATCCGAGAAGCCGTGAAGCTCAAAGGATGAAGATTTCGGATACCAAAGGCCCATGTTAACGGTGCCTTTGAGATATCGAAAAATACGCTTGACAGCACATAAGTGTGATTCCTTTGGATTTGCTTGATATCGTGTACACTAAACATGATATCAGGACGGCTAGCAGTTAGATAAAGTAAACTACCGATCATACCTCGATACTTACGAATGTCGACCGATGTGCCATCTTCATCATTGTTAAGCTTTGTCGTTGTTGCCATATGAGTCCTCATTGATTTGGATGAGTCAAGTTCAAAATGCTTGAGGAGATCCTTTGTATATTTTGCTTGATTGATGAAGGTCCCTTTGGGTGCTTGCTTGATTTGTAAGCCCAAAAAGAATGATAGTTCATCCATCATGCTCATTTCAAATTCTTCTGGCATAACTTTAGCAAATTCTACACAAAGTGTATTGTTAGTAGAACCAAAAATAATATCATCGACATAAATTTGAACCAATAAAAGAGTGCCATTATGGGATTTGATAAAAAGTGCCGTGTCGACTTTGCCCTTAGACAAATTGTGTGAAACAAGAAAGGAGCTAAGGCGCTCATACCAAGCACGGAGAGCTTGTTTGAGTCCATAAAGGGTTTTGTGGAGTTTGAACACGTGATTAGGAAATTGAAAATCTTCAAAGCCAGGAGGTTGTTTTACATAAACTTCCTCTTTAATAATACAATTTAGAAAAGCACTCTTAACATCCATTTGAAAGAGTTTAAAATCATTAAAGCAAGCAAAAGCACATAGCATACGAATGGATTCAAGACGAGCAACCGAGCATAGGTTTCGTCGTAGTCAATGCCTTCCTCTTGGTTATAGCCTTGAATAACCAATCGGGCTTTGTTACGAGTCACTAACCCATCTTCATTAAGTTTATTTCGAAACACCCATTTAGTTCCAATAATGGGGTGATTGCTAGGTTTTGGGACAAGTTTCCAAACCTTGTTTCGCTCAAATTGATATAGCTCTTCTTGCATTGCTATCATCCAAAATTCATCATGAAAAGCATCATTAATATTTTAGGCTCTATTTTAGAGATAAAAGCCATGTTTGCACAAAGATCACGAGTGGAGAATTTAGTGCTTACACTGGAAGAAGGATCCCCAATGATAAGCCCCTTAGGATGATTGGTGACAAATCTCCATTCTTTTGGGAGATCCTTTTGAGGAGGCTCAAGAGGTGGAGACTCTTTTGTTGGAGGAGTCACAACTTCATTGTTAGATGAAGAAGGACGATCTCCAATAGAGGAGTTCTCCAACCCAAACGAGATGTCATCAATATCATCGGAAGAGAAAAATGTAGAAGAGTTAAGTTCATTAAAAGAGACATTGATTGCCTCTTCGACAACAAGACTTCTTTTATTAAAAATATGAAAACCCTTACTATGAGTAGAGTATCCAAGGAATATTCCTTCATAGGCTTTTTCTTCAAACTTGCCTAGGTTATCCTTGGTATTCAAAATAAAATAATTACATCCAAAAACTTTAAAATATTCAATAGAGGGAATTTTGTCAAACCAAAGCTCATAAGGAGTCTTTTTAGAAATAGGTCTAATCAAGACCCTATTTATAACATGACATACCGTGTTAACGGCTTCCGCCCAAAAATATTGGGGAAGCTTATATTGGTTTAACATAACCCAGGCCATATCACCAAGGGTTCTATTCTTTCTCTCCACAACACCATTTTGTTGAGGAGTTCGTGGACAAGCAAAATCATGTCCAAAACCATTCTTTTCACAAAATCTTTTGAAATCGGCATTGTCAAATTCTCCTCCATGATTACTTCTAATCTTGTTAATAGAAAAACCTTTCTCATTTTGAACACGTTTACAAAAAGCAACAAATTCACGAAAAGTATCACTTTTGCAAGCAAAAAAATAACCCAAGTAAATCTCGAAAAATCATCAACCAAAACAAAAGCATAAAGCTTGCCTCCAAGACTAGCAACTCTATTAGGACCAAAAAGATCCATATGAATAAGTTGAAGAGGTCTAGATGTACTCACAGAGTTGATGGATTTGAAGGATGACTTGGTCAACTTACTTTTCTCGCATTCTTCACACACCATATCCTTTTTGAAAGGGATACTTGGGAGTCCTCTTACGAGCTTCTTGGTGGCAAGACGAAAAATGGTATCCATGTTGGCGTGTCCGAGCCTCATGTGCCAAAGCCAACTTTCATCATTCTTAGCAACTAAGCACCTGTCATTGTTAGTGTCTTCGACAAGATATAAAACATAGATATTGTTTTCTCTAATGTCTTCATAAACAATAGGTCCACTTGAACAATCGGTAATGAAACATTTAAGCTTAACAAACTTGATATCAAAACCATTATCAAAACCATTATCAGTAAGATGACTAATACTAAGAAGATTGTGTTTAAGATTAGTAACAAGACACACATTCTTAATACAAGGATAAGGAGGGGAACTGATATTACCATTTCCTATAATGTGACCTTTAAGATTGTTACCAAAGAAGACGTGTCCTTCCTTCTTCATCGATAGCGTTGTAAATAATGAAGCATCCCCGGTCATGTGCCGTGAACAACCGCTATCGAGAATCTACTTGCTTCTAGCATGAGAAGGACTCTTCACCTACAACATAAGTTGAAGATGAACATTTTGGTACCCATGATCGCATGGGTCCTTGAGTGTTAGTCTTAGGAACCCACTTATAAACTTTTTATCAACTAGTTTCCTTGTATGACAATAATTGGTCGTATGTCCAAGCAAGCCACAGTAGTTGCAAATCATAGAGGATTTAGAAGAAGACGTGTGAGTATCATGCATATGTGAATCTCTAGTGCGAGGAGTTCTATCATTAGTATTATGATGATGATAATAAAAAGCATGATGCGAAGTATTTTTCTTAACAATTGGTCCTTTCCTTGTGTTAGAATAGGACTTATGTGTAGTGTTCATGTAAGAAGTATGCCTAGCATTGTGATGAGTATGGAGGTGTCTTGGAGTATATATGTGAGTAGTGTTCTTATTACCTAGTTTCTTACTCTGTACAAGAAAATCATTATACTTAATAGAAGTATCATATTCTCTCCTATTAGCATCTTGAACTTTATGCATAGCAAATTCATAAGCCCTTCTCATGGATTGAATCTTATCATCCTTTTTCTTGATGGTGACAAGGGATTCTTGAAACTTGAGTCGTAAAGATTCTACTTCATCCGTTCCAGAAGCAGGAGATTTTCCCTTTACATCAATAATGATGCTTGAGAGTCTCTCTACTTCAAGTTGAAGAGCATCAACCTCTTTTAGAGATTTTTTGTATTTATTCCTAATACCTTTGTGCTCTTCATGTAGTTCAAGGATAGCTTTCTCCAAGTCATCATAAGTAAGAGTATTTAAGGAGAGATCATCAAGTACCTCATCGGTTGCCATGAGAAAAATGTTGGCATTGTGTTTGCACTCTTTGTCGTTGTCGGAGTCGCTTGCGTCACTCTCACACCAAATGCTTGTGTTGGCAAATTTCCTGGAGGACGAGCTTCCTTTGCTAGGCTTATCATACTTGCTTGAGTCTTTTCTTATTATAGGACAGTCTCTCTTGATGTGTCCGGTTCTTCTGCATTGATAGCACGCCAGATCTTCCTCATTATCTCGTCTGAAGCGGTTGGCTTTGTTGAATTTGAGGAACTTTCGGAAGTGCTTAGCTGTGAGAGCTATTTCTTCATCTTCGTCCGACTCGTTGTCGTCGGAGCTATCCTTGGAGTAGGACTTTGTAACTTTGAGAGCAAGAGACTTCTCCTTCTATTTGGCCTTCTTCTTCTCCTTCTCCTGTATGGAAGATTCCTCTTGATCTTTCATATCGAGTTCATGAGTCATAGGCTTCCCCATGAGGGTCTTAAGGTTCATGACTGTCAGGTCGTTCCCCTCAATGATTGCGGTTGCTTTAGGGATCCATCCTTTTGTCAATCCTCTAAGGATTTTTCTGATCTTTTCGTGAGCAGGATACTCCTTACCAAGAGAAGAAAGAGGATTAATAATATCACCAAAATGAGTAAACATGCAAGTAATAGACTCATCATGTTTTATTTTAAAGGACTCATATTCTTACGTGAGTCTACTAATCTTAGATTCCTTTACTTATGATGTACCCTCGTGTGTGACTTCAAGTAACTTCCAAATCTCATTGGAAGTCTTGCTAGTAGAGATTCTATTAGATTTACTACTATCGAGAGCACAATAAAGAGCGTTCATAGCCTTGGCATCTCGACTAGCAAGCTTCTTGGTGTTTTCAGTAAGTATGTCCCTAAGGGTGTCAGATGCAACCTCCTCAATAACTCTGGAAGGAGTAGGAAGGCCATTTATCACACAATCCCATAAATTGAAATCTATAGACTTCCGATAAATGCTCATACTAATCTTTCAGTAGTTATAGTTGGTTCCATCAAATAGGGGAGGCCTATTTGTGGAGTGTCCCTCATTGTGGAAGGTGTTGATACTAGGGTTAGTGGCCATGGATCACTCAAAAGGTGTAAATCCAAATCAAGGGAACAAAGCTCTGATACCAATTGTAGAACCCTAGAGGGGGTGAATAGGGAAATAAAAAATAACTTAAGAACAAGAAGCAATATTCGTCAAATAAAAAGATAGAGTAAGAAGATCAAACACAAGATGTATCATGGTATCCTCGCTTGAGGCAAGCCAGTCCCGGAACTCTCTCCGGCTTAAATCCACTATTTAATAAAATAGTACACACGAGTTTAGATCCGAAGAACTCGCCAACTTCAACACGAGTTTGGATCCGAAGAACTCGCCAACTTCAACACACGAGTTTTCTTATGAAGACTCGCCAACTTCAAAGAAATAAGAAGAGAACTTGTTGATCTTCTAACACTTGAAGATCAAACATTACAACTCTTAAATACTCTAGCACTTTAGGAGAGGATGACAATTAAAAGCTTGGTAGAGTATTAATGGTGGAGCTCTTGGTTGTTTGGAAAGTTTATGGCAAGGGTTGGTAAAGCCTTCAAGAGAGAGAAGGCTTTCATTTATAGAGAAACCAAGAGTTGGTAACATTTAATGCTCCTGGATACAGGCTGACCGGCATACCGTCGGTGTGGACCGGTATACCGTCGGTATACCGATCGAACAGTAACGGTCATATTAATATCCGTTGGGAGCATTTAATGCTAGTCTATGCCATTCAAAAATCAAATTTCGTAACCCGGTATACCGTCGGTATGTCGCGGTATACCGTCGGTATTCCGATCAATATCACAGAAGGTTTTTGAGGCAAACAAAACAGTATACCGTCGATATGCCGGAGCATACCGTTGGTATGCCGATGTTTGTCACAGAACATTTTGTGATCCACAAAACGGAATACCGCCGGTATGTCGGAGCATACCGTCGGTATGCCGATATTTCGCACAGAAAGTTTTGTGGTCAGTAAAACGGTATACCGTCGGTATGCCGGAGCATACCGCCAGTATGCCGTTCTCTAAGATATTGATTTTTGACTTGAGAATAGAAAGCTTTTAGTTTTGTCATCCAACCTTAAGTGTTTACAGAAAGACCTAGACTTTGTACAGACTCGAAAACATGCAGTGTAGAGAGCCATCTTTTCAAGGAACGCCGGTCTTTGCTTCAGTCTTCAAGGCTATGGTTGGTAAACTGGAATGGACAGTCTTTAAGTAGTAGAGCTTCTGAAATGATATCAATATAAAAATAGAGAAAACAAAACTACGAAGATGCTGTTAATAATATCAAAATAAAATGTGCCAACAGAGGTGAGTTCCCAAACTCTCCTGTAGACTATGCCAAAAGTGCGATGTAAATCTTGAATCTCTGTCCGAGGTGATACTGACTGGTTCACCGTGCAACCTGACTATCTGCCTGAGATACATTTCTGCTAGCTGAGCCGTCGACTGACCAACTCTGAATGGGAGAAAGTGAGCCACCTTCGTGAGCCTGTCTATAATAACCCAAATAGCATCTCTTCCGGCCGGGGACCTAGGTAATCCAGTCACAAAATCTGTGGTTATATGCTTCCACTTCTATTCTGGAATCGGCAAGGGCTGAAGAAGTCCAGTTGGCCTCTGATGTTCAGCTTTAACTTGCTGGCAAACCAAACATCGAGAGACCAACCAGACTATTTCCCTCTTCATGCTATTCCACCAAAAGTGCTGCCGGATATCACGGTACATCTTTGTGCCACCGGGATGAACGGAATACTGAGAACTGTGCTCCTCTACCATGATCTCCTGTTTGATATCACCACTGGGTATATAAAGATGCTTCCCATATTGAAGTGTACGGTCTTCATGAATACATAACTCTGGTATTTGTCCTGTCTCACACTCTGCTCTGAGTCGCTGAAGCTTGGAATCTGTTGACTGCGCCATCCGGATCCTCTCGACTATAGTAGACTGAACTCGCATACTGGCCATCAGTGCTACACTGGTAGGAAGGACAACTTCTATACCCATCTTCTGAAGATCTGAAAACAACTCTGGCTGCATTGTAAGGAAATAAACTCCGGCTCTCCTGTTCAATGCATCCGCTACAACGTTGGCCTTCCCTGGGTGATACTGCAGGTTGACATCATAATCCACCAGTAGCTCTAGCCATCTCCTCTGACGCATGTTAAGATCCTTCTGGGTGAAAACATACTTCAGACTCTTGTGGTCGGTAAAAATCTCTACCCTATCTCCGTACAAGTAGTGTCTCCACAACTTAAGTGCAAACACTACTGTTGCCAGCTCTAAGTCATGGGTTGGATAATTTCTCTCATGATTAAGAAGTTGTCGTGACACATAAGCTATTACCTTCCCATGCTGCATCAAATTACATCCTAAACCTCTGCCAAAAGCATCATAATACACTGAGAATCTTCCGATCCCATCTGGAAGCATGAGAATGGGTGTCGTCATCAAGCCTCGCTTTAATTTCTCAAAAGAAACCTGGCACTCTGCTGTCCAAGCAAACTGTACATCCTCAATACTGGAGGAGAAGGTTCAACTTCGCCTCGGAAGAAGAAAAACTCTGGATCGCCTGGCATGCTAAAAACAACCCTGCCAATATGGCAGTCTATCCTAGCATACTGGTCCCTCAACCAATCCATCCCTAAGACTACATTATAATCGGCCATCGGGAACTCTATCAACCTAGCGAGGAATTCTCTACCGCTAACTACGATCTGACACGAGGAAAACACTCTATCTACTCCCACAAGACCGTTACCAGTAAGTATATTAAGCCTTACTGATAATAACTTGGTCTCCAGTCCTATGCGTGTCGCGAATCATGCAGATATAAACGAATGCGATGTACCAGAATCAAATAATACTGAAGCTGGAAAGGTATTGACGAGAATAGTACCTGCCACTACCTCTTCTGGTGCTAATCCTTCTTCTTCCATGGTCAAAGCCAGCACTTGACCATGTCCTCTGGGTGCGGGTCCCCTCTGCTGAAAACTCCTCTGTCTGCTCTGGATCAGGGTTTGGGCTTGGGCATATTGCTGCGGTCTCTGCTGTTGGAATGCTGGGCCTGCGTCGGCAATGGCCTCGGGAACGGGTACTGCTGCTGCTACTGGACTGGTACTGGTCCTCTGACCGAAGGACTAGAGAAGGCTGAAAAAGATGAATTCCCCATCTTCGGGCAGTTCCTAACCCTGTGGTCCGGGGCACCACAAACCAAGCACATACCCTGTGCTCTGCGACACTCTGATACCACATACCCCGACTTTCCGTAGTGTGAACATCCCACTGTGGAAGAGTGCTTCTGCTTCTGCTGCTGAGGGTGCATCGGAGTTGAATGTTGAACCGACGTCACTGAGGCCCCCCTCCTCGGAGCTCCAATGGTCAAAGCCCTAGCAGCCGGGGCTGGTGCTGAAGACTGATTCATCTGGCCGTGGGATCGCTTCCGACCCCCGGTCCTATATATCCACGATCCTCTGGGAGGTATACTCATGCCTCCTAGCTGTCCTCAATACTGCATCAAAAGTCTGATGCTCAAACTGTTCCACTGCCAATAAAATTTCTAGATGAAACCCCTGCTGGAACCGCTGGGCTCTATCGAACTCGGTCTCTACCAAGGTGGGAGCAAACCGACTAAGTCTCGAAAACTCGACCGTATATCCGTCGACCGTCCTGCCCATCTGCTTCAGATTGGTGAACCTCGTCTGTAGATCATACCAAGCTATAGCATCAAAATACTTGGTCTGGAATCTCTCTCTGAATACTGCCCAAGCAATAGGTACACTAATCTAACGGCCTGTGCCGCACACCAGCTGCGGGCAAGATCCAATAACTGCAGGCGCACTACGGCCACCTTTTCGTCTTCTGGAGTCCTGGCTACTTCTAGAATCACCTCTGTGTCCTGAAGCTATGCATCAGCAGCGATAGCATCTTCACTGCCGTCGAAGAATGAAGGGTTCAAGCGCTTGAAGCTATTAGCCGCACTGTTACCCTGATGACCTCCTCTGGTCAGAGCATCTGCCACTGCCTGGTGCAAGGCATCTCCTCGTTGATCTTGAGAAGCTAATAATGTCCTGATGAGACCCACCAAGGTGCCATCATTAGGCTCTGCAGGCTGGACGGGCTGAACTGGTAGCTCTCCTCCAGTAGGCATGACTCTGGAGGCTACTCCTGAATGCTGGGTTTGATCTCCTAGTTCCTGCTGGTCCACGGGAGGTCCTCCGCCTTGTCGATCGGTAGGACCAGGAACAATGTCGCTGAAGACGACAACATAGGGAACAATAAGGAAGGACCAGGATAGACCAAAGATACAAGTATGTGATTAGGTCAAGATTTTTAGGGATTCAAAGGATACGAGCAGAGATCAAGGGCGAGTACTGATTGAGACATCTATTCGATAAACCCTCACATATCTTAATTTACAAGACCTGCATGGGCCGCCACTTAAACCATGTAATGCCCCAGAACCAGAATATTGGAAAGCGAGGGCGTACATAGCCAACTACGTATATCGAAGTGCAACCCACCTCGCTGTACGGTCACGGCTGTCTAGATACATGAGGGTTTAACTTCAAGCCATCAGTCTCCTATGGTCATGAACAAGCCTATTGTCTCACTCTCAAGCAAGTGATAACAATTACAAGATGTCAGAGCACCAAATATACAATAGTAAGGCGTCACATACGTTACATATTTGGATGATCATGAAGCTAGTCGTACAAAATGTTAAGACTAGCAAAAGTTTCATTCATACATGATCAACCCTAGGATTCATGAATCATGTTACAGCCCGTAGGCAGACAGTAAATAAAGGTACAATCGAGCTGAACACGTGCTCGTCGGCTAAACGCCTCAAAAGAATAATTTTACAATAGAGTGGGGGAGCCAAAAATAAATCCACTCGTTGCCAGGGTTACGCCTGGTGGTCACCATCTGACTGGAAGGTAGGTAGATCCTCTGGAGCTGTTCCGATATCTGGCCACATAAAACCAGCTGGGTCAGACCCCAGAAAGAGTAAGTGCCACAAAGGAGGCTTCACTTAGGAACTAAAACCGGCATAATATAAATGAATATTAAATATAAGTTTAAAAAAAACTGATATTAATAGGGGCAACACAGTAAATTAAGTACGAGGAAACCATTCAAGTAGCCAGGTCACAACCCTTAAACCAAATAAGGACCAGAGTTGTAACCCTTCAGCTGAATAGAAACCCGCCTTAAATACTTGTTGGTAAAATAAGACAATAAACAAAGAGAGGACACATAACTGCTCTGGGAGCCAGATTACAACCCTTAAACCAAACAAGGACCGGGGTTGTAACCCTTCGCCCGAATAGAGCTTGTCCCCTGTTCATTATTGTTAAAGTAGCATAAGTACTCATGTTATTGAAGTAAGATAAAACATAACGAGCATGAAATGGGGTGCAATAAGACAATAAACGGAGAAAGGACACAGAACTGCTTCGGGAGCCAGGTTACAACCCTGAAACCAAATAAGGACCGGGGTTGTAACCCTTCGCCTGAACAGAACTGGACCCCTGATCATTATTATTAAGGCAAGCATAAACAATCATGTCATGTTACAATCTTGCACAGGATCAGGACAAGACTAAGCTGGGCTAGACTCCATCCAATCAATCACGGTCAAGCAAGGAGTACGACTTGATACTTTAACTAACTAGGGTTATCACAGGCCTAGTTACTAACAAGATGTAATGAGATTATTCCAACAGCCACAAGCCCTGCAGACCATCCAAGTTATCCAGGCCGAATGTCCGTTTATGAAGGGTGCAACACGTGACTGTGTGCTGGAAGTGTGCCCTACTCGTTGGTAGGCTATAAGTCCACTTAGTGCGCCCAGATAACGGGATTGCCTGTAGCTGAAAAATCTTTCCATGACTGCTGGATCTTCTAGTTATTAGCCTTAGTCAATTTTAGTAGGTACCCCTGACCGTGGTACTCAGGGATCCCTATCCCAGACATGATGCATGACATTACTGGTTTATTTGTATAAACACATTCACCTACGGTGTCCAGATCATTCATACTTGTCATGTCAGGCTGGCTGTCGTAACAGCATATCGAGGTATATCATGTCAGGTATACTTGTCAAGAGTGCGCCACGGCGGGCCACTATCGTATTCAAGGAACATATTAGAATTTACATGGCATAATCATAAATGCAACATTTTAATATAATAATAATAATAATAATAATAATAATAATAATAATATAATACAAGGGGACAAGACTATGGAAGGAGCCATGCGGCAAAGGAAAATAAGCTCATGCGGCTCGGAAAGAAAAGGGGGCACATGCGGCTGCAAGGTAACGGGCGCATGCAGCTCAGGGCAATTGAGCATATGCGGCAGTGGATTGCGGGCTCATGCGGCTAGGGAGGGGAGGGGGTGCATGCGGCTGTAAAGTAACGGTTCATACGGCTCGAGAGAGGTGAGCATATACGGCTGCGGGAGAAACGAGCTCATGCGGCTAGGGGGTACGCTTATATGCGGCTGCAGAAATAACCTCATGTGGCTAGAAGAGGGAACAGGGGTATACGGCTTGGGTGAGCGGGCTTATGCAGTCGAAAGAGAATAAGTCATATGCAGCTGCGGGGGAAGCAATGCCATACGGCTGGAAAAAAATTGACTTCATGCGGTAGCGGGATGCGGGAGTTCATACAGCTAGGGTCAATGCAAGTCTCTGCGGCTGGGTCAACAAGTATATGCGACTGGAAGGAACCCGTCTATGTGGCTATGCTCAAGTGGAGTCCTATGCTGCTGAGCAAGGGAGCCCTGGCCTATGCGGCTAAAGTTAAGGGTTTCATACGGGTGATGAACTGCGGGGCGCATACAGCTGCGGGGGAAACAAGGTACATGTGGCTAGAAATCGAGCAGAGTTCATGCGGCTAAGGAACCAACAAGGCCATGCGGCTAGAAAGACAAACATATGCGACAATGGAGACTTGCCGTATGAAAGTCATACGACTAAGGCTGCCATGCGACTGAAAAACTTGCCGCATGAAAAATCCATGCGGTCAAGTACTGCCATGCGGCCAGAGATCTGTTCTTCTTCTCCACTGGTCCGAGAAGAAGAGCCATGAGGTCCATGGCTTCAAAGCTCATAAATCCTTCATCCAAGGTCTGAATCCAGACTTCTATAGGTCAAAATGGGGCAAAACAAAATTCTCTACAACATGGAACCATCAGAACTTAGAAATAATAATGTTAAGTAGATCAAAACCCAAGAAATCCAAAAATACAATAAACTTAGATCTACACAAATTGAACCATAGAAATAAAAAATACTAAGTATTAAAGTGTGTTAGAATTTCTTGAGGAAGAGAATGGAACAATAAAAACTGAGTTCCTCCATGAAGCAAGCTGCACTTGCCTAAGCTCTCTCCCTGGTAGGTGAAGGAAGTAATGGTGGAGAAGAATAAGTAAATAAAGAAGAAGTA
The DNA here is from genome assembly GCA_029216955.1 of Iris pallida. Lineage (NCBI taxonomy): Eukaryota > Viridiplantae > Streptophyta > Magnoliopsida > Asparagales > Iridaceae > Iris > Iris pallida. The sequence continues at coordinate 11,612,000 of JANAVB010014796.1, read as the reverse complement.
ATTGAAGAGAGAGAAGAAGTGGGCGGCTATTAAAGGAAGGGAGTGGGGGTAGGTGGGGTTTTTCTTTGGTTCATGATGAATCCAAAGCAAACCATGCCAAGTCGAACCAAACCAAGATAAACTAAGCAATGAAATACCCAAATATACCATACAGAGAAACATGCAATACGAGTCAAGATACGTATACATATTCTAAAATACGTAATACGAACTATGGTCGTTACACACGCGAAACAATCGCTCTAAATCCAACGTGACGCATCTGCGAGGTTGGAGTTGCGCTCATGCAAGATAAGAATGTCGACATTGTGGTTACCGTCGAAGCAATCAAGATACTTTCTTTTTACCCAAACATTCATTTCAATAAAAATCTCCAAGCGTAGCATCCATCAAAATAATAACATTTTATACGATCATCATTCCTCGAATCAGAGTACCCCCAAGTTATCGTATATCGATCTTTGATATGCCTCAATACCATCAATGATATATACAACATGACGATCTTTATTTGCAACGAATTCTGAGTCATGCGACTGATGCTATTGTCTGAACTAGATAATCTTCTCAATATTCAAGATTAAATTCGATCATTATCCCTCAAACTAGTTACATATTTAATTTATCCAAAATCAAAATAACGTATGTTTGTTTGTCTATTTTAAGTCATCGACCAACACATTTCCTCAAGTCGCATTGTTTTATGCTAACTCAAATCATCGAACAACATCCATCCCAAACTTTTAGAGTCATTTTCGTAACTTCAAAATCAACTTTTTCATGCACTCTATCTTCCTATCGTGCTAACTTTTCGTATATGATTCATATCAATTTTCTCGATCGAGTCATCCGTTCGTACACTTAACTTTTCCTCGATTCAGTTTCACCTACTAAATCATTTTTGCATTTGTACTTGCACAATCCCAATCCGATGTGTGTTATTTCTAGTTCGTTCGAATCAACTCGTCAAAATCTTTAAGACTACCACTTACTCAATGATACTCAATCTAAGTCTTTGCATATATACGACGCTTTCTCATAGACTCATTGGTACCCCGTATTCTCAATCGATCGACATCCCCAAGGCTATCCCATATACCACTCAGGGATGAAATCTTTCAACAAATCCACAAAACTCTCATTCAATTCACAATCGATTACTTTGAATCTCAGTTCGAATTATTCCTCAAATACAAGCACATTCGACTATATCGTATCGACGATAACATATCCCTATCGATAGTCATCCTACTTACTCAATCGAGTCCAACTCTTTTTTTTTGTTTGATATAATTTGAATCTCGTATATGACTTTGCTAAGGTCGACTCAATTTTTGGTGTATATGCCCAGCCCGATTTAGCCAACCATTCTTGTTTGAAGTTAACTTTGTTCAAACAATTATTCCTTCATAGAAATTTTCAAAATATATAGAATTATTGTATGAACATCCCGTAGGACATTTAGAGAGAGCGCACCAACTATATCGATTACGGAGCATTAGAGTTTGCGAAACCAACATCGGAGTTAAAGAATTCAATTAAAAGTCCAGGGACGTAAAGCCGTGCTCTGATACCATTCTGTCATGCCCCGGTCCCGTAGGACCGGTCGTCCTCGCTAAGGTGTGATGCCACTTGAGTCTAGATTGCGCTCACGCAAGGTAGGTTCCATAGCAGCCGATTACAATAGCTTGCGACGGGATCGTCACACAGAAGTCCTAAGCAGAAACATTGAATAATACCAGTGAAAACTTTGAAGCAAAACACAAATCATTTAAAATGCTCTTTATTGATATTGAAATAAAGATTACAATATGGCATGAGACTATGATTACAAGGCACTCAAGCTCACTTTTTTCTCTGTTTACAATCACTCAACTCTCTCTCATCGCTCAATACAATTTGACGAGCGAGCGGATGCTTCGGATATGCGATGTCCATACATTATATCCCATATATGTCTAGAGTCCATGCGGCCCCATGCCTCGACACACCAAGAAACTCCATGCCTCGACTCATCCAAGCGAGCTCCGTGCCAACGAGCTTCTACCTGAGCCTGCACATGAAACACTGTGTGTGGGTGTCAATACTCAACTGTAAAATCCTTAAAATTTTACTATTTTTTTATAAATTTGGTACTAGTTTTTTTAATTTGTATTTGTACGTCGCGTAGTTGCATTGTACGTCGCGCGCGAATTTTTTTTTTTTTGTAATTGCTCGACGAGTGCGAATATGTGCGAACGTACATATTTTAAAAAAAATATTTTTCTATTTTTACAGTCTCAAGATAATATATATAATAATTATTCTTGCTATCGTACCAAAATTTTCTAAGTTTGATATTTTAATTATAAAAGCATTTTTGTTTATAACGCTTATTAATAATAAATAATATTTCGTGCATACATATATATATTTCATAAATATTATATTAGTTTATTTTTAAATAATAATATAATTTTTGAAATTATTATTATTAGTATTTTTGGAAAATATATTTTAAAATTATTGTGGCAATTTAAATCTTGATTTAATTTTATGGATTGATTTAAATAGTTAAATTAATATCTATATTTGAAATTTGATTTATCTTATTTGATTTTAAACTAAAAAAAAGAACTTAATTAGATTTAAATTAATTTAGATTTGGATTTGAAATTATTGAATTGATTTAAATTAATAAATGAATTACCTAAGGGGATTTAAATATTTCTAATCCTTATCTACTAAGATTTCCTCAATCCTATAAATAGGGGAGCCTCCATATTGTTTCCTCCATAATTATTCCACAAATTTCTACCACAGGCATGAGTGCATCGTGTCGGTGCCCAATCTTTTCCGTGTCAGCCGTGACGGCCTCGGGTCCGACCCGGGTGTCTTTCCAATATGTTCATCTTTACAGTTACATCTTCTTTTTCGTGTCGGACACTCCAGACACATATAACTCGACACAAAACTGACAACCCTAACTCTAGCCTATCTGCCACCTCCTCCATACCCGTCTTCCTACACCGTCGGATCCCAGCCTTGTCCCCGCCGTCCCCTGTCCAACTCGGCCACAGTATCATTGTCACCACCCCCACGACCAATATCGTCACCACTGTCCCTAAACTCCTCTACCTCTGTCACCATGCCACCTTCGTATCCGCACCGCCTCACCCAACTACCACGACCACTAGAAATCACCACCATGCCCCGCTGCCGCCACCACCACTTCCCGTGTACTCTGCCACCATCGTACCTCCTTCTTCAACCACCTCACTAGGACGCCATAGCCACAACACCAACCCCGGCCAACCATCCATCCACCACCGCTCCGACCAGCTACCTCCCTACCAGCAGCTGCCACCAACACAAACCACCAACAGCCCCATCCCGGCCGAACCCCCATCATTCCGACCAAACCATCACCGCCACCTTGCCCTACTGACCCATCAACCGAAGACACCACCACCTACAATACGGATCCCAGCCATCATCCCCACTCCCCCGACCAACCAAACCACCTCCGGCCACCCTGGCCGAGCGCCACCACCGACAGCCCAAAGCCCCCAAAATTAAAACCACCATCACTCACCTCGCCACCGTCGACAAAAATCTCGACCAATCCCAAGATTCGGAAGCCAGTCCTAGCCATCAGCGCCCTCCGTAGATCTCAGATCCGTGCCGCCCCTCCCCGTGGCCGTCGGTCAGATCTGGAGCCGACGTCCCACGTGCGCCGCTCTTTCCGCCAGCCTTCACCCCTTCGTCATCCGCCGTCGAGCTATCCGCGTGAGCCCGCCAGTGACTCTGCCCCCTTCTTCCCTCTTCTTCTCCGTCTTCCTCTCTATCGAGCTTACTCTCTCTCCCTGTCGTTCTTCCATACTCTCTCTCCCTCTCCTTTCCTCACTTCTCCTGCTTCTGCTTCTTATTTGCTTTTCTTTTTCTTTTTTTGCTGACTTCCTTTCTCGTGAAACGAGAAAGAAGGGGACAACTATGAAATTATTATTATTATTATTACAGGTATGTATGTATTTTATTTGTATGTATGCAAATAGTATGTATATCTATATAAGAGTATACTCACTGTTATAGTAATATTTGTAATTAGTATTACTTGGGTTCCTGTCAATTAGTATATTCATTGGTCTACTAATATCAATTCCATATTTATTATTAATATAGATATTTTCTAAATCATATTATGGTATTTTGAATATGATTTTTACTTAGAAATAATAATATTTTTACATAGCATTCTAGATATTTCTTTCACACATAGTTGACCTTAGAAATACTATTTACAATATTTTGAATATAGTTCTTGATCGAAATGTAGTATTTAATCTAGAAATATTTTTAGTTTCTAAATTATCATATATATATTTTCAAGTATTATATAAAATATTTTACTGAGCAAATGTTTTTGATCTAAAATAATTTTTACTACTTATAAATATTTTGGGATTAAATTATAGTTTTCAAAGATTATAAGTAATTTTCTAAAATTGTATATATTTATATTATTTATCCAAAATTTTATCGATTATCCTCTTGTCCATAACTAATTCCATTTTTCCTATCCCTTCGTCAAATATGTACTTCCTCCTATCGACCCTAACTAATTTGACCCTTCTGGACCCAATAGAACTGTCCGAGCCACCATCAGAGGTCACCTTGTATAGTTGTTACCCGAAGTCACAATTTGTGCCACATTGATCATTGCAGTACACCAGGCGTGCTACCAGACAAGACACCTTGCCATTTGCTATTTATTTATTTTAGCTCATATTTTATGCATTATTCCTTATTTTCTTTATGCAAAATAAACTGTGATACATGGCATAACCTGTTAGAACTTATTGTTCAGTTATATTTTCTGCTATGTATTATTTTCTTACACATTAAACCTAGATTTAAAGGACCACCTTTGTGTGTTGCATTCATAGGCCTTGACACTTTTTGTATCACGAAGTTGTGAGTCACATATAGGACTCAGACATGCGTGATTGGCCGACCACCAATACATATAAGCCGTGCGATAGGAATAACCGCTAATAGAGGTTGCATGCTTAGTTTGACTTAGCGGTTAATAGAGGTTTTGTTTTGTGGATACAACATAGTAGGCATTGGACGGGGAGGACAATACCTTAGTGTATGGGCTACGATGCACTTTCCCTTGTGACCCGGATGCTCCGCTGGAGATATGGGGTTGATGACCCATTGATTACTGACGGCCACTAGCGTTCTGCGGAACGTTATGCTCTTACTGATTGGGCCTCTGGTGCCCCAAGGGGAGACCATGCCGATCCTATTTTAGCCAGGGCCCATACGTTGGAGGTTGTTCTTACAAACTGCATACACTTAGACTGGTTAGACTACCTTATCCGTTAGGTATGATATTTTTGGTTTGGGTACTTATATCTGACCGTGGCTTGGAACAGTAACTTGTCGCAGATTAGTTCATCACATCTTGTCCTTATTTGTTGTAGGTGTGGCTTACTACTTCGATGAGAAGGTATTGAACCTTGTTGGGGTCCGGATACCATACTGGATTCATAGCATGGAAAGATACGTCATCATGAATTAGTTTACCATCTCCTGTCCTTGTTTGGTTGGGGGGATGGTATGCTAGTTCAATGGTGTGTATTGGACCATGTTATAATTTAATTGACTTATTTATTTGAGCAAATTATATTCAGTTATATTGGCATGATATTATGTGTCTTGTTACGTCCCTCTAAGGACCTGGTTATCTCTCCAGGTGTGTGTTCATGTCTTCCGTAGGTATTCTAGCAGAGGTCGTGGTCTTCTCCATTTATTCGAAGATGACGTGCCTTGGATCTATCTTGCTACCTTCGTCAAATAATTTTATATATCATGTATTTCTTTCTTTTTATTTGGTTGGTAGTGGATGTGTCTCCACCCAACATATTGTATCAAGATAATTCATTATCATTATATGATATCTTTTATTCATTTATTTTGTGTGGATGAGATTAGTCATGGTTCTACTACATTTTACAGCTTACGTATATTTATTATACGGCTGTCATGTCTACGTTCCTAGTCCTACGTATTTTGGGACTGGGGCGTTACATCAACTGTACTGTTGCAGTGAGCTTCTCGTCCACCCATATAAAACTGACACGTTCTGTAAAACCCACAATATAGGTATTATTGGATTTTTGGAATTAATCGAATTTTAGTTGATTATGAGATTTTGGCTGCCTTAGAGTATCCCTAGTTAATTGGTTAGCTAGTTAGGTTTATTATTATTATTATTATTATTATTAGTTAAGTCGGATCAGAAAAATATTATTTTTTAAATTAATTATTGGATCTTTGATTGTTGCCAGTCCCGATCCCGTGTCCGGGGTCCGACCCCGAACTCGTACCCGACTTCCATTTTCTAAACCCAACTTTAATTTTTTCTTTTTTAAAAATCCTGAATTTTCTTTATACATACACATATATATTTAATGGCAGGTAATAAAAAAAAAGAAAATTTCCTAAACCTATTCCTAATCTAACCCCCGACCCAGCTCTTCCCCACGACTCAGCTTCCCCTATTTTTTCCCCTAAAAATCCTCCCCATCACTCCATTCCCTCTCCCACACTCCTTAACACCATTCCCACTCCCTCCCTCTCTCACCAAACCACCATCACTCCCTCTCCTTCCTCTCACACTCTCTCAATCCCCAAATTTTTACGTTCTCCAGAACTTTTTTCTTCGACCCGAGGCCGCGCCCACCTCTAGCCGCTCGGTCGTTCCCAGCGGCCTCCGCCCGCCGCCTCCCGTCGGCCAGATCTGTACTCGGCGACCCCCTTGCGCGCTGTTCCGCCAGCCAGATCTGTCCCCGGCGACCCCGAGTCCCCGTGCCGAACCGTCTTCCCCGTCCGAGGACCTCGCCCCGCTCGGCCGCCCTCCGTCGCTGCCCCTTCTTTCACGCCCAGACCAGTCGGCCGTAAGCCGCGGTTCCCCGGCTCGTCCTGAGCCAAGCCGCTATGCCCTAGCCGTTCCTGACACGTTGTCCACTGTTCGGACGCTTTTCGACGCATTCTCTGTCGCCAGAGCTGCTGTCCGTACCGTCTGTGCGATGTTCCGAACCATTTATCGCTGTCCGTACGAATTATTTTCCTCTATATTTACATCTGAGAGCTCTAGCCGAGCATTTGAGGTATAACTTCGTGTTCCCATGTCCCTCTCGTAGCTAGTCTGTGATGACGCGATCCCGATCCCGTTTCGGGATTCGGTATTTTGTTTATTGTTGCTTTTGGGTGATACGTAGATTATCGGTTACGTCGCGACGTATTTTCTATTTTTGGATATATTGTGCTGTGGTTGGCTTTTGGGTTGGATATTCATTTTTGGGTTGCTAATTAGTGATCCCTAGTTTGGGATATTTATTTGTGTTGCGGATTAGCATCGTCCCAGGATTGGGTTGTCCCAGTTACAAAGGTGTTGCTGTCGAAATTTTCGGAAAGGTTTTCAAAATAAAAGTATTTAATTAACTTTAGTAAATTGGTAAATAAAAATCTATTTTTCAAATCCGGTCCTTGAAAACGATTTACAAATTTTTGTTGGCTTTAAATGTGGATTTTTGTGAGTTGTATCCCCTGTTAGGCGACAACCGCATCGGTCGGATGAGCCTCGGCGAAACGCAAACGCTACAGGGTTTCCTGTACGTTGAGGCGTTAGCCAGCAATATAAGATTGCATGACCAAGTCTGAGACTCTTTAATTTTTAATTTAATTATAATTTATTTTAGAACTGGTACTGCTTTTAGTATTTATGGTGCAGGGCATCGGCCTACTGTTTGGACTGTTCGCGGCACTCAGAGCTCGCCTTAATTTTTTAATTTAATTTTTTTAATTAGTTGTAAGGGTATAAGCCCAGTTTTTCTTTATTTTCTATGGCCCTGTAATTGTGTAGTGTAAATTTTCTACTTTCTTTTCTGTGTTGGTTGTTGACGTAGCTAGACGCATAATTAAAATGGGTACTAATTATTTTATATGAAAACTAATAAGGGTTTGTCACATTAAGTTAACGAATCAAGAGTTCTGTAATAATTAATAAGTTCATGTTTTCTCATTTAAAAGAAAAAGCCTAATTATATATATATATTTAAAATATAAAGTTTTTCCAAATTAATCGATAATTGCTATTTTCCCAAATAATCAGTAACCGACCTATTCAATTAAATGATAACCAATGTAGCTTGCGACGTTAGACGAATTTCGGTAGATTAAATTAAATAAACTTAAAACCTGACTAGGGTCTGCTTCTAGATATTTTAACTAGCACACCTAGAATGGTTTCATTACGGTTCTAAGTCAAGGTTCTCAACTGTAGGATCTCGGAGACTTACTTGACTTCCTCCTCGATACCGACATTCCCGATCCAGTCATTAAACAAAGGCAAGTATCGGTTATGCTATCTTACATTTTTTTAGTAATTGTCAAGTTGCTTGTTTAAACCACATTGCTATACGGAACCCTCTCTTAGGGTTCAACTATTGATTGATATTGATTGTAGGGATATTGGAAAAATAGTGTAGCGTTTATGACCAATACCCCTCATATTGCATATTGTTATTGTGCGAGCTTACCCCTCTTACACACGGGGATAAGCCGTATCGCGTCGCTAGGATGCTATTGTACAATCCAAGCCGGTCATAGACGTTACATATTCAAATCACATTGTTTCAAGTGTTGAATTGTTAAATTGCTGGAAAATATTGTTTCAACTGTTTAGCTTGTACTTTTCCGTTATTATTTGAAATGTGAGATACATATTCGTACTTGCTCCCTCCTGACTGGAGACCAACATTTTTAGGTGACATTGAGGATGCTGAACTATTGTACAATAGCTACTATGACCCGGTATAGTATCCTGTGGTGTTGCCAGAGTCCCACTTGGAGGACGCAGAACCAGAGGCTGATGAGCCGACTGTCTAGCTAGTTGTTTTCCAGTTATCTAGTTTTATTGTATTGGAGTTTGTTAATTTGAATTCAGTACTTTATTTCAGTTCTTTCATTTCCAGTTGTACTTTTCAATTGTTGAATAAAAAGTTTTTAAAATTTTCATATATTCAAGTTGTGACAAATGTATAGATGTTGTTGTGAATACATGCATATAGAACAGCTTACTGCCGCCGTCTCACAACGGTGCAGGCTGAGCATGATCTGGTTCGATCCAATAATTTGGGATCGGGTCATGACATATTTTTAGTGGTGGCCCATGCAGGTCAGATCAACAACTTAGGAGAACATATCTAGAAACAATTAGAACACTAAAACATTAATTTGTCACAACATAGGACCGAAATATATTATAAATAAATATTTTTGTTTGTTATAGACTGGTAGGCTACCTTGCTTATGTTTTGCATCCTAAACCTTATCCAGCATAGGCCGATTGTATGGTGGTCTATTTTACTATCTACTTTAGTTTCTAGATTTTATATATCTTTTAGTGTCCCCTGACTTTCAGAGGTTATTTTCCTCCATATCCTTATCATACTCCAGCATTCCTTAGCATCCATACTCTTTTGTTATTCATGGATTAGGATTAGATTTTTTCCAATCTCCTTCTTCAACAAACCTATTTCAAAATTTTCAATTAGTTGATCAAATCATACTTCTCTATCTTTATTTAGAATCTAGATCTATTTCACTATTTAGAGTTTCAAATTCTCCTTTAGAAACTTGATAAACTTTTATCTATCCAGAGTATTTTTACGACTAGTGTATCCAACCAATTATCTTAACATTATTTTCAATTGACTTTCTTGGGACCAATCCCAAACCAAATTCTTCTGGAACCATAAAGCCCCAAGTTTAATTATTACCAAAAGAATTGGTTCAACTTAGCTTGTTCACGAATCTTCCAAGGGGATTATTTTCCAAAAATAATTCCAATATTGATTGATATTTCCTAAGTTATTCTAAGACCAAGAATATTTTCATTTGTTGACTTCCTCCACTCAACCTGAAACCTTACTCTCTCTAAGAACTTCTTGATCAGTTCAAGGCCTAGAAAGCTTCCAAAACTCAATACTTGAGTATAATGAAGCAGGGACAGTCAGAGAATTGATTCTATTCTATTATTGAATTTTCTTTTTGTCATTGGAAAACTTTTGAATTATTGAGCTATCCTTTTGAAATTCCCATGGACAAAGTTAAGAAAATATTCAGTGAGCTAATATGACTTCGCACATATGCATTACAGTCATTTATCTGAATTATAGAAACTGCAAGTTTATTGCAGCTAGTTGCGCACTGGCGGGGCATAGACTCTAAGTTGAAGTGATTCAGGTGTTGATAGATTTTTGGATATTATTGAGACTACGTCCTAAATGCATCAAATTTGTCTTCTTTGTTGTTCAGCTAGAAATGGATAAAGTTGATAGACCACTCGGTAACCTATCATTATTCAAGTTAAGGAGCCAAAATTTACTGCAGTCAGGTGCACTCTGGCGAGGCATGAATTTGAGGCAAAGTGACTTCAGATATATTTGGTTTCCGAATATTATTCAGATTATATCCATAACATGGTTGCCTTTTTAGCACCATCAAATTTTTTGATTTTTGCCGATTAGAGGATTTGCATTTCTAGCGGTTGTCTCCATTTTCAGAAACATCTTATCACAACCAGAAAGAATAGTTTTCCTATGAAATTCTACTTGATTTTTTCCTAGAACTTATTAGGACCATATCAATCTGTATTGCCTCAATTCCTTCCAAGGTTCAATTTTAGTATATTGCATATATTTGTGGATAGTTATATATTTTACTGCTATATATAAAGCAGATTGATAGTTATATACGGGAAAAACCTAGATAGTTACCTACCAACCTTATTATATTATTCTGGTAAGAGCATCCTTAGAGGATCGGTATTCTTCTAATGAGATTACATAGCTAAAAGGTAGAGATCAGGCAGAAGAATACCTTGAGTAAGCTAGACTTGAGGGAGTGGTATATCTAGCTTGTGACTTATTTGGAATAGAATCGTTAGTAGTGTTCGCTAGTGTCTAAACCTCATTAAAAAATGATGGTATTTGACAATTTTGAGTTTTATGCTTAAAGGAAGAGTTATTGAAGATAAAGGAAGATGTAGGTAGAGTTAGCAAGGAAAGTATAGGATTTGGTAATGTTCTCCCATGGAGGAAATGAATTTGGATTATATATATATAACATGTGAATATAATGATCAAGTAAAGGAACACTTGACGAGGATCAAGTTTTATGATTAGATGACTACTATACCTAGAAGGGACAGATATAGCCATGAAAGGAATAACACGAGCAATGGAATGATATGTTCTAGAGAATGAATAAGCAAAGAGGAATTGAGATAAGACCATTGACATACAACTTTGGAAAGGAGCAATTGAATTTGCAATTTCTACCAAACATTGGAGGCTCACATTGGTTATGGTAAGAACGATTGGGATTCTGTGGTATTTTGCTAATGCATTTGGATGAGAACGATTGATAGGTGCATAGTTAAAGATTAAAAATTGATTAATGATTGTCATTCTGTCAATTGATTTCATGAATTAAAAATTCTCGAATATAGGTCATGGATCAACTTAAAGAATTTTCTAAGGATTTAATATGGCAAGGAAAGATTGTAATTTTGATGTAGTCGATTTTGGAAGAATGGCTGACAATTGGAAGTTGATGTCTGTAAAATATTTTGATCGAGAGGCATATTTGAAATTAAAATACATTTGGCATACGAGTTACATACAACGACGGCAGAAAATTTGATTGAGGTGATTTATGATTCCAAATAGAGTAGTTCTAATACCTTGGCGGCTGCCTTAGTTTTCTGTATATACTTAGAGATCAACTAGTTTAGCAAGTTAGAAATTAGATTTTTGTATGGGGTATTAATAAGATTGTTATTTTTGTAAGTTATTTTCCCGCATATCCTATCTTTGATCCTTGAAATAGTGATACGATATTTTTCTATCCCCTTTGATTATCACTCAGTCCTCAATAGTAACTATCTTATCCGACTACATTCTAATCATAGATATATTATTCCAATCATCCTCGCTATCCTCCCATCATATAGCTTGTTGAGTTCTCCTTAGTCATGAACCCTTATATCCCATTCCAATTTGATCTATAATTTTTAGTCCCTTAACTCAGAAGATTTCATCATTTTTGTATTCCTAATAAACTGTTGACGTTCGTTTCTTTCTTGCCTTTTCTGTTTTACGAGACCTCATTTTCTCCTATTTTTGATCATAATTGTACCTAGTGATCATGCCTAGAATCCGATCGTGCTTGATGATTTAAATTCTATTTTTGATCAAGGTTAAGTGATTTTGATCGTACCCCGGCCCTTATCCTTTAATTTCGAGGACAAAATTTTCTAAGGAGGGAAGGTTGTAAAATCCGCAATATAGGTATTATTGGATTTTTGGAATTAATCGAATTTTAGTTGATTATTAGATTTTGGCTGCCTTAGAGTATCCCTAGTTAATTGGTTAGCTAGTTAGGTTTATTATTATTATTAGTTAAGTCAGATCAAAAAAATATTATTTTCTAAATTAATTATTGGATCTTTGATTGTTGTCAGTCCCGATCCCGTGTCCGGGGTCCGACCCCGAACTCGTACCCGACTTCCATTTCCTAAACCCAACTTTGATTTTTCCTTTTTAAAAATTTTGATTTTTCTTTATACATACACATATATATTTAATGGCAGGTAATTAAAAAAAGAAAAAGAAAGAAAATTTCCTAAACCTATTCCTAATCTAACCCCCGACCCAGCTCTTCCCTACGACTCAGCTTCCCCTATTTTTTCTCCTACAAATCCTTCCCATAACTCTATTCCCTCTCAAACACTCCTTAAGACCATTTCCACTCCCTCACTCTCTCACCAAACCACCATCACTCCCTCTCCTTCCTCGCACTCTCTCTTAATCCCCAAAATTTCATGTTCTCCAGAACTTTCTTCTCCGACCCAAGGCCGCGCCCACCTCCAGCCGCTCGGTCGTCCCCAGCGGCCTCCGCCCGTCGGCCAGCATCTTCCGTCGACCCTCCCGAGGCCGTGCAGCCTCCCGCCGGCCAGATCCGCCCCCGGCGACCCCCTTGTGCGTTGTCCCGCCGGCCAGATCCGCCCCCGGCGAAACCCGAGTCCCCGTGCTGGACCGTCTTCCCCGTCTGTGGACCACGCCTTGCTCGGCCGCCCTCCGACGCCGCCCCTTCTTGCACGCCCAGACCAGTCGGCCGCAAGCCGCAGTTCCCCGGCTCGTCCTGAGCCAAGCCGCTGTACCCTAGCAGTTTCTGACACGCTGTCTACTGTTCGGACGCTGTCCGGCACATTCCCTGCCGCCAGAGCTGTTGTCCGCGCCTTCTGTGCGCTGTTCCGAGCCATTTACCGCTGTCCGCACGAATTATTTTCCTCTATATTTACATCTGAGAGCTCTAGCCGAGCATTTGAGGTATAACTTCGTGTTCCTGTGTCCCTCTCGTAGCTAGTCTGTGATGACGCGGTCCCGATCCCATTTCGGGATTCGGTATTTTATTTATTGTTGCTTTTGGGTGATACATAGATTATCGGTTACGTCGCGGCATATTTTCTATTTTTGGATATATTGTGCTGTGGTTGGCTTTTGGGTTGGATATTCATTTTTGGGTTGGTAATTAGTGATCCCTGGTTTGGGATATTTATTTGTGTTGCGGATTAGCATCGTCCCAGGATTGGGTTGTCCCAGTTACAAAGGAGGTGCTGCCAAAATTTTTGGAAAGGTTTTCAAAATAAAAGTATTTTAAATTTAGTAAATTGGTAAATAAAAATCTATTTTTCAAATCCGGTCCTTGAAAATGATTTACAAATTTTTGTTGGCTTTAAACGTGGATTTTTGTGAGTTGTATCCCCTGTTAGGCCACGACCGCATCGGTCTGATGAGCCTCGGCGAAACGCAAACGCTATAGGGTTTCATGTACGTTGAGGCATTAGCCAGCAACATGAGATTGCATGACCAAGTCCGAGACTCTTTAATTTTTAATTTAATTATAATTTATTTTAGAACTGGTACTGCTTTTAGTATTTATGGTACAGGGCCTCGGCCTACTATTTGGACCGTTCGTGGCACTCAGAGCTCGCCTCAACGTTTTAATTTAATTTATTTAATTAGTTATAAGGGCATAAGCCCAGTTTTCCTTTATTTTCTGTGGTCCTGTAATTGTGTAGTGTAAATTTTCTACTTTCTTTTCCGGGTTGGTTGTTGGCGTAGCTAGGCGCATAATTAAAATGGGTACTAATTATTTTATATGAAAACTAATAAGGGTTTGTCACATTAAGTTAACGAATCAAGACTTCTGTAATAATTAATAAGTTTATGTTTTCTCATTTAAAAGAAAAAGCCTAGTTTTATATATATATTTAAAATACAAAGTTTTGCCAAATTAACCGGTAATTGCTATTTTTCCCAAATAATCAGTAACCGACCTATTCAATTAAATGATAACCAATGTAGCTTGCGATGTTAGACGAATTTCGGTAGATTAAATTAAATAAACTTAAAACCTGACTAGGGTCTGCTTGTAGAGATTTTAACTAGCACACCTAGAATGGTTTCATTATGGTTCTAAGTCAAGGTTCTCAACTGTAGGATCTCGGAGACGTACTTGACTTCCTCATCGATACCGACATTCCCGATCCAGTCATTAAACAAAAGAAAGTATCGGTTATGCTATCTTACATTTTATTTAGTAATTATCAAGTTGCATGTTTAAACCACATTGCTACACGGAACCCTCTCTTAGGGTTCAACTATTGATTGATATTGATTGTGGGGATATTGGAGAAATAGTGTAGCGTTTATAACTGATACCCCTCATATTGTATTTTGTTATTGTGCGAGCTTATCCCTCTTACACACGAGGATAAGCCGTATCGTGTCGCTAGGATGCTATTGTACAATCCAAGCCGGTCATAGACGTTACATATTCAAATCACATTGTTTCAAGTGTTGAATTGTTAAATTGCTGGAAAATATTGTTTCAGCTGTTTAGCTTGCACCTTTCCGTTATTATTTGAAATGTGAGATACATATTCGTACTTGCTCTCTCCTGACTGGAGACCAACATTTTTAGGTGACATTGAGGATGCTGAGCTATTGTACAATAGCTACTATGACCCGGTATTGTATCCTGTGGTGTTGCCAGAGTCCCCCTTGGAGGACGTAGAACCAGAGGCTGATGAGCCGACTGTCTAGCTAGTTGTTTTCCAGTTATCTAGTTTTATTGTATTGGAGTTTGTTAATTTGAATTCAGTACTTTTTTTAGTTCTTTCATTTCCAGTTGTACTTTTCAATTGTTGAATAAATTTTTTTAAAATTTTTGTATATTCAAGTTGTGACAAATGTATAGATGTTGTTGTGAATACCTGCATATAGAACAGCTTATTATCGCCGTCTCACAACGATGCAGGCTGGGCATGATCCGGTTCGACCCAATAATTTGGGATCGGGTCGTGAAACGTTCATTTACTTTATGCAACAATAGCCCTTTATGATTGTCTTTCTATTCTTGCCTTAGGATCGATTTTAAGATATAGACACCTGGCCTATTTATGTCTCTAGACCATCATCTTGCTATCGCACCGATAACTTCTTTATCCTTTCCTCCAGACCATTCTCGTGCTTGCAACATCAACATACCGACTTGTGCTTCCCTTATAGCCCATACTTTGGGAGGCAAAAACATGATTCATGTCTCGACCCGCATCCGCATAATCGGACACGAGTACATAGGCCACGTCCCGCCTACGTCACAGTATCAGCGGTAGAACGCTGTCAAGTACCCAATAAATGTCAATAACTTCTAGATGATCCATGATAATAAATGTACTCAAATTATACTACAAATGACTAAGGAAGATATGAAATAGAAAGAATATCAAATAAATCTGAAACAACCAAAGTCTATAATGAGTATACAAGTCCCGAATGTATCAGAGTTAAAATACAATAAAGAATCAAAAATCAAACTACAAGGGCCTAAAACTCCCGGGAGGCAACTCACGGTGAAAGAATATTGAGGTCCGTCTCAGCTAGCATCATCCTATAGTCCAATAACGTG
Source organism: Iris pallida (assembly GCA_029216955.1). Taxonomy (NCBI): domain Eukaryota; kingdom Viridiplantae; phylum Streptophyta; class Magnoliopsida; order Asparagales; family Iridaceae; genus Iris; species Iris pallida. The sequence goes on along the minus strand of JANAVB010014796.1, from coordinate 11,595,911 downwards.
GGGTATAACAGTTCCTAAAATTTGTCAACATATCCAGTTAGGATTGAAACGAGCACATATCTGAAACAACAGTTCCCAATAAATGACAAGTGCTATAAAATAGTAAATGGAGAGAATATAAAGAGAAATCAAATGTACGTCAAAGTAGCATGACAAGGATAAAATAGTAAACTAGAGTAAGAACAAGATAATCTAATCATGGCATGTACAAGAATCATCTATCTATATGAGTAAATATTAGTTTTGACGTATGGCCGGCTTGGGAACTTGCACAAGGTCTACTGGCCTGGTTAATAATACGTGGAGTGTATGATTAGCACTCACAAGAAATATATAATGAACAATGTGGGTATAAGCCACATGTCTAGACTAATATTCCCCTTCCTCCGACTGGTAGAGTGGATCCAACCATGACATGTTACGACACAGAATTCTACGAAAAGGTAGCAAATCTCTTCGAGAATTGATGTCCATATATCGCACAAGAACTACGTACAAGGGACTTGCACAAGATACACCAAGGTAACAAGGAATAACATCTAATGTCGGCATCCATAAATACTAATCCGTGTGACCAATGTGTCAAGAATCATGAATATCTACACTAGATACAAGAAATATAGTAAATATCATGAATGAAAAATTATCAGAGAATGTACTCGCCTCAATTTAGTTGGCAGACGACGTATACGACATGAACGTGTCGACACGGAATAGGTGCCGATGCTATGATCTACAAGGTGGTCCCAGATAATGACACGACCAGTTCCATTGAGTCCAGAATAGCCCAAAAAGCCTAGTTTGATATATAAAAGTCCAGAATCAGGATTCGTCACGATAATCGAGATGAGAAATAGGAAATGACTATAATAGTCGTGACTTACAATTTAAGGGAAAAGAATAAATATATATACATATCTATCTACAAATCATTTATAACCTTTAGAAACTATAATTTTTTATTAATGAAAATAGTATTAGGTAATACTAGAAACCCAAAAATCATTTAGAGTTTTTACAAAATCCAATTATAAATATATAAGCTAAAAATATGAATTGCAAGTTGTAGGTTATTAAAGTATCTAGTTTGCACCTCGTTATTCGTACATCAAAATCTACGACACGCAAAACGAGATAAGACGATCAACCATAAGTTTAGCAATCTTATCATAGAGATCCACATGGTCGTCTTATCAATTTCAGCGATATGAGATTACTGGAATCGACAGATCTCAGTTTTGTTGCACGAATTCCAAAATATGGACATATTAAGAATTAATTATAACTAATGGTGATTCAAAAAAGAAAAATCTACAGACATTGTCGGATGATGAAACAATTATCACCAACATGTCCAGAATAGTCAAATTAGCTAGGATAGCCTACCCATAAGTCCAATTTGGATACAAAAGCAAAACGGTAATTTTGGGTAAAAATGATGTCCGTAGTTGGATCCACTTTACACTAAAAAATGTGTCAGGATAAAAGTCATTAAACCTAAAAAATTGTATGTCTATAATTCCAAAATGATGATACGAACCCAACGGTATATCCGAATTTGGATTCCGATGAGCCGGTCTCAAAATAATCCGTTGACACGAACATTAGAATCCGGTTTGCACGAAAATATGTGCCGGAGCCAAAGTCCACTAAATCTAGCAAAGTATATGTCAACGAGTCCAGAATGATGATACAAATCGATCGGTATATCCAGAATTGGATTCCAATGAGTCGATCTCAAAATGACCAGTTGACTCAGACTGTGGGGCTCTTTTTGCACCGAAATACATGTCAGGACCCACGTCCTCCAAATCTAGCAAACTATATATGAATTTGTTCTAGAACGATGCCACGAGTCCATTGGTGATGTCGGAACTGGAATTTGGAGTCCCGGGTTCAAAATTAGAATTTTACAAGTTGGAAATTATGAATTCGAACGACCAACTTTGGCGTCAAATTCAACCAATAAAACAAACTCACAATGAAACGAAACTTAAGAAACAAGAAGATGGTTATACCAGATGTGCATAGGAACTGGTGGTGCATCAAACGGAGCTACGACAGTGGAAATATAAGTTCACGAAGTTGGCTCCATAAAACTGTCCAAAATAAACACAATTTAAATGGTCAACTTGGTGGCCGGTTTTGATCTATCAAAATATCGAATTAACCGCTAAACATTTAGAAGAAGGGAGAGGTATATACCGAGATTGCAATGGAGCAAAGAGTTCGACGATTCAACGATCGGACTACCTAGAAAATGTACGCAAAGTTGCTGCCACGAAGTGCACTTTCTGACATCACAACCTCGTGCGTCACGATGGAATTCCGTACGATACGCACAAATCGTCTCTGTTACACATCGGGGAGGAGGATGGCGGTCTAGAGGAGTTCGTCGGGGCTTCCCGGGACCAGGAGCTAGTCACGATGGTGCGTGGCATGTCGCGGCTAGCGGCTGCTGCCACGCTCGTTGTTCGAGTGTGCGGCTGCTGCGCTCGCACACGATTGCTGCATAGTCGTTGTTATTGCACTGGCTTTGGACGTACATGGTGGTCAGGGCGTCGTGTGACTCCCTGTGGTGGCGGATGGTCGGTACATCTCTGGGGTGCTGTACAGCAGCGGTTGTGCAGCGACCATGCTGCTATCTCCCTGGCCGACGATGCACGGTAGCTGCGCATACGGGCCACGAGACTGGGTGCACATGGAAGGCAGTGCTACCCATCCAGCCAGGGTGGCCACCGAGAATGCTAACAGCAATGACAGCAGAACGAAATGGCAGCAGCTGCAACATAAGAAGAAGCAAAAGAAAAGGATGATGGAGGAGGAAAGTGGAGAAGAAAAAGATGATGATGGAAATGGGGATGATGGTGATGGTGATGGAGTCAAGTTTTAAGGTTTAAGGGGGAAGAAGATGATGGTGGATGTCGACCATGGGGAGTTGAAGAGAAGTTTATATGTGAAGAAGATAAGGAAATGAAGATGTTGTGTGTGTAAAATAAAGAGGGGTCGGCTGAGAGTGTGTTAGGAAGAGAGGAGAGAGAGAAAAAGGGGAATCTTTACAAAAGTAGAAAGAAAAAAGTTTGGGGATTAGGGCAGGCCATAGGAGTGTGTGAGTATTGTCATGAAGTGATGAGTGGAGTGGATTAATGAAGGATAAACCAATGGCTAGGATTGAGTGTGGGGATTAGGTCATATTTTAGGAATTTGACCAATATAGTTGTCCTTGAATATTTTTGAGTGGGTACAGTAGGTGTTTGGTGTTTTATAGGGGTGAGTGTGTTGGTATTCATGAGGGGATGCCATGAAGCTTGGGTTTAGTTCAAATGAGTCGGGTTGGGTCAAAATCGGGCTTGGCACAATAAACGGCTTAATTTAGTCATTTATGATCACGGGTAAATAAGTAGCATGTAGGAGATTAATTAAATGGGACACAAGTGCCATGTCTGTAGTAGGCTTAAAATAGATCAAAATCATATATGGGTCGATTAGATTGGATCGATGTCGAGCCCCGAAATAAAATTGGAAGTTAGGTCAAGTTTTACGGTAGAGGGTCAAATGGTCTAAATTGACCCGAAAGTTGTGCGATACAAAAAGAGTGCAAGAGAATAAGTTTGAGTAGGACATGATATATCAAAATAGAGATAATCTTGTCTACTAAAATCATGAAGAAAGTTTCCAGAGATTGACATCTCTGAAGCTCCAAAATCAAAGTCACGAAAAAATATATTTAATAATAAAGAATAATTAAAATAAAATATTTATTAAAAATAATTCATTTGGAGAAAATTAAAATAAACCCTAAAATTCAGGGGGCTCACATCCTACCCACCTTACAAGAATTTCGTCCTCGAAATTTAAAATCATCCAATAGGTCAAGATATAGTATGTAGCTGCTACGGCTATAGTACTCAATCTGCTACCCTTGTGATCATCTGTTCTGTTTCTCCTTACAATTATTTTGGTTCAGGTTCAACAAGCTTCTTTCATTATAAACATGTCATTTTATCCTCTAGAATCTTGCATACCAATATTGAACCTTTACGTATACTTTAAAATATAGGTCATCCTCGAGATATTTATATATATGTCAACAAGCTTAGTCATCAACCATATGTTCCAATCTTAGTTGCAAATAGTTTGTTTCCTTATCCTATCCTAAGTATCTTTATCCTATCAATCACATGCTCCTTGTATTAATTGCCTTCAGTCCTTCTCCACAGCTTCTCCTTGAAATTATACGTTCAATACCTATTTTTGGCATAGAGCCTTCTTCTTTTTACTCAACAACTCCTATAACGCCCCAGTCCCAAAATACGTAGGACTAGGAACGTGGACATGCCAGCTGTATTCATACGAAGTACATAGACCACATATGGATACATAAGCTGTAAAATGCAGTAGAACCATAACTAATCTCATCCACACAAAATAAATGAATAAAAGATATCATATAATGAGAATGAATTGTCTTGATACAATATGTTGGGCGGAGACAAATCCACTACCAACAAGTAAGAGAAAAATACATGAGAAAAGAAATAATTTTTGGCGAATGAAGCGAAGACGATCCAAGTGCAATCATCCTCGAAGAAAATAGCGATGATCACGGGTAGAGCTAGAACACCTGCGAAAGACAATAGCACACACCTGGAGAGATAACCAGGTCCTCAGAGGGACGTAACAAGACACATAATATCATGCATATAAACTGAATAAATATTGCTCAAATAAATAAGTCAATTGAACTATAACATGGTCCAATACGCACCTACTGAACGAGCGTACCATCCCCTCAACCATACATGGACAGGAGATGGTAAACTAATTCACGATGACGTATCTTTCCATGCTATTAATCCAATATGGTATCCGGACCCCAACAAGGTTCAATACCTTCTCATCGAAGTAGTAAGTCACACCTACAACCAAACAAGGACAAGATTTGACGAACTAATCCGCGACAAGTTATTGTTCCAAGCCACGGTCAGATACAAGTACTCAAACCAAAAGTACTTGTACCTTACGAATAAAGGTGCCTAACCGTTCTAAGTAAAATATAGTTAAGAACAATCCTTTCTACGCATGGGCCCTGGCTGAATAGGATCGGCATGGTCCCCCCTTGGGCACCAGAGGCCCCATCAGTAAGAGCATGACATTCCGCAGAATCGTCAGTGGCCGTCAGTAATCATGGGTCATCAACCCCGTATCTCCAGCGGAGAGTCCGGGTCACAAGGAAAGTGCAACGAAGCCCATACGCTAAGGAATTGTCCTCCCCGTCCAATGACTACTATATTGTATCCACAACATTAACCTCTATAACCGCTAAGTCAAACAAGCATGCAATTCTATTAGCGGTTATTCCTATCGCACGGCTTGTACGTACTGGTGGCCAGCCAATCACGCACTTTCGTGTTCTACATGCGACACACAACTTCATGTTACAACGTGTCAAGGCCAATGAATGCAACACACAAGGTGGTCCCTTAAATCTAGGTTTAATATGTAAGAAAACAATACATAGCAGGAAATATAAATGAACAGTAAGTTCTAACAGGTTATGCCATGTATCACAATTTATTTTGCATAAAGAAAATAAATAATGCATGAAATATGAGCTAAAATAAATAAACAACAAATGGCAAGGTATCTTGCCTGAGGTCCTTGCTGATGAAACCGACAATCCCGTTGGGGACAGAATAGTCACAGGGCTACACAAGATGAACTCAGACGATGTGACAAACTTCTAAAATAAAAACCAAAAATAAAATATTCTGGAAAAAATTTAGAAAAAATATATGATGTGTATTTTTCTGTCAGCATTCCGAAACTTCAAACGGATCGTGATTCTGATTCCTGGTTCTCCCAGAATCTCAAAAACACTAAAATGTGTCAGATTTCAGACCACTGACACTACACAAATTTTCCAGAAAATTAAGTTTCGAATTTATAAAAATAAAACTTATATTCAGAAATATACCTCAATACGATTCCAACAAAAAAAACTGGAGGTCAAAAGGTGTCTGGAGTTGGGAGTTATGGTCATTCGAAGTTGCTACAACCTTTGAAAATTGAGGCTGAATTTATGACGAAAAAAGAGAAAAATTTTGACAAGGATGGTTTGAAAGATGATTTTATTCATAGATTCGATAGATATATATAATAGCTAGCAATTAGCAAATTAAGATTAGAACTAAATCAATAAGGATGATTATGATTACCATCTAATTTGGATAGGAATAGGATTGGTTTAAATAAGAAACGATCTAATTAATGCTAGATATGATTCCAATAGGATACGAATTTCTAATGGATAATTCTTCCCATAAATTTAAATCAAATAAATTATTTAAAAACAAATCAATTTGATTGTAATCCTTTAAATGATCACCATAATAACTCTAAGTATTATTCTATATTATCAAATAATTCAAATCATATGAATCCAAATCCAAATCAAACTCAACATAATAACTCTAAAATAATATCTAATATTTATCAAAATAATTTAAATCAAATAATAAATAAATCATTTAATCAAATAATATTTCAAATCTAAATTAGACAAATCGTAATGCTCCAATTAGTTATCGTAAGTATTTTAAACAATATTTAAATTATCAACATAATTTAAAGTATAGTTGATAACCATCAAGATAATTTAAATAAATTCAAATATAATCAAATAACTGATTAATATATCAAAATAATACTCGATGTCATCAAATATTATAAAACTTACTTTTATAAATCCAAATCTTTATTTAAAAATAAATAGACAAAAAACCTTTTATCACTCAAATTTTTTTTTAAAACCAAATTTTAGAAGACCAAAAATAATAAAAACATATTTTATATTTCAAATAAAAAATTCAAGAACATTTTTTTTAGAAACATTATTTCAAACCATTAATTTAAAACTAGTTTTTGGTAACAAAAGTAATCACAAAATATCTTTTACAAAATTTCTACGAAAATTACTTTTAAACACGAAATTAAAATATATAGATATAATTTAAAAATAATAATTTCGGGAAGATGAGTTACAAATCTATCCACCTTTGAACATTTTCGTACTTGAAATTTAAGGACTACTAGGATAGACGGACTTGATTGATCGGTAAAAGGATAGTAAGATTTTGTGATAAGAGAAAATAGATGGAAGGGAAAAATAGGGACACAGTCACGATACACGTACGATGAGATGTTAGTCATGGACACGATGCACTTATTTTTTGTTGTGGAATTTGTGGAAGATGATTTGTGGAGAAAATAATATGGAGGAGTACCTGCCTATTTATAGGATGTGAGAATTTCTAGTTGGATAAGGATTAGAATATTTAAATCCCCTTTTAGATAATTTACCACTAAATTTAAAATCAATCAAATCCAAATCCAAATACAAATCAAATTTAAATCTAATTAAATTTTTAGTTTAAAATCAAATTTTAAATATTTAACTATTTAAATAAATACATAAATTCAAATCAAAATTTAAATCGCCACGATAATTTGAAATATATTTCCCAAAAATACTAATAATAATAACTTCAAAAATTACATTATTATTTAAATAAACTAATAAATATTTATGAAATATATATGTATACGCGAATAATATTATTTATTATTAATAACTGTTTTCACGAAAGACTTTTTATAAATAAATAAATAAAATAATAATTTGAAAACTTTGGTACGATAAAAATAATAATTATTATGTATATTATTTTGAAAATATAAAAAATAGGAAATATTTTTCTAAAATATGTACGCTCGCACATATTTGCACTCGTCGAGCAAATTTGAAAAACGAATTTCTGCGTGCGACGTACAATACAAATACGCGGCGTACAATACAAAAAAAAATCATTACCAAATTTATAAAAAAAATATTAGAAATTTAGGAGTTTTACATACTACCCAACTTAAAAGAATTTCGTCCTTGAAATTAAAAATTAGTAGGGGGTGAGAAGGCACAAGGGGGTAGATAGAAGGGTTCCTTAAAGAAGTTTATATGGTCGTAGTCTAGATTGAGGCTATGATTATCACTCTTAAATTCAAGTGATTAGAAAGTTAAAATTGTAGATTTAGGGTCGAGGGAAAGGTCGAGCAGTTCAAGACAAAGATATAGTTACATTGGGTGGCAATGGTGATAGGACAGTTAGAGGAAGTTCTAGTATAACACCTTCGTCCTTCTAAAATAGGTGAAGGCGAAAGCAATAAGGAGTTTCAAGACGATATTATCGAATACGAGTACGTGATTCAAGGACGATCGAAAATTTCAAAGGAATTGTCAAGGCAGTCGCGGATGGGACTCTAAAGGACAAGTTTAACTATGTCCCCATCTACGTAGAATAATAGACAAAAGCGAACCAAAGTACACTCGGTTGATCAGACCATCATGCACCGGTTCTGATTAGACAATATGTTAGTGAGCGCGCTCAATAGCATAAGTCATGAACAAACTCGATAAATGGATGAGTTTGCAAAATTAGATTATAGTAGCAACATAAGTCAAGATGGTAAAACACAGGCACGGGAGACTAAGATTGGAAGAAAGAACAAATATGAATAGTCTAAGAGTCATAAGGATCTAAGTCTTGTTTATTCCTATACCGTCATTCTACGATTTTATTAACCAAGGCTTGGTTGACCAAATGGGTTAAATTTTCTCTAGTCTCTATGGTCTAGATAGTACTATTGGTATTTCCTTAATGGTCAAGGGTGTGTCAAGTCGTGGGGTATTCTACCCAACTTAAAGAATTAAGCTAAGGATGTTTTGGATATCTAACTAGTAGGGTCAATCTCTAGCAAGCACGAAGGGAAGATAAGAATAGGGATGAAAGGAATCAAGCAAGATGCAATTGATGAGTCAAACGGTAGATAAAATCTAGGAAAGAGGTCAAGTATGTGGATGAGATCCTAGACTTCTAATCCTATTCGCAGGATTGTTTGGTATGGTAAAGTAACCAAACAATTTATCTTGACCTGCATGGGCCACCACAAAAACATGTAACGCCCCAGTCCCAAAATACGTAGGACTAGGAACGTAGATATGCCAGTTGTATTCATACGAAGTACATAGACCTCGTATGGATACATAAGCTGTAAAATGCAGTAGAACCATAACTAATCTCATCCACACAAAATAAATGAATAAAAGATATCATATAATGAGAATGAATTGTCTTGATACAATATGTTGGGCGGAGACAAATCCACTACCAACAAGTAAGAGAAAAATACATGAGAAAAGAAATGATTTTTGGCGAGCGAAGTGAAGACGATCCAAATGCAATCATCCTCGAAGAAAATAGTGATGATCACGGGTAGAGCTAGAACACCTGCGAAAGACAATAACACACACCTGGAGAGATAACCAGGTCCTCAGAGGGACGTAACAGGACACATAATATCATGCCATATAAACTGAATAAATATTGCTCAAATAAATAAGTCAATTGAATTATAACATGGTCCAATATGCACCTACTGAACGAACGTACCATCCCCCCAACCAAACAAGGACAGGAGATGGTAAACTAATTCACGGTGACGTATCTTTCCATGCTATTAATCCAATATGGTATTCGAACCCCAACAAGGTTCAATACCTTCTCATCGAAGTAGTAAGTCACACCTACAACCAAACAAGGACAAGATATGACAAACTAATCCGCGACAAGTTATTGTTCCAAGCCACGGTCAGATATAAGTACTCAAACCAAAAGTACTCGTACCTTACGGATAAAGGTGCCTAACCGTTCTAAGTAAAATGTAGTTAAGAACAATCCTTTCTACGCATGGGCCCTGACTGAATAGGATCGGCATGGTCCTCCCTTGGGCACCAGAGGCCCCATCAGTAAGAGCATGACGTTCCGCAGAATCGTCAGTGGTCGTCAGTAATCATGGGTCATCAACCCCGTATCTCCAGCAGAGAGTCCGGGTCACAAGAAAAGTGCATCAAAGCCCATACGGTAAGGAATTATCCTCCCTGCCCAATGCCTACTATGTTGTATCCACAACATTAACCTCTATAACCGCTAAATCAAACTAACATGCAATTCTATTAGCGGTTATTCCTATCGCACGGCTTGTACGTACTGGTGGCCAGCCAATCACGCACTTCCGTGTTCTACATGTGATACACAACTTCGTGTTACAACGTTTCAAGGCCAATGAATGCAACACATAAGGTGGTCTCTTAAATCTAGGTTTAATGTGTAAGAAAATAATACATAGCAGGAAACATAAATGAACAGTAAGTTCTAACAGGTTATGCCATGTATCACAATTTATTTTGCATAAAAAAAATGCATGAAATATGAGTTAAATAAATAAACAGCAAATGGCAAGATGTCTTGCCTGAGGTCCTTGCTGGTGAAACCGACAATCCCGTTGGGTACAGAATAGTCACAGGGCTACACAAGATGAACTCAGACGATGTGACAAACTTCTAAAATAAAAACCAAAAATAAAATATTCTGGAAAAATTTTAGAAAAAATATATGATGTGTATTTTTCTGTCAGCATTCCGAAACTTCAAACGGATCATGATTCTGATTCCTGGTTCTCCCAGAATCTCAAAAACACTAAAACGTGTCAGATTTCGGACCACTGACACTACACAAATTTTCCAGAAAATTAAGTTATGAATTTATGAAAATAAAATTTATATTCAGAAAATATACCTCAATATGATTCCAACAAAAAAAACTAGAGGTCAAAAGGAGTCCGGAGTTGGGAGTTATGGTCATTCGAAGTTGCTACAACCTTCGAAAATTGAGGCTGAATTTATGACAAAAAAAAGAGAGAAATTTTGACAAGGATGGTTTGAAAGATGATTTTATTCATAGATTCGATAGATATATATAATAGCTAGCAATTAGCAAATTAGGATTAGAACTAAATCAATAAGGATGATTATGATTACCATCTAATTTGGATAGGAATAGGATTGGTTTAAATAAGAAATGATCTAATTAATGCTAGATATGATTCCAATAGGATATGAATTTCTAATGGATAATTCTTCCCATAAATTTAAATCAAATAAATTATTTAAAAACAAATCAATTTGATTGTAATCCTTTAAATGATCACCATAATAACTCTAAGTATTATTCTATATTATCAAATAATTCAAATCATATGAATCCAAATCCAAATCAAACTCAACATAATAACTTTAAAATAATATCTAATATTTATCAAAATAATTTAAATCAAAAATAAATAAATCATTTAATCAAATAATATTTCAAATCTAAATTAGACAAATCGTAATGCTCCAATTAGTTATCGTAAGTATTTTAAACAATATTTAAATTATCAACATAATTTAAAGTATAGTTGATAACCATCAAGATAATTTAAATAAAATTCAAATATAATCAAATAACTGATTAATATATCAAAATAATACTCGATGTCATCAAATATTATAAAACTTACTTTTATAAATCCAAATCTTTATTTAAAAATAAATAGACAAAAACCTTTTATCGCTCAAAAAAAAAAAATTTTAAACCAATTTTTAGAAGACCAAAAATAATAAAAATATATTTTATATTTCAAATAAAAATTCGAGAACATTTTTTTTTAGAAACATTATTTCAAACCATTAATTTAAAACTAGTTTTTGGTAACAAAAGTAATCACAAAATATCTTTTACAAAATTTCTACGAAAATTAATTTTAAACACGAAATTAAAATATATAGATATAATTTTAAAAATAATAATTTTGGGAAGATGAGTTACAAATCTATCCACCTTTGAACATTTTCGTACTCGAAATTTAAGGACTACTAGGATAGACGGACTTGATTGATCGGTAAAAGGATAGTAAGAATTTGTGATAAGAGAAAATAGATGGAAGAGAAAAATAGGGACACAGTCACGATACACGCACAATGAGATGTTGGTCACGGACACGATGCACTTATTTTTTGTTGTGGAATTTGTGGAAGATGATTTATGGAGAAAATAATATGGAGGAGTACCTGTCTATTTATAGGATGTGGGAATTTCCAGTTGGATAAGGATTAGAATATTTAAATCCCCTTTTAGATAATTTACCACTAAATTTAAAATCAATCAAATCCAAATCCAAATACAAATCAAATTTAAATCTAATTAAATTTTTAGTTTAAAATCAAATAGGATAAATCAAATTTTAAATATTTAACTATTTAAATAAATACATAAATTCAAATCAAGATTTAAATCGCCACAATAATTTCGAAATATATTTCCCAAAAATACTAATAATAATAATTTCAAAAATTACATTATTATTTAAATAAACTAATAAATATTTATGAAATATATATGTATACGCGAATAATATTATTTATTATTAATAACTTTTTTCACGAAAGACTTTTTATGAATAAATAAATAAAATAATAATTTGGAAACTTTGGTACGATAACAAAATAATTATTATGTATATTATTTTGAAACTATAAAAAAATAGGAAATATTTTTCTAAAATATGTACGCTCGCACATATTTGCACTCGTCGAGCAAATTTGAAAAACGAATTTCCGCGCACGACGTACAATACAAATACGCGGCGTACAATACAAAAAAAAATTATTACCAAATTTATAAAAAAAATATTAGAAATTTAAGGGTTTTACAACTCCTAAATATAAACCCTCAATTTCAAACTTTTGATTCATTTACCGATTTATTTATTACCAATGTACATATGTCCTTGCATTGTTATTTGTTATTTTAACTGATATTTCCCGATCTTGTACGTAATGTTATATCTCCTTCTAACTTATCCTATATCATTCCACATATCGATCTACCCTCCAATCATATATACTTAGTCTATAGGTAACCAATCAAAATCCTACCAATGTCTAATCCTCTTCTAATATCAATTTTTTTTTCCGCAATGTATATCATTGAAACTTTCTAAAGATAATGTCATAGAAATCTAGTCTTAAAATTCACCATTCGCCCTATTTATGCTACCTCGATTTTTGTTCATAATCAAACAAATCTGTTGGCAATCCCGTAGAAATCATAATCCCTATATTTGTAACAATTCTTTAAATTCCATGTGTAAATATCTTATCCAAGTTGTATGACCTTCTAGACTTGTCAAATCTCCTGAATAAGTTGTGAACTCTAAGTATCCCAAATTCGATTCTTAGTCATTACGCAAGTAAATTCATTTTAATCCTCCTACTACTTCTGTCTTGGTAATTCCTTGAAATTTGGGAAATCCCTTCCCGTGTATAATAATCACATCTCGTGCCACTTCTTTGGCTACTCAAGTAAATAAGACTACTCAAGCAAGAAAGATAATACAACATTTTCCTTGATGGCTCTTACCACTACAAAAGTTTATATAATTTCTCTTAATATTTTCCTTATCATAAGCCCCTACAATATTGTCCTATAATCTTCAAATTATAACCCACATTCATATATCATTATCGGCCTGGCTATATAATCCATGTTTCTCTAGATTGTTATCTTCCGTTTATTTCTCAACCTATTTCATCAAACCCTCGAATCCCAAACGTACTATCTTGGTTAAAATTCAAATTTCCTAAAGTATATCTCAACCTTCATATATAAGATTGACTAATCACCTTCTCTTACCAATCCAAATGGTTAGAAGTTCAACTTCTACTTTTTTGTTCCTTTCAGAGTTCATAGAACTTATCTTCATGCAAGAATAGGGTTCAGCAATAGACATGTGTTTCGAAAATCAAGATAAACAAAAACGAATGAAAATATACCCAATATAGTTTTGAAGTAAGATTTTTAGGGGTCATCCCTGGAATATATCTAGAGATCCTAATATGTGATTGAGTACCAAAATCCTAAAATATTCCATGATTCAAATCCAAATCCTAGGGAAGGCTCGCAGTAGTACGGCTAAGCCTAAGTACTACCACTACTTCATATTAGTTGCAAAGACTGACCCGTGTGGGCCACCACAAAAATGTGTCACGACCCGCACCCGCGGCACGAGTACATGGGCCATGCCCAGCCTACGCCGCAGTAACGACGGTAGAACGCTGTCAAGTACCCAATAAATGTCGACAACTTTTAGATGATCCATGATAATAAATATACTCAAATCATACTATAAACGACTAAGGAAGATATGAAATAGAAAGAATATCAAATAAATCTGAAATAACCAAAGTCTATAATGAGTATACAAGATCAGAATGTTTCGTAGGTAAAATACAATAAAGAAACAAAAATCAAACTACAAGGGCCTATAACTCCCGGGAGACATATCACGGTGAAAGAATATCGAGGTCCTTCTCAGTTAGCATCATTATGTAGTCTAATAATATGGGGCATAACAGTTCCTAAAATTTGTCAACGTATCCAGTCAGGATAGAAACGAGCATATATCTCCAACAACAGTTCACAATAAATGACAAGTGCTATGAAAAAGTAAATAGAGAGAATATACAGAGAAATTGAATGTACATAAAAGTAGCATGGCAAGGATAAAGCAGTAAACTAGAGCAAGAACAAGTGAATCTAATCATGGCATGTACAAGAATCAAGAATCATCTATCTATGTGAGTAAATATTAGCTTTGACATGTGGCCGGCTTGGAAACTTGCACAAGGTCTACTGGCCTGGTTAATCATACGTTGAGTGTATGACTAACACTCACAAAAAATATATAATAAACAAGGTGGGTATAGGCCACATGTCTAGACTAATATTTTCCTTCCCCTGACTGGTAGAATGGATCCAACCATGACACATTACGACACGGGATTCTATGAGAAGGTAGCAAATATCCTCGAGAATCAATGTCCATATATCACACAAGAACTACAAGGGGCTTGCACAAGATACACCAATATAATAAGGAATAACATCTCATTTCGGGATCCATAAATACCAATCCGTGTGACCAATGTGTCAAGAATCATGAATATCTACACTAGATACAAGAAACATAGTAAATATCATGAAGAAAAATTATCATAGAATCTACTCGCCTTAATTTAGTTGGAAGTCGACGTGCATGACATGAACGTGTCGACACAGAATAGGTACCGATGCTATGCCCCACAAGATGGTCCCAGATAATGATACAACCAGTTCCATTGAGTCCAGAATAGTCCAAAAAGCCTAGTTTAATATATAAATGTCCAGAATCAGAATTCGGGACGATAATCGAGATGAGAAATAGGAAACGACTATAATAGTCGTGACTTACGATTTAAGGGAAGAGAATAACTATATATACATATTTATCTACAAACCATTTATAACCTTTAGAAACTATAATTTTTAATTCATAAAAATAGTATTAGGTAATACTAGAGACCCAAAAATTATTTAGTTTTACAAAATCCAATTATATATATAAGCTAAAAATATGAATTGCAAGTTGTAGGTTATTAAAATATCAAATTTGTACCCCGTTATTCGTACATCGAAACCTACGACAAGCAAATCAAGACAAGACGATCAACCGTAAGGTTAACAATCTTATCATAGTGATCCACATGGTCATCTTGTCAATTTTAGCGATGTGAGATCACTGCAATCGATAGATCTCAGTTTTGTTGCACGAATTCCAAAATACGAACATATTAAGAATTAATTATAATTAATGGTGATACAAAAAAGAAAAATCTAGAGACGTTGTCAGATGATGAAACAAATATTACCAACATGTCCAGAATAGCAAATTATTTAGGATAGCCTAACCAGAAGTCCAATTTGGATACTGGGCAAAACGATAATTTCTGGTCAAAATGATGTCTGCCTTTGGAGTCACTTCGTACCAAAAAAATGTGTCAGGATAAAAGTCCACTAAACCTAACAAATTATACATCCACGAATCCAGAATGACGATACAAACCCAACGGTATATCCGAAATTGGATTCCGATGAGCCGGTCTCAAAATGATTCGTTGACCCGGACATTGAAATCTGGTTTGCACGAAAATACGTGCCGGAGCCAAAATCCACTAAATCTAGCAAAGTATATGTCAATGAGGCTAGAATGACGATATGAACCCATAGGTATATCCAGAATTGAATTTCGATGAGCCGATCTGAAAATGACTCGTTGACTCGGACTGTAGGGCCCGCTTTGTACCGAAATACGTGCCAGGGCCCACGTCCTCCAAATCTAGCAAACTATATATAAATTTGTGCTAAAATGATGCCACGAGTCCATTGATGGCATCAGAACTAGAATTTGGAGTCCGGGTTCAAAATTAAAATTTTACAAGTTGAAAGTTACGAATTCGGACGGCCAACTTTGGCGTCAAATTCAACCAATCAAACGAGCTCATAATAAAACAAAACTTAAGGGACAAGAAGATGGTTATACCAGCTGTGCACAGGAACTGGTGGCACGTCAAATAAAGTTATGACGGTGGAGAAATAAGTCCACAAATTTGGCTCCACAAAACTGTCCAAAATAAACATAATTTAAATGGTCATTGGTGGCCGATTTTGATCTATCAAACGATCGAATTAACGGCTAAAAATTTAGGTGAAGGTAGTGGTATATACCGAGATTACAACGGAGCAAAGAGTTCGACGATCCAACATTCTGATTGCCCAGAAAATGTACACAAAGTTGATGCCACGAAATACACTCTCTAACTTCACATCCTCGCGTGTCACGACGGGATTCCGTGCGATATGCATGAATCGCCTCGGTTACACATCGGAGAGGTGGATGGTGGCCTAGAGGAGCTCGCTGGGGCTTCCCGAGACCAAGGGGGTAGTTACGATGGTGCGTGGCATGTCGCGGCTAGTAGCTGCTACCACGCTCGATGCTCAAGCGCGCGGCTACTGCGCTCGCACGCGGTTGCTGCGCTCGTACGCGGTTGCTGCATAGTCGTTGATGCTGTGCCAGCATTGGACACACGCGGTAGTCATGGCATCGCATGGCTCCCCGCGGTGGTGGATGGTCGGCGGTGCACGACTGCTTTGCGTACGGGCCACGAGGCTGAACGTGCATGAAAGAATGCTAACAGTGGCGACAGCTAAACGAAATGGCAGCAGCAGTTGCAACACAAAAAGAAGGGAAAGAAAAGGATGATGGAGGAGGAGAGTAGAGAAGAAAAAGATGATGATGGAAATGGGGATGATGGTGATGGTGATGGAGTGAAGTTTTTGGGTTTAAGGGGGAAGAAGATGATGGTGCCTGTCAGCCGTTGGAAGTTGAGGATAAGTTGCTATGTGAAGACAAAAAGGAAATGAAGATGTGTGCGTAAAATAAAGAGGGGTCGGCTAAGAGTGTTTTAGGGAGAGAGGAGAGAGTGAGAAAGAGGGGAATCTTTACAAAAGTAGAGAAAGAAAGGTTTGGGGATTAGGGCCGGCCATAGGAGTGTGTGTGTGAGTATTGTCATAAAGGGATGAATGGAGTGGATTGTTGAAGGATAAACTGTAACCCCACTTTCCATGATTTTATGAATCTTTGAGTATTTAGGGTATTTTGAAATTTTTGAATATTATTTGAGTTTATTTTGAGGAATAGTAATTTTCAATTTATTAACGTTCTCTTGTAATTTTATAAATGAAATATTTGTTATTATTTGGAGAGAAAACTCTAGCTTGGAGTACTCCCCAAGATTTCTAACTACTTTTTAACAAATCCTAACAACCTTATATCAAACTTTCCCTCTCTCTAACAAACGTTTTGAGTCAAGTTGCAAAACCCAATTGTTGTGTACCAAATTGTAAATACTTATTTTTCTTGACTCAGCTGTATTTAAACTCACTCATCACTTACCATCACTCACTCTCTCTGACCAAATTTTATTTCATTACTTGGGAGAGGTCTCTGCCCGACCTCTTCTCCACACATTTTCCCAAATCCTCTTAGCCCTAATCCTAATCTCTCGGCGAGCCATGGCGATCAGCATCACTGCCACCGTCGAGTAGGCGCCGCTCTCCTCTGATGACGGCGAGTTCCTTAGGCGACTCTCGGTGACGGACGTGATCACGTTCTAGCAATTTCATCCTCTTCGACCCGCACGTCGAGCATAGGCGGGAGTTGACTACGGCGATTCGGTGCTCCCCTCCACCGTACGACTGATCTCGGTGACTCTACTTCTTCGGTGGATCGACGAGTCGAGCGTCGGTGACCACGGTGAGTTTTTACTTGAGTTCCTTTGATGATGATCTGTTAATTTTTTTTCCTGATCCTTGATCCCTGATCTCCGATCTCTGATCGAAATCTAGATCGGAAGATCGATCGATCTAACTCCTATCCCAGTAATTGGTCGACGAACCGACGACGAGTTCCTCGGCATCTTTTCCAGAATGGGGTTCGTCTTGTTCGATTTTCTTCCTCAAAGACGTGCAGCAAGTAACAACAACAGGATTTGAACGGATCGTGTTTGATTCCTTGATTGTTGTGTTCTAAATTCCCCAATATTCGATCCTTCGGATCAGGTAATTTTCTACCTTCCCTATGATTAAAGAATTTATCGTCCTGTGCTTGTTTTGATTTTAAATTTTGATCAGATTTAGGATTGGAATGCGTGGAAATTCGGGTTGTTCGTGTCCTGAGTATGTGCGTGTCCAGCGTTGCAGTATCGTCTTATGGGGAATGACTAGAACTGGATACGTTGCAATTGTACGAAGGAAATTTAAATTGTAGCTCCAGTATATTTACAGAGTTTGGTTTTTGTATGGTTTTGGTTTATTTGTGTGTTTGGTGTTGAAAGTTCAATTGTATATTTGGGTTGCTATGCTTGTTGAGTTTGAGAAATCTGCTGGGTTAGATTTAAGTTTTGAATGTATATCTATTATGTATATTCAAAGCTGAGTCTCTATTATATTCAAGTGTGTCTAGTTGTTGGGTGATACTCATGCTTCTGAGCTTTATATTGATGCTCAGATGAACATCCAATGGGGGGAACATTTCAAATGAACCCGGTGAATATTGATTTGTGGGGTGTGTGGACCTGATCAGGTTGGGCTCAAGTGTATGGGCTCTGCAGATCTCAAATAAAGATTGTCCTACAACTTCAGTTGGGACCGAAGTAGGAATATGGTACAAGTTTGTAAGCTGGAGTTGAAGTTTAGTATGGTGGAGTTGTGAATAAACACTATAGGATTCTAGTTGATTCTAGTTTAAATGGTGGTAGAACTGTTGTTGGCGCGGAGAAGTCCCTTACAATTGTTTCCTGATGAATTCGAATAAATCTATTGCTTGCAGTGGGTTCCTGTAGAGACTCAATTGGTGCCGAATTAATAAATTTGATCGGCTAGGGGTGATACGGCCAAATGAACTGAACATGGGCTAGTGTAGCCATTGAGTAGGATTATTTGAATTAAGTTCAGATCGGGCCTGGCTTTGTATGCATATATTTTGAGATTGAATATGTTGCTAGGTTTAGTTCACTTTTGATAAATGGGTTTTTACTAAATTTTTGGGTTATAAGTTTTGGGTGTTACTTGGTTCGGCCAAGCAGTAAGGAAGAGTATTTGACTTATTGCCTGGGCTTCTCTATTTTGGATTAAGACCTAATACTATCATTATTTTTATGAGTAGCATCATCTTTAGCATGGTGGTTATTATTATCATCATTGCGAATATTATTATCTTATTATCAAAAATATTTTGCTAGTAAAACAAATTATATTTATATAGTCAATTCTAAGTAATTAATCTTTATCTTAGCTAATAAAGAATTAAGTTGGTATAGGAATATGATGACTGATAATGATAGTTTATGTAAATTAGCTAGCTAGTAATTTTTAAACTAATAATCATTGATTAGAACCTAACCAACTTATACAAATGCTAGGTGGACAGAGTTTACCTCTACTCTCGATCTTGTCAGAGCAAGACAAGTACACTGACTCGAACTCTTTACTCTGTATTTCTGTCTTTCTTCATGTTCTCATATTGACACATTGTACACACGATTTTTCATTGTTCATTGTTCGTAGTACATCGTTCATTGTTCATCGTTCATTATTCTTTACTTGTATATTGGGGTAGGGAAATAGTACAGATATGTGACCAATCCTATATTAGCTAGGCATTGATTAATAGATTAAGTCTCATATCGTGTATGTGGGACTCTAAGCCGTACCCTTATTCATGTACTCTTGTGCTCTTGTACCCTGTACTACCCCAGCTGGTCACATACTCTGTTAGTTATTTCAAATGCATATTACACTGATAGTCTAGTTCATTGTTCAGGATCTGGTACTATAGTTTCATCGTTATTCATATACTACAATTTTATGTCCAGTGCTTGTATCATATTTTATTGTGCAACATTTCAGTTTGCTTTGTTTAATGCTTCTTATTGGGGTTGTACTTTGCTCTCTTCCTCACAGGATACGTTGCAGGTATACTTAAGGATAATGTACCTCTTATGGACTAGAGCTTGAGGCCATAGTGAGCAGGATGGACATAGCCATTGCAGAGATTTAGACTAGTTCATTTCCTAGTTTTGTTTTAGAGATTTTACCTTGTATAGTGTTCTGAGATTTCAGAGTTGTAAATTTTATTATGGTTACCGGATTTGTCTCCGGATGATATTATATTGACTTGGTGGATTATGGAGATCTGTTCTGGGAACATTTATAGTAGCTGTGATGTTTTATATTATCATTGTGATTTAGAGTTTTCCTTGGTATTGTACAGCTTACTGCGTTGCGTCTTCTAACATAGACTGGGCGTGTCCGACTCGTGTCCGATTATTCGGAAGCGGATCGTGACATATTTTTAGTGGTGGCCCATGCAGGTCTGTCCTAATGGCACTTAGGCTATAAAGTGCTATTGGGAAACCTGTTAGACTAAGGAAAACTCATCACAACATAGGATCCATGGGAAATGGTTATAGTTATTGAATATAGAGATTGATTATACTCAATATTTTCTAGGAGGTTTATTATCTTTCCTAGGGCTTAGCAATCAATGAGTTTTCTTTCTATTTCAGGATGGTTACCACCAGGAAGATCGCAGATCAGCCCAGAGCTACAGTAGCTTCGGATCAGACCGCAGTCAAAGTACCAGTGGAGCAGCTTTCTCCACTACCTCCTCATTTTCCTCCGCTGCCTCCGACGATGATGTTCGATGGCGCTCAGGTGATGGCTATGTTCTAGCAGTTCATAGAGGCACAGAATCATCAGGCTATGTAGTTTCAAGCTACAATCATGGATGCCCTCAGGACCCAAGAGCCGGCTCCACCAGTACTAGCACCAGTAGCTCCTCCAGCACCAGCAGCACCGAGACCGGGGACAGCCAGAGACTATCAGAACCTTTGTCCGATAGATTTTTGGGGCCATGAGGGGATAGTATATGCAGATGAGTGGCTGGAAAACGCTGAGCAGACGCTGAAGATGGAGAGGATTCCGGATGACCTGAAGGTGGAAGTTGCGAGCTTACGTCTTTTTGATCTTGCTAGAGCTTGGTATCGAAAAGAGCCTCAGTTGGCCGCACCCCAGATTCTCTAGACAGACTTTAAAATTCTGTTCAAAGAGAAGTTCTTTCCAGACATAGAGCGAGACGAGCTTCGGATGCAGTTCGAAGCACTATAGCAGGGGAACTTGACTATAGCAGAGTACACATCAGAGTTCACCCGACTCAGCAGGTTCATGGAGAACCTAGTTAGCACACCAGAGGAGAGGGCTTGGAGGTTCAAGAAGGGCCTCACCAGTGAGTTGCGGTATGCAGTAGCGATTAGCCAGGCGATGACTTATTCGAGCATTCTCAAAATTGCTCAGGCAGTGGAGAAAGAGATGGACCAGAAGCTCAAGAGAGACAGGGACATCGGCAGTAGCAGCTATCAGACACCGACGAAGAGGACTCAGATTCAGGCAAGGCCACAGCAGC
Organism: Iris pallida; assembly: GCA_029216955.1. NCBI lineage: Eukaryota > Viridiplantae > Streptophyta > Magnoliopsida > Asparagales > Iridaceae > Iris > Iris pallida. The sequence continues at coordinate 11,574,077 of JANAVB010014796.1, read as the reverse complement.
ATCACCGTCCAGCCAGAGTTCATAAAGATCAGCCATAGAGGCAAAAGTTGGCGGTCACTTGCAACTACTGTCACCGCCTAGGATATCACAACGACGAATGCCGCAAGCGACTGAGTCTTTGCTTGTTCTGTGGATCACCTGCTCACCAGGTCAAAGATTGTCCAGAAGCCGCTTAGGGACGAACAAGAGGAGCACCGGGACCCCAGCAGAAGGACCTACCTCTTCATGTCCAGCAGCCGCAGGAAGTTCAGCCAGAGGGCGAGTCTACCTCCTGACAGCCGAGGAAGTGGAGGCCATCCCGATTCCGGACGAGTACTGACGACCGGGGGCACTTGTGGATCACTACTTTTCTTTTATGTTTCTTTTTGCATTTCCTTGTTGTTTCTCCATTTCGAGACTTATTTCTAAAGTCTCATCCTTATCTTACTATTTGTTTCGTAGTACCTAGTAACTACTTGTTGACTGTTGATTGTCTCTTAATATCCAATAATAATAAAAACTTGTTTTCTAAAGAACAGATGATAACACTCTCTATCATAATTTAGAATTTTCATAAACTTTCTTGGAAAATTTTCTGGATAAAGTTGAGAAAATATTCGACAACCTATTATGACCTGGATTATGGAGACCGTGAGTCCACTGCAGCTAGCTGCGCACTGGCGAGGCAGGGGTTCTAAGTTAAAGTAATCACATGTAAACGTGGGTTTCTCGGATATTATTGAGATTAAGTCCTAAGATCTTAATATCTTCTGATTATGTCGGATAAAGTTGATACAAATATCTCGGTAGTCTATTATTATCGGGACCATGAAGCCAAAGGTTTACTGCAGCCAGATGCATATTGGCGGGACAAGAACTGTAGGAAAAGTGACTTCAGATATGCTAGATTGCCGGATACTATTGAGACTATTATCCTGTGATCGTGATTTTCGTAACTTTGTACCATTTAAAAAAAATCGTGCCAATTTTGATTTTTGTATTTGAATATTTTCATTCCTGATCGTGCCCCTGAAATTTCGAGGACAAAATTTTCTAGGGGAGAGATTTGTAACCCCACTTTCCATGATTTTATGAATCTTTGAGTATTTATGGTATTTTGAAATTTTTGAATATTATTTGAGTTTATTTTGAGGAATAGTAATTTTCAATTTATTAACGTTCTCTTGTAATTTTATAAATGAAATATTTGTTATTATTTGGAGAGAAAACACTAGCTTGGAGTACTCTCCAAGATTTCTAACTACTTTTTAACAAATCCTAACAACCTTATATCAAACTTTCCCTCTCTCTAACAAACTTTTTGAGTCAAGTTGCAAAACCCAATTGTTGTGTACCAAATTGTAAATACTTATTTTTCTTGACTCAGCTCTATTTAAACTCACTCATCACTTACCATCACTCACTCTCTCTGACCAAATTTTATTTCATTACTTGGGAGAGGTCTCTGCTCGACCTCTTCTCCACACCTTTCCCCAAATCCTCCTAGCCTTTACCCTAATCTCTCGGCTAGCCATGGCGATCGGCATTACTGCCGCCGGCGAGTAGGCACCGCTCTCCTCTAACGACGGCGAGTTCCTTAGGCGACTCTCGACGACGCACGTGATCACGTTCTAGCAATTTCATCCTCTTCGACCCGCGCATCAAGCATAGGCGGGAGTTGACTGCGGCGATTCGGTGCTCCCCTCCACGGCACGACTGATCTCGGTGACTCTACTTCTCCGGTGGATCGACGAGTCGAGCGTCGGCGACCACGGTGAGTTTTTACTTGAGTTCCTTCGATGATGATCTGTTAATTTTTTTCTGATCCTTGATCCCTGATCTTCGATCTCTGATCGAAATCTAGATCAGGAGATCGATCGATCCAACTCCTGTCCCAGTAATTGGTCGACGAACCGACAACGAGTTCCTCGGCATCTCTTCTAGAATGGGGTTCGTCTTTTTCGATTTTCTTCCTCAAAGACGTGCGACAAGTAACAACAACAAGATTTGAATGGATCGTGTTCGATTCCTTGATCATCGTATTCTAAATTCCTAAATATTTGATCCTTCGGATCAGGTAATTTTCTACCTTCCCTATGATTGAAGAATTTATCGTCCTGCGCTTGTTTTGATTTTAAATTTTGATCAGATTTGGGATTGGAACGCAAAGAAATTTGGGTTGTTCGTGTCCTGAGTGTGTGCGTGTCTAGCGTTGCAGTGTCATCTTAAAGGGAATGACGAGAACTGGATACGTTGCAATTGCACGAGGGAAATTTAAATTGTAGCTCCAGTATATTTACAGAGTTTGGTTTTTGTATGGTTTTGGTTTATGTGTGGGTTTGGTGTTGAAAGTTAAATTGTATATTTTGGTTGCTATGCTTGTTGAGTTTGAGAAATTCGCTGGGTTAGATTTAAGTTTTGAATGTATATTCAAACCTGAGTCTCTATTATATTCAAGTGTGTCTAGTTGTTGGGTGATACTCATGCTTCTGAGCTTTATATTATGCTCAGATGAACATCCAATGGGGGGAACATTTCAAATGAACCTGGTGAATATTGATTTGTGGGGTATGTGGACCTGATCTGGTTGGGCTCAAGTGTCTAGGATCTGCATATCTCAAATAAAGATTGTCCTGCCACTTTAGTTGGGACCGAAGTAGGAATGTGGTACAAGTTTGTAAGCTGGAGTTGAAGTTTAGTATGGTGGAGTTGTGAATAAACACTATAGGATTCTAGTTGATTCTAGTTTAAATGGTGGTAGAAATGATGTTGGCGCAGGAAAGTCCCTTATAATTGTTTCTTGATGAATTCAAATAAATCTGTTGCTTGCAATGGGTTCCTGTAGAGACTCAATTGGTGCCGAATTAATAAAATTGATTGGCTAGGGGTAATACGGCCAAATAAACTGAACATGGGCTAGTGTAGCCATTGAGTAGGATTATTTGAATTAAGTTCAGATCGGGCCTGGCTTTGTATGCATACATTTTGAGATTGAATATGTCGCTGGGTTTAGTTCACTTTTGATAAAAATAGGTTTTTACTAAATTTTTGGGTTATAAGTTTTGGGTGTTACTTGGTTCGGCCAAGCAGTAAGGAAGAGTATTTGAGTTATAGCCTGGGCTTCTCTATTTTGGACAAAGACCTAATACTATCATTATTATTATTAGTAGCATTATCTTTAGCATGGTGGTTATTATTATCATCATTGCCAATATTATTATCTTATTACCAAAAATATTTTACTAGTAAAACAAATTATATTTATATAGTCAATTCTAAGTAATTAATCTTTATCTTAGCTAATAAAAAATTAAGTTGGTATAGGAATATGAAGACTGTTAATGATAGTTTATGTAAATTAGCTAGCTAGTAATTTTTAAACTAATAATCATTGATTAGAACCTAACCAACTTATACAAATGCTAGGTGGACATAGAGTTTACCTCTACTCTCGATCTTTCTAGAGCAAGGCAAGTACACCGACTCGAACTATTTACTCTGTATTTCTGTCTTGCTTCATGTTCTCATATTGACACGTTGTACACACGATTGTTCATTGTTCATTTTTTTTAGTTCATCGTTCATTGTTCAGTATTCTTTACTTGTACATTAGAGAGGGGAAATATTATAGATATGTGACCAATCCTATATTAGCTAGGCATTGATTAATAGCTTAGGTCTCACATCGTGCACATGGGACTCTAAACCGTACCCTTATTTATGTGCTCCTATGCTCTTGTACCCTGTACTACCCCAGCCGGTCACATACTCTGGTAGTTATTTCAAATGCATATTACACTGATAGTCTAGTTCATTGTTCAGGATCTGGTACTATAATTTTATCGTTATTCATGTACTACAATTTCATGTACCATTGCTTATATCATATTTTATTGTGCAATATTTCAGTTTGCTTTGTTTAGTACTTCTTGTCGGGGTTGTACTTTTCTCTCTTCCTGACAGGATACGTTGCAGGTATACTTGAGGATAATGCACCTCTTATGGACAAGAGCTTGAGGCCATAGTGAGCAGGATGGACATAGGCTTTGCAGATATTTAGACCAGTTCATTTTCTAGTTTTGTTTTAGAGATTTTACCTTGTATAGTGTTCTGAGATTTCAGAGTTGTAAATTTTACACTACCAAAATACGCTCATTTAGCGACGGAGGTTTAGCGACGGAATTATTCCGTCGGTATTAGCGACGGTTTAGTGGCCGCTCTGCGACTGATTACCGACCATAAACATTTGCCATTTTTATTTTAATTTTAAGGGCAGGAAAGGTCGCATATCCGTCGCTAGCTTGTCGGTGTATTTAGCGACGGTTCTTCATCCGTCGCCACGTAGTCGTTTATTTGGCGGGAATTGTGTAGATAATTGGCGGGACATATCTTCGACTACGTAGCGATGGATAATTAGTCGGATAATCAATAAATACCGACGGCCTGGCGACGGATATGTAACAGTCGCCCTTCCGTCGCTAAATGAGCGTTCCAGACTTAAATGAAAAGGCGGGGGAAACTTTTGGCATTCCCCCCAAATTTAATCTCTCTCCTCTCTCTCTCTCTCTCTGTCTCTCTCTCTCTCGCGCGGCTTCGTGAACGGCGACGGCGTCCTCTTCTCTCTCTCTTCCGAAGGTAATCTCCTCTCCTCCTCTCTCTCTCTCTCCTCTCCTCTCTCCTCTCTCTCTCTCTCTCTGTGTCGTGGTGTCTCTCGCGGCGGGCTTAGGGACATTCGGGGTTGGGACGGGGGCGTCGGTTGTTGGGCGGCTGGCTTGGGGCGGGGGCGTCGGGGGCGGCTGGCTTGGGGCGGGGGCGGCGGGCTTGTGGACATTCGGGCTTGGGGCGGGGGCGTCGGGGGCTGGGCGGCTGGCTTGGGGCGGGAGCGTCGGGGGCTGGGCGGCTGGCTTGGGGCGGGCGCGTCGGGGCCTGGGTGGCGGGCTTGGGGCGGCGGCGGCGGGCTTGGGACGACGGCGGCGGTCTTGGGGCGGGGGCGTCGGGGGCTGGGCGGCGGGCTTGGGGCGGGGGCGTCGGGGGCTGGGCAAGGGTTTGGGGCGGCGGGCTTTGGTCGGGGGCGGCGGGGGGCTTTGCTTATCAAATTCATCTAATTTATATATTGGCTAAATAATGTAAATAATGTGTTATCCATATTGGGTGTTATCCGTTAGTTTATATATTGGCTAAATAATGTATATGTTCACTGTGTCAAGGACAGTGCGAGTTCTTCATCTGCATAAGTCAGTGTTTGGGTTCATGGTCTATACATCTAACTGTGATATACATATATATGTGCCTATTATAATTAGCATGCATGACGGCTTGGGGTGTAATGTGTGATTGTAGACATGGTAGGAATTATAGGTAATTAACGCTAGTGTGACTAGACTAAGGTAGTGCTTGCTAGATAATAAGGACACTCTAGTATCCTAATCAAGTTAATTTAGACTAGATATTTAGGATATAGCTCCCATATCCTAGAAGTGGACTCTTGCCATTTTGAAATAGATAGATTGACTTAGTTTGGTATCGGTATCGCACTATCGGTATCGGTATTGCACTATCGGTCAAGGTTCACAATCGGTATCGGTATCGGAATCGGTTTCGGACTATTCCTATGAGTATTGGTATTGGCGATATCGGTAGTATCGGCGGTATCGTATCGGAGTATCGAACTTTGGTATCGGAAAACAAATAATTATTAATAAATTATTTACATTTAAAAACATATATTATTTACATTTAGGCATAATTTTAAGTATTTCAGCGTTATTTCTTAGTAGTCTTGAAATTATATGAAATAGTAGTCACCCTTACCGATTGGTTTTGCCGAATTGACCGGAACAAAGACCCCCATAGTCGGTATCGGTCAATATTTGGTATCGGTCGGTATCGGATCGGAACATGCCAAACCGTATCGGTATCGGCCGTATCGGATCGGTATCGGCCGATACTTTAAACCATGCTATCGGTATCGAACTATCGGTATCGGTATCGGTATTGCACTATCGGTATCGGTATCGCAGTATCGGTATCGAACTATCGATATCGAACTATCGGTATCGGTATCGGTATCGCACTATCGGTATCGGTATCGGTATCACACTATCGGTATCGAACTATTAGTAACAACTGTATTTATATTTTTCTCTTCTCGAGCTAGAATACTAGCGGATCCACCAGTTACATGATTATATACTAATTCTGTTTAGTTTGTCTTACTATACAGATTTTTACATCTAGTCTGTGATGGATCGTTATTTCGTTGATTGTACATGGATGTACAAACGACAACACGAGAGCAGAATAGGTGTGAGTGACGATATTCAGGCAGGCGTGGAAGTGTTTCTTAAGTATGCAATGAGCAAAGCTCAGTTTATGGACGGTAACAAAATCAAGTGTCCATGTCGTAATTGTCGCAATAGACGTTACGAAGAAGTGGTGAGTGTAAGAGATCATTTGACCCGTAAGGGTTTCGTACTTGATTATGACCTGGCAGGGCCTAATTTTGATTATGGAGACGTGCAGAACCTTGCACGAGATATGGTGTACGACGCGGCAGGGCCTAATTTTGATCCGGAGGATCCTATTCCCGAGGCGAAGGAGTTCTATGATATGTTTCAGGATGCTGAAACTTCTTTATATCCTGGTTGTGATCCACATTCCGTACTGTCAGTGACGATGCGGTTGTTGAACATAAAGTCCGATTTTAACTTGCCACAAACTTGCTATGATCGGATTACACAACTAATGAAGGAGGTGTTACCGAAGGAATCAAAAGAGCTTCCAAAAAACTTCTACAAGTCGAAGATGATGGTCTGACAACTGGGACTGGGGTACGACAAGATAGATTATTGTCGCAACGGATGCATGTTGTACTACAAGGAGAACGAGGATGTAGAAAGTTGTCGCTTCTGTAATGCGGATTGTTACAAGAAAGTCAGAGGAAAAGGAAAGTCAACTAGAAAATGACGTCCTTACAAGTATATGCATTACTTGTCGATCACGAAGCGCTTGCAGAGGATGTATATGTCTCAGAATACAGCAGAACACATGACGTGGCACAACGAAGAACGCACAAAGGACGATGGAGAATTGTCACATCCTTCGGATGGAGAGGCGTAGAAATATTTTGATTTTCGCCATCCGAATTTTGCTGCAGAGCCCAGAAATATACGCATGGGGCTATGTTCTGATGGATTTGCCCCTTTCGGGCAGTCGGGATCTCAATACTCCTGCTGGCCGGTCATTCTGACCCCTTACAATCTGCCACCATGGATGTGTATGAAGACTCCTTATATGTTCTTGACAGCTATCATACCGGGTCCCAAAAATCCGACGAAGAATATCGATATATATTTACAGCCGTTGGTGGATGAGCTAAAACAGCTGTGGGAGATCGGCGTCACGACGTATGATATTTCCAGGAAACAGAACTTTCAGATGAGAGCTTCACTGATGTGGACAATCAATGATTTTCCCGCATACGGTATGCTGTCGGGATGGAGTACTCACGGCACCCTGTCTTGTCCGATATGCATGCAAAATAGTAAGGCGTTCCGCCTTAAGCATGGAGGAAAAACTTCTTTCTTTGATTGTCATCGTCAATTTCTGCCCGCGAGTCATCCTTGGAGAAAGAACAAGGACGCATTCAGAGCTGGAAAACAAGAATTTTCTCATCCGCCTGCCAGATTGTCGGGATACGATATTTTGGAAGATGTAAAGGATTTTCCCACTGTAATGGAAGATCCATCGAACAATCGTGTCGATGGGTTCGGACAAACCCATAACTGGACCAAACGGAGTATCTTCTGGGACTTGCCTTATTGGAAAGATAATCTTATAAGGCATAATCTTGATGTTATGCATATCGAAAAGAATGTGTTCGATAATGTCTTCAATACCGTCATGGACATTAAAGGAAAGACGAAGGACAATCCAAAAGCAAGACAAGACATTGCCGAGATATGCAAGCGTCCTTATCTGAACTTGATACAAAGGGGAGCTGCTGGACAATTAAGTAAGCCGATAGCACAATACACATTGAGCAAAGAAGATAGATTAATAATCTGCAAGTGGGTATCTACTTTAAGATTTCCCGACGGCTATGTGTCGAATTTGTCTAGATGTGTTGACCTCAAGGAACGCAAGCTAACGGGAATGAAGAGTCATGACTGCCACGTGTTTATGGAAAGATTACTGCCCATTGCTTTGAAAGAGTTGTTGCCTTCTGCTGTATGGGTTCCGTTGGCCGAACTATCAATATTTTTAGGGATATTTGTTCAACTAAGTTGACTGTGCAACACATGGTTGAACTTGAGGAGAAGATTATCTTAACAATTTGCAAGTTGGAGAAAATATTTCCTCCTGGCTTCTTCGACAGCATGGAACATCTACCGATTCATCTACCATACGAAGCCCGTGTCGGTGCATCTGTTTATTATCGATGGATGTACCCATTTGAAAGGTACATAAATATCGATATAATTTAAGCTGAATTTCCATTTATTTTAAAATTCTTTCTTAATTCTTAAGATAATTTGTCTCTCTAGATACCTACACCATCTAAAGAAGAAAGTTGGCAACAAAGCTCATATAGAGGCTTCGATATGCGAAGCATATATTATCGAAGAGGTTTCAAACTTCTGCTCCATTTATTTCGATACTCATGTTAAAACAAATCGAAATAGACCTCAAAGGAATGACGAGGACGTTGAGGATGGAGGAATATTCAATGTAAGGGGCAAGCCTGTTGGGGCTAGTAAAAGACGGTGGTTGACAGACGACGAGTATGATGCCGCTCACCGATATGTCTTGTTAAACTGTGACATACAAGAAGTGAGAGATTTGGAGAAGTAAGTCAGTACACTTGCACTCGTTATAATCTCGAATTTGATAAAGTAAGTGACTACACTTATATATTCTTATTTTCTCTAATAGTGTATTTAGAGATGAAATCAAAATGAGAAGACCCGATATTACCGATGAGGGACTTCAAAGAGAGGTTGATTGTACATTTCCGTCATGGTTTCGCAAATACGTAAGTAACTGTGATTATAATTGAGATTATTAATATATAATCTGAAACATTTAAATTATAAATATTTGTTTACAGGTTTTATTGCCTGAAACAACACTCACTCATGAGAGTGTTCGTTATCTGGCACTGGGACCGAAGAAGCAAATAAGACTTGGCCAGGCTATGTCGTTAATGGCTTCAGGTTTAAGTCCACTCAGAATGCTATAAATGTTGAATTTATCAATGACGGCATCAATACCAAGGATTCCGGTGTTTGCATAAGAGGCACCGTCTATGACGACGAGCCGGACTTTGACTATTATGGAGTCCTTCGGGATATTATAGATTTACAATATACTGGCCCATATGATATGCATATTGTGATGTTCAAATGTGAGTGGTTCGATACGACACCAAATATCGGTTGGAGAATCGATAAACAATTTGGATTCGTCGATATAAATCATCGCAGGAGGTATAGAGGGTCCGATACATTTGCAATAGCAAATCAGGCTGTTCAAGTCTACTATACAAGCTACCCAAGGCGTCGTAGAGATCGATTTGACTGGTGGGCAGTATGCAAGATTAAATCTAGAAATACATTCAACGTTGGAGACTCAGCATACCAAGAGGACCAGATCGAAAAGTCCCAATACTTGGGACAACACTCAGATATAATGGATGTTGAAGATATTGAGGAAAATAGAGGGGAGGAAGAGGTTGATACACAAGACTTAGCTGTCAACCAGGGGAGAAAGAGGCGTCTTGTCCCAAATTTTGAGGTAGAAGAAGAAGAAGAAGAAGAAGAAGAAGAAGAAGAAGAAGAAGAATTTGATGGGGATGAGGATACAGATGAAATCGACGATAAAGATAAGGATGAGGATGAGGATGAGGAGGATGATGATGAAGACGAGGCCGAGGATGAGAACGAAGACGATGATTAGGTTAAATATTGTTGTATAGTAAAAATACTTCCAATTACGTGAATTAAGTTTGACCTCATAAAAGCAATTACGTGAATTCATGTTTTTTTTATTCGATTATTTACTTATTGCAGATGGCACTCCTAGTCTTTTTCGTCGCGGCGGCACTCGTCTCCCTACTGATGGTATGTATATTTTAGTTTAGTTTTTTATATCCATTTACACTTTCATATTGTTAATTATGTTTATGTGTTCTATTTACAGGTCATGATGGCTGGCCGTGGTCGTGGTGCTGGTCGTGGTGGTGGTGGTGGTGGTGCAGGTCGTGGTCGTGGTCGTACTGGTGCTGGTGGTCGTGGTCGCATTCAGAGTTCCCGGGATGTGACCCCATCGAGCGAGCCCGACCCGGAGAGTACCCCGGGCACAGACGCATCCCGTCCTCGATCGGCTACTTCATCGAGGCATCAGTCCGTATCTGCTAGCGGATCCGATCCGCTATCGGAACCACCAGCAGCGGATCCACCAGGGGATGCCCCAGTTACTGCACAGTGGGCCCCGGAGTACCCCCATACTCGATTCTATCCGGTTACTGGGGAGTACATACGCGGACCCACGGATCCTCCGACGGCACCAGAGAGGCCGCGAGGCGAGTTCCGACGAGAGCTATGGCCCGCGGGGACCTCGTAAGTAAATTTAAGTTAATTTATTAAATTTCTTTCATTTATTCAAGTTAATAATCCAGTCGTTTCTTCTTTGTAGGTTTTTTCCGTTTAATGTTGGCAGAGCCCTTGGAGAAATTATCAGGGCTAACTTCCACGGTCCCTACCTCAACTTTACGTCGGTGCCCCCAACCGAGCAGTACGTCTGGCTCGACGAGTTGAGGGTATATATCTATATTTTTTTGGTTAAGTCTATGTGATTCTTTAATCAACCATTTTGTAAATTACGTGATAATTGATTTTCTGTGTTAGAGAACGTACTGGTGGCCACCCCATCGCGACGAAGGGATCCGCAGGACCTACCGAAGCGCATGCTCGAAGAAGATCCGGGATATGATTCATGACCTAAAGATGGGGCATACGAGGCCGAATTGGATCCGGCAGGACTATTATGAGGACCTTTTAGGCATGATGGATGACCCTGCATACAAGGAGAAATCGGAGAAGGCGAAGGTGAACCGATCTGCCGCGGGCCTTCATACGGGGGGATCAAGGTCTCACGCAGCGACACTTGCAGATCTGGTGAGCAACCGTAAATTTATTTCACTATCGAATTAGGTATTATTAATTAAAAGAGTTAATTAGTTTCTATGCAAATTTTGTATGCAGTCCCAACAGGCGGTGAAGGAGGAAAGGGCTCCAGAATCGGTCACCATGCACGACGTCTTCCAGCATACGCACAAAAGACGGAAGGACGGGAGCTTCGTCGACGAGAGGGCCAAGGAGACTGATGTAAGTACTTATGTTTATGAGATTAACGTTAGAATTAAAAGTATTCGGACTATAACTTAGGTAAACTTAGGATTCACACTTAACTTAGTGAAACATAGGATTTAGATTACAACTTAGGTAAATCTTATAATATAAACACATTCATTTGATAGGCTGCGTATCGTGAGGCCCTTAGTCGGGCTCAGTTACCTGACACCGAGGATGTCGATGAAACGACGTCCTTCCGGATGCCCTCTTCTTTGGCCGCTCGGAACGACTTGTTCGTAGATACCGTCGGCGGCTTTAAGAAAGGGTACCTGTACGGAGTCGGCTCCCTAGGGCCATTGCATATGGCGACGCAGAGATTTCCACTGACACCGCCTCCTCCCGTGGCCCGGGCAGACGATGATGTTAGGTCGCAGCTTACGCAGCTGCACGAGGCGGTGTCGTCCTTGCGGAAGCAATTTGTCACGCACTTTCCGCCTGCGTCTGCTGCTGCCGGGGCGTCTGCTGCTGCCGGGACGTCTGCTGCTGCCGGTACGTCTGCTGATGGTGCTCGTCCGTCTTCTACTGGTCCGTCGACTGCAGGTGCCGATCCGTCTTCCGTGGGCCATCTTTCTTTCAACCCTCAAGCCCCTGTGCTACCGCCTACGGCTGTGACGGCACTCCTGGATCTCATGTCCGTAGAGCAGCTTCGCCGACTTCCGAGCACTGTATTAGACTCCTTGCCTCCGTACCTTGTGGAGGAGTTTATGCGTCGGTCGAATACGGGAACGGACAATCGACCTCCTCCTTCTTGAAATATTGTATTAAGAAAATTTGGATTATTTGTGAGAGCTTTGAACTAATTGTGCTATAATCGGTTTATAGCACCGGATATTATGTTACTCTTTAGGGTAATTGATATTTATTTTCTATTAATTTGGTTTGGTCTGTGATTCTTGGATAATTGGTCGTATGTGCATATTTGGTCTATGTGATTCTTGGATAATTGGTGTGCATTATATATTTGGTCTGTGTGATTGTTGGATAATTGGTGTGCATTATATATTGGTTTGGTTTATGCATATATTTGTGAACAGGAAAAGTGCTGCCAATTTTTTTTCCCAAAAAACCCAGCTAGCGACGGACTAGTGACCGTTTAGCGAAGGCGTTTCCCAGTTGCCGACTACTTTTCGACGGATATTCTGTCGCTACCTGGAGTTTTTAACCTGTTTCCAGTCAGCGACGGGTTTTCGACGGATCATCCGTCGGCATCGTTCTGTTGGTAAAAACTTCGACGGAACAGCGACGGATAAGCCGTCGCCAGGGCGACTGATATTCAGCCGCTATTCCGTCGCTGTATGTGGCGACGGCTTAGCGGCTGATTATCCGTCGCCATGGTTCTGGAAATGTCATGCATTTCCAGAACCATGGCGACGGATAATCAGTCGGAAATCTGTCGCTGTGCCGTCGTCGTAGCGACGGGTCCGCGACTACTATTCCGTCGCCATTGTGCTGGAAATGCCAAGCATTTCCAGAACATGATCGACGGAATAGTCCGTCAGAACACCGTCGCCCATCCGTCGTTATTTACCGACACATACCGACGGATTTGCGGCGGACCGATACGATCTGATACGCAGTTACGACGGTTTACCGACGGACATGTACGTCGCTATTGCGTACACATTTCAATATTTATTAGTTGCAATGGACGGCAATCCGTCGGGAAAGTGTCGCTAATGCTTCGTATTGTGACGTCAAAAATCAGTCGCTATTCCGTTGCCGTGACGACAACTTAGCGACGGAACGTTATTAGCGACGAGCTGATTGCCGACGGATGATTTTGGCCAAATTCCGTCGGCAATCGGTCGCTAATGTGAATTACCGTCGGTTGAGCGACGGATTCGGCCGTCGTTAAATCGACAAATTTTGGTAGTGTTATTCTGGTTACCGGATTTGTCTCCGGATGATATTATATTGACTTGGTGGATTGTGGAGATCTGTTCTGGAAACGTTTATAGTAGCTGTGATGTTTTATATTATCATTATGATTTAGAGTTTTTCTTAGTATTGTACAGCTTACTGCGTTGCGTCTTCCAACGTAGGCTGGACGTGTCCAACTCGTGTCCAATTATTCAGGAGCGGGTCGTGACATAAACCAATGGCTATGATTGAGTGCGGGGATTAGGTCATATTTTAGGAATTTGACCAATGTAGTTATCCTTGAATATTTTTGAGTGGGTACACTAGGTGTTTGGTGTTTTATGGGAGGGAGGGAGATGAGTGTATTGGTATTCATGAGGGGATGACATGAAGCTTGGGTTTGGTTCAAATGAGTCAGGCCGGGTCAAAATCGGGCTTGGCGTAATAAATGGCTTAATTTAGTCATTTATGATCACAGATAAATAAGTAGCATGTGGGGGCTTAATTGAACGGGACACAAGTATCGTATGTGTAGTAGACTTAAAATAGATCAAAACCATATATTAGGTCTTAGATTGGACCGATATCGAGCCCCAAAATTAAATTATAAGTTAGATCAGGTTTTATGGTAGATGGTCAAATGGCCTAAATTGACCTGAAAGTTGTGCGATGCAAAAAGAGTACAAGGGAACAAGTTTGAGTAGTACATGATATATCAAAATGAAGATAATCTTTTCTACTACAAACTCATGAAGTAAGTTCCAGAGATTGACATCTCTGATGCTCCAAAAATCAAAGTCATGGAAAAGAACATTTAATAATAAAAAATATTTAAATAAAATATTTATTGAAAATAATTCATTTAGAAAAATTTAAAATAAACCCTAAAATTCAGGGGACTTACAATTCGTGTCATCGACTTGGTTCATGCTTCAACATCGAGGCTGTGCCTCGCAACTTAAGCATGACTTAACCAAACTTGCCTTACGGCCCTTCTTGAGTTAACTCGAAATGACTCAAGTCTGACTTATGCAACTCTATGCCAACGACTTAATACTCGATGCCACATTTTGTACCGAAGCACGTGTTTTTTCTATTGCCAAATTTTAGGCTTCTTAAGACTTGTATTGCAATCGTACATATCGTCTTTATCCCAACACCGTGCATGTGGATTGCCGTGCTTACACTTTCTTTTATTCAACCAACACCGTGTATGCGGATTGTCGCTCAGCACGCCAACTTATCTATATTTAAGTTCACTAGCAATTCAAGCCATCTTGGACATGTAGGTGGTGCATACGAGACCCCTGCAGCTAAGGGTAGCTAGCCCTGCTCAAGTCCTCGAACTACCGGCGACGTGTTCTTGCCTAACTACCTTGCTTCCCTCTTAGGTCGATACTGTCTTGTGGCCCCAGGCTACCGAATCGAGGGCGCAAAAACTTGTCGACAAGTTGTCTATGACCACGCAACTATGAGAACTTCTAGACTCAACGTAAATGTATGGCCTAACCGTCACAACTTAGTTTTTCTTGCTTTACTTCTTTTTGCAGAGCCCAAACCAGGGTTGCCTTGGCGACTGACCTACAGTCCCGACATATCTCTCCTCGACGACTGACCTACAATCCCGACATATTTCTTCTCGACGACTAACCTGCAGTCCCGACATATTTCTTCTTGACGACTGACCTACAGTCTAAACATGTTTTCAGTGTTTCCATACTCTTTTTGACTCAACTCATGAATGGCTAATTGATAGCCTTCAAGAATAACTTGAACAAAATGTGTTCTTCATGTGCCATAGACCATGGCTAACTTTTTATTGAACCAACTATGGCTCGTGCCTTAAACCGACTTGTGTTCTGTGCGACACTACCACCCAAGTCATACTTTATATGACGAGCCTTGAGATCGTGGGACGAGGTGACTTAACAACCGCAGAAAGCGTGGGACAGTGCTTAGAACGACTTCGATAAGCCGATATAACTTTTGCCTAACTCAGTCGTGCAACAACTTAACCGTTGGGGCGAGCTAAGGCTATGCCAAGCCTTGCATCGTAGAAATATGCACTAAGACTTAAGGGACACTTTGTCTATGCCAAGTATCGAACGATGGGTCCGTGCATGCTTTGTCAAACATTTATGCGTGCAACGCCTATGACTTAGGCTAAGTTACAGTTTTGTGGCAACTTAAACCAACTTTCCTTCTCTCAAGCCATGGGACGAAGGGCCGAGTGTGTAACTGTCACTCCTATTTTTCGTTGTATATATTTTCAGGATAAGTCTACGGATTTCTGACAATTGTTAGGTGGCCCGTGTTTTGACTTATCCTGCTTAGCTTAGCCTTGGTTTAATCTTGACTTGATTTGGTTCAACATGACTTGTCTTGGTCTTGGCACTCTTGACTTGGTCTTGGTTTATCTTGGATCATCTTGGTTTATTTTGGTTCATCTTGGCTTACATGGTTTATTCTTGGCTTGGCTTGGTTTGTTTTGGTTTGAGATGAGAAGGGTTTGTATAAAAACCAACTCCTTCTCTCTCCTCCATTATTTCTCATTTACTCTTTCTTCTTCTCCATTACTCCTCCACCCACCAAAGAAATAGGCAAGTGCAATCTTGCTTCATGATGGATCTCATATTATATTTTCTCATTCTCTTCTCCACTTGATTCTAAGCCTCTTTAGAACATGGCATTTTTGGTTTTGATGGATGGATTTTTATAGATCTAAGTTTTGATCTTTTCTTATTTTTCTTGGTTTTGATCTATTAAAGCTTGGTATTTCTTAAAACCAGTCGTCCCAGCTGTAGAAAATATCGTTCTATGCAGTTTAGACCCTTGGAAGTCTCAATTCGGACTTGTTTTGAGCAAGTTATGGCATTTTGAAGTTTTCAGGTTCCAAAGGTTCTCCTTACTGTTTGGAGAAGAAGATCAGGCCCTGGCGCAACCCGACCTCGCACAGCTCATTCTGGCGCAACCTAGCCTAGGCGCCCTTTAGCCCTGGTGCAACTTAGCCCAGCGCCCACTTTGGCCATGGCGCATCTGACCTGGCACACCCCAGTCAGGCCCAACCTGACCTGGCGCACCCCAGTCAGGCTAACTCAACCTCGTGCAGCTCAGCCTGGCGCAACCCAACTTAGGCGCCACCTGTCCCCTTTGGTGCCACATATCATTTCCCTGGCGCCACTTGACTAGCGCCACTTGTTGCCATGATACCCCTTGCCCCTTGTCCCAATGCATGTTCTCCTAGTTCTTGTTGTATATGCCTATGATCTTGCTTATGACTTGTACTTGACCTATCTTGTGATGACCCTGATCGATAACTTGTTGAGCATAACATGACTTGCCAGTATTGATCATGACATGAACACGACATGATAATCTTGGTAGTAGCTCGTCGAGGCGCACTTCTGACAAGCACTCTTGACATGATAAGTAACTTGATATGACATGTATAATCTTGATAGTGGTCCGTCGAGGCGCACTCCTGACAAGTAATCTTGATAAGTAACAAGTAACCTGACATGACATAATAATCTTGAAAGGCTGTTGCGACAGCTATCCTGACTTGCTAAGTAATACTTGTCTTGACACCGTGGTTGGTTTTCCTGATTGTGATTGTACAAGCTACCTGTCTCGTCTTACATCATGTCTAGGACATGGATTCCAGGTTACCATGGTCAGGAATTTATAATGAATCTGACTAGGTTAATGACTAGATTGATCAAGTAGTTCATATAGAGAGATTTTCCCAGTTACAGGCGATCCCGATATCCCGGCCACACCTGAGTGGACTTGTAGCCTGCCGACGAGTAGGGCACATTTCCAGCCCACTGTCATATGGGACAGTTCTTGAAATCATAAGTTGTAAAGCACACTGCCATGTGTTGCACTCCAAGTCACCTAATGATTCTCTAAACTCTTTATAACTCTAAGCAACCTCGCCTGGATAACCTGGATAGCTGTAGGGCTTGTGACTCGGGAATGTCTCAAATGCATCTTGTTAGTAACTAGGCCTGTGATAACCCTACCTAGCTAATGATAGCAAGTCGTAAGACTTGATTGGTCGTACCTGAATGCTTGCCTTGTGATTAACATGGGAATTATATTCTGCCTCTTATTTTTATGATGCAAGCTATTGTTTTATTCTAACCCTGTCTTCTTGTTACTTAATTATGTTCACTATTTATATTTCATGTTTATTAACCTACTGGTTTTAGTTCCTTAATAAAGTCTCCCTTGTGGCACTTGCTCTCTTGGGTTCTGACCCAGCTGGTTTTGTATGGCCAGATTTCGGAGTAGCACCAGAGGATCTACCTGTCTTTCAGCCAGTTGGTGAACACCAGACGTAATCTTGGCAAATAGTGGATTCTTATTTGCTCTCCTACTCTATTGTAAATTATTTTTTGAGGCGTTTAGCCGCCGAGCAAGTGTTAGCTCATGTTGAAACTTATATTCTGTCTGCCTAAGGGCTGTAACATGATTGACAAATCCTAAGATTGATCATGTATGACTTTAACTCTTGTTAGTCTTCGTATTTTGTATGACTAGCTTCATGATCATCTGAATATGTATTGTTTGGGACGCCTTACATTGTATGTCTGATGATCTAATATCTTGTAACATTTATTTGCTTGCTTGAGATTGAGACACTAGGCTTGTTCTTGACCATAAGAGACTGATGGATTGTAGTTAAACCCCCATGCATCTAGACAGCCATGATCGTATCGCGAGATGGATTGCACTTTAAGGTACGTAGCTGGCTGTGTCTGTCCCCCGCTCTCCAGTATTCTGGTTCTGGGGCGTGACATTAACCCCTCTTCCCGAAAATCTTGAAAATATTTTTATTTTATTTATTTGAATGAAAATACAATTTTTGGAATTTTATAAATATTTAATTTAATTAATTATTATGATAGATGGCCTTAGTCATGGTTAAGTTTTGGAGTACAAGATGAGTAGAAATTATGGCACGGATAGTGCAGTAGCATGCTTTGACTAGTATTTTAGCTATGGTAGGGAAGGCCGAGCCATATGAGTGTTCCAACTAGGAAAACCAGGCCAAGTTACGACTTAACCCCCATAGACGTTTTAACTAATTATTAATTAGATTATTGAACTCTTAAGAGACCCGATTGTGCTAAACTAGTCAAATTGGACCTGAACCGAGCCCAAGCGCAAGTAGTCATACAGTACATCCAAAGATGTCCATGTGGATAATTATTGTGCCAATGTAACAAGTGCATTTATTTTAGTGGTTAAATAAGTATATATAAAAAGTGTTATATAATATACATATATTTGATCTAAACCTAAATTGATATTGTTTGAGTTTATGATAACATTTCCTTAAGAATGTCTTTTAGATTTATTGAGATTATTTTCTATAAAAAATGTATAATTAATTTTTGATTATCACTATATTATTGTGTAGAATTCATTATGTAATTTAGTTGGATTAATAAATAGTGTATACAAGTTTATTTTTTATAAATAAGTCTTATGAAATATGTTGAGGTTTATAATATTATTTAAATATGTCGTAAGAATAACTGAGACGATTTAAAGCATCTAAATATAAACCTACATATGTGTGAATATATATATATATATATATATATATATATATATATATATATATATATAATATATATATATATATATATATATATATATATATATATATATATATATATATATATATATATATATATAGGATTGTATATATATGAAAATAGTTATATATAAAAAATAAAAAGGAAGAGGCATTGTTCCGAAGGAACAGTGCAATCCATCAGCCCGAGCCCAAAAAGCACACCCAACAGAACACACACAAACATATACGTCGAGAGATATAAGGAGATTTCTCCAAAAATCGAAACCTAAACCCTAGCCAAACCCTCCATCAGCCCCTGGCGACCCCGTTCTCCAGCCCTAACGTCGTCGCTCGTGGCCACAGGCCGCCAGAGCCACGGCGGTCGTGTGCTGTACATAGCAGAACCCACGCAGCACTAGCAGTGCGGCAGCCACTTCACATGTACTTTTCTTTCTCGTCTCATCATCGTTTTTCAAACCGATTGGTGCGTTGAGAACACAACTTATAGATCTTCGACCCCATTGGATAGTTTTGACCTAAATTGAAACGAAATTGAGTTAAAACTCAACGCCAAATGGGCAAAAATCTGTTTCAAAATGAAACAGAATACTATTCTAGGGACCTACTTAGGAAGGCAGAATTAGGCCAAACCACAGAGAAATCTCTAATTCTAATTGAACAAATTTATAGATGGGATAATCAAGATTAAAACTCCATTATTAGTTTTATTTCTAGTTATTCGTACAATAATATAAATTAGGTTAAAAATTGAGAGAAAAACTGTTTCTTAAAACTGTTGATTTCAATAAAATTTATCGATACGACGTGCACCCCGACAAACCGGGCGACGTGGTCGTAAATCGTATACATCAAAAGGTGCGTACAGACGTTATGGATGTGTGAGATTTTACGGAACTCGATTTTGTTGTGCGTCCACGGCGAAATCGAGACGTATCCGTCGAGACACCCCGTATCGACCCTTTTGCAAATTAGTCAATTACTTCGTGCACGTTCGTCATCTCGAGGCAAAACTTGCGTAGATAGGACTGTATTATTTTTATGGTCATGTATACCAAATTTGGTCCGATTCTGAGAAGGTCGACCGGAACGCTATTTTGGCGGGCCTACAACCCGATCCAACGGACGAATTTGTGCAAGGCCCACCGGAATCCAACTTTGGACATACCATTGGATTTGTCTCATCAAACTAGACCTGTAGACATATAGTTTCACAACTTTAGAGACCATATACTCTGGCACACTTTTTGATGCAAAGCGAGTCCAACGATGGACATCGTTTTGGTACGAAATTACCGTTTTTTCCTGTGTCCAGAATTGGACTTATGGGAAGGCTATCCTAGCTAATTTGACTATTCTGAACACATTGGTAATATCTATTTCAGAATCCAGAGACTGTTGTGTGTGTTGGACTGTTGTAGCCCATTGAGTGGTATAGTATTATCGGTTTCACCAGCAAAGGACCACAGTTAAGTGCACTTTCTGATTGCTTTCGATTCATAGCAGTCTTTCCATTTCATGTTTATACATATGCTCTCTTACTTACTGATACATTGTTACACGAATTAGTATCATGGATCTCTACATACTATATTTCGTGATTATCGTGTTTCTGTGTTTCGTGACTTGTTAGAATCCATGAGTACTAGTCGGGAGGGGAAATATCTTAGTAGACATGTAGACTATCCAGAAACATCCTAAAATATCTGATCATATCTGATAGCAGTCACACAATTCACGTACGGGGTGCCGGATTTATCCTCTAGCCGTTCACATGTCTAACCCGATATTTCAAAACACGTAGATAGTGGTTCCTTGTATCTCTTCTTGCAGTCATCACTACTTGCCATGTCACCCTGTTTACATATTTTATTCTAGTCCATATATCCTGCTATATCTCACTAGTTTATTCTAGATATGACATGTTACTAGTTTACTCTCTTGCTTCATTTCATATATGTTATTTTCATGTTTTGTAAATTCTATTGTGTTTCCGGATTGCCGTCGGTCTGTGTGCTTGTTCATTCCTGACTAAAAACTAATATTTTTTAGGTTAAATGTGGATTCTCTTAGCGTTGAAAGATATGGGTGCACTTGCAGGCCAAAACATAGAAGCTAGTTAGTTTAAATCTGTTGTAATAGAAATTGTGAGATTTTGTACTTTCTTTCAAATACAAATTCTTGTAAATGTTTTATTAATTTAGCAAATGTGAATGAGCAATAAAGATTATTATGAGTATTTATTATTGCGGGCTTGACAGCGTACTACCATCGACATTGCGGCATAGGCTGGCTTGGACACGCACTCGTATCCCTAAAAGCGAGTGTGGATCGTGACGGAGTGTCATTTTGAAAAGCATGTCGTACACACTTCTAAGCCGACCGTAGACCTTTTTCCATATTCTAACTCAGTCTGACCCAAGTTTGGATTATTCCCTTATCAATGTGGATTTGTCTCTTTTATTATCAAGCCTACTTGTGCATTCGAAAACTTTTATTTTATTAGTATGAAGGTCAAGCTGAGGCAAGTTCACCGAAGCCACCCACCTGAGCAAGGTGTTGTCTCGACCGAGCAGGACTTCGAGTAGCCTTTGCATGACTAAGTCCGAACGTCGTTGGCATTTCGATTCCTCCGATTGAGCCGAGCGGGACGAGGCATTACAAAGGCTCCTCACAAATAATATGCAAACAAGGCATAGAAATAAACCATAATTTCTGGCAACCGCAATAGACCAAGTCGACTTTAGGATTGCCACAATTTCTGGCAGTCCTAAATACATTTAGGACTGCTATAAAGTTAGACAGTCGTAAAATGGGTACAACAAGTCTATTTTACGACTGCCACAATTTTTGGCAGTCCTAAATACTTTTATGACTATCAAAAATCTGGACAGTCCTAAAATGTGATAAAGTCTCACAGAGCATATTAGTTGCTGCAAAAACTTGTGCAAACTTAATGTGGAGAGAACTTTGCACGTTTGAAAGCAGGCTATTGGATACTTTAGACTGGTACTAAATTATAGTATTGGATATTTCAAAATCGTAAGTATTTTACTCGGAGAAGCACAGGTGGAAGCAAAAGAATGCTTTGCCAAATGTCAATAATTGGCCTACAGAATTTTCTCAATAATTATTGGATCTTTTCCTTTCTAAACTGACATAAATCCATAGAGAATATAAAATTATGGAAGAAATTGGATACTTTAAAACTGCTATAAATTGTAGCAATACTAAAATGGACTTGCTGTACAGCAAGCCCATTTTAGGACTGTCCAAATTTTTAGCAGTTTTAAAACTATTTAGGAGTGCCAAAAATTGTAGCAATCCTAAAGTCGACTTGGTCTATTATGATTGCCATAAGTTATAGTTTATTTCCATGCCTTGTTTGTGAGGAATGAAGTATTAAGGTTTGTATCTCGTTTGTAAGGAACCTTTGGGTGCCATATCTGAAATTGAGAATAGGAAAAAATCTAGGATTTTGATGGAGATGGAGATGGTGGAGAAGAAGAAGAATTAGGGATTTGAGAGGTTCTAGGGTTTGGAGAAATAGATGTGAGAAAGGAGACAAGAGCAAAAAAAGACTTATATACCTATTGGATAGCCATGAGTAATTTTTCAGTGGCAAACTTGTAAATAAATCAAACCCACAATTGGGCTATCCCTGAGTATTATGTGAAGTGCCTTTATAATTGGCCTAAATTTAATTGGAGCACCTCACCGTGGTGTGGCAATGTTCCTTAAAACTTTTCAAGAAATCATGCAACGCAGTAGTCTGCATTCTCATTCCACTCATTTTTAATGGATCTCTTGTGTCTTAAGTACTACATGGAGCTGCACAGGTCCATGAAAACCATCAAGGTTACCATAACAATATATATACAAATATAATTCTTTGAAAATATACAAATATAATTGTTTCTATACATGTTGTACATTATCTCACCAAAAACTAAATTACCTCGATACAGCATTCTACACTCACAAAGCTTGTCACAAATATAATTGTTCTGTCCATAGCAAATCCTGTCAAAAATTGTTGTCCACTAACATTTCAGCATACATACTTATCAGGGAGTTAAACCTTATTTACATGTGTTCTAACTTTTTTATTTATATAGCCACTAACGATTTTATATTTGTACATCCTAAAAGAGCCATTATAAACATAATTCTTATAAATTAAGAATTATATTTTCTAGCAAAAACTTTGTTAGCGTTATGCATGTTCAAACTCACATAGCACAATCATAAATGTAATAAAAGCTCAGTAGTGTATTATGAGTAATCATAAACATCCTCTAAGTAAGCAATTAACTATAGTATGATGTCTCTGTCACTTCCGTTTTCTGTTATTCGTATTTTCAGTATACGTGTACGAATTTTTGACCCATATTTTGACTTGTCCAACATGGTTTTGTCTTGGCTTAGCTTGGCTTGGCTTATTTTGGTTTAGTTTATAATTGGTTTGAGATGGAAAGGGGTTGATATAAATGTCAACTTTCCTCTCTCTCTCCTCATTACTTCTTTATTTACTCTTCTTCTTCCTCCATTAACCCTCTCCACCCACCAAAGGCAAGTGCAACTTGCTTCATGGAGAAACCTCATTTCTTATGTTCCATTGTCTTCTCTACAAGTTTATAAGACTCTTTAGTACTTAGCATTTTTATTTTGGTGGATAATTTCTTGTAGATCTAAGTTTACTTAAATCTTGGTTTTCTTGGATTTTGATCTATCAAACTTCATCATTTTCAAGTTTTTATTGTTACATGCTGTCGAGAATTTAATTTTTACCCAAAATGGACCTTTGAAAACCTGGATTTTGACTTGTTTTGAATTATTTGCGAACTTGGAAAGTTCATGGGTTCCATGTAACTCCTCTTCCCGGAAATTTTGAAATATTTTTTATTATTTATTTGATTTAAATGTTGATTTTTAGTTTTTTATAAATAATTATTTAGTTAATTATTACGGTAGATGACTTTAGCCATGGTTGAGTTTTGAAGTACCAGGTGACTAGGAATCATGGCACGGATAGTGCAGTGGCGTGCCTTGACTAGTGTATTAGCCATACCAAGGAAGACCCAGCCATAAGTGTGTCCTAACTAGAAAAACCAGGCCAAGTTGCGACTTAACCTCTAAAGATATTTTAAATTATATTATTGACTTGTATGAGACCCGGTTTGTGTCGATTTAGCTCGGGCTAGACCCGAACCGAAATCGAGCCTATGTAAACTTGTAGTGAGACCAAAGACGTCCATGTAGACGTACATATTGCATTTATTATTTTTTATTATCCAAATAGGCATTTCATATATAAAGGATTTATATACATATATATTTTATTGTTACTAAATTAATATTCTATTTTTAGAAATAGGATAAATACCTTCCTAATTACCCTTATGCATGTTGGAATATTTAGACTACATATTTGTATGTACACTTATTATAGATTTTCCTTATTAGTTATAATTATTATTGTTATTTATATTGTTATTAGATTTATAATAATAAAAATATATCATTTAATATTCTAGATTATTTATGAAATAAATATTATTGTATGTATATATTTTAGTATAAGCCCAACACTATTAGAATATATTGCTAAGATTTATTTTTGGACTTTTGGAGTATTTATGCATATATAGGAAATATACGTATATATGTAGAGATATATATAGTTTTATATGTATATAGATATAAATATATATAGCTATATATATATATATTAAATATATATATATATATATATATATATATATATATATATATATATATATATATATATTAAAATATATATATATATATATATATATATATATATATATATATATATATATATATATAGCAAAGGAAACCCAAATCCCAGCCCAACCAAACCAGGTCCGACCCAATCCAAAGTTCCCCACCCCCTAAACCCGAGCCTACGGCCGAAGTCATATGCACTCGATGTATATATATCGAAATCGAGGGATTGAAACGGGAAAACCCTAGACTGGGATCGAACGCCGCTACCGCCATCGTGCCCCACCAGCCCCGACGCCGGTGCGTGCCCCTGGAAAGCCGTGCGCGGTCGTGCGCGGTCGCCGGAAGCCGCGCAGACAGCAGTGCTACGCGCACAAGCCACAACAGAAGCGGCGAGCAGGCGGTGCGACTTCGTCGCGAGTTTTCTTCGCACCTGCTCAACCATTTCCCGAGCCGTTTTTTCAGGAATGAACCCTATATATACACCTTCAAACCCATTAGATAAGTTTGAATAAAAACGAGTAGGAATCGACCTAAAAATCGACATAAAGTTGACACAAAAGTCTGCTTTTAGACAGAACAATTTCGATCCAGACACACTGTTTGGAAGGCAAATATCAGCTAATCCAAAGCAAAATTTTGTAAACCAATTGAACAAATTTCTAGAGGACCTAACCGAGATGGAAACCCAATATTTGTTTTATTTTTAGTTGTTTATACAGTAAGATAATCCAGTTTGAAAACCAAGAAAAATCTGTTTTCAAAATTATAAAATTTCTCGATACGGGGTCCGTCCCGCCAATTCGGGCGACGTGGTCGCGAACCAAAACATCGAAAGGTACATATCGAATTCGCGGACGTGTGGGCTTTGACGGAATTCAAATTGGTCGCGTGTGCGCGACGAATTTGATGCGTATCCGTCAAAATTTACCGTATCGGCCTCTTTATAAATTTCCTAATTACTTTGTGCACGTTTGTCAAATCGAGACAAAACTTGTGCCAACAGGACCTTATCGTTTTTCTGGTCTTGTATGCCAAGTTTGGTCCAATTCTGAGACAGTTGATCGGATCGCCGTTTTGCGGGCCCCATGATCCGATTCAACGGGCAATTTTGTGCACGGCCTGCCGGAATCCAACCTTGGATATACGATTGGGTTCGTATCATCAAAACAAATCCGTAGACATATAGTTTGACGATTTTAAAGACCATTGACTCTGGCACGCTTTTCGGTACAAAACGGATCCAACGACGGACATCGTTTTGACCCAAAATTACCGTTTTGCCCTTGTGTCCAGAATTGGACTTAAGGACAGGTTATCCTAGCTAATTTTACTAATCTGGAAACATTGGTAACACCTATTACAGCTTCTAGAGGCAGTTGTGAGACTTGGACTTTCTGACTTGTTCATTGGCGATATATTGTTGGTTCTCCGTGCAACCCTCAGGCAAGTATACCTTATCGAACATATGCAGTATTTATATTATTTTCTTTCTATTGTACTTATTTCATATGGTTACATGTTTTCCATATTGTGATTGGTTTGTCATCGATTTTTTTACTTATTTCTAGATTTATGTGCACGTATAGGATATTCGACATTGCTTGATTATTGGTCTTTTCGTGTTACCTTATCTCGTGATTGAGTTGTCAGGTTCTATATCTTGTTCTTGACTTGGCCATTCTTGACTGGGAGTGTCTTGCATTGTACTACAGTTGAGATATACTATAGATTGGAAGTATCTTACATTGTACTACGACCTATAGTCGATTCTTTTATCTTGATATTGCTTGATTGACTTGACTTGAGATATACTATAGATTGTATACTATAGATTGGGAGTATCTTGTATTGTACTATGACCTATAGCATATATTGATTGATTGATTGACTTGATTTGCGATACTATGAATTGGGAGTATCTTGCATTGTACTACGATTTATAGGAGTCTACTTGACCTTGTATCCTTTAGGGAAGGAGATCGATATTAGAATTGGCTAATCTCGACTGAGAGTATCCTGCTTTGTACGTCAATTGAAACACTATAGATTGGGAGTATCTTGCATTGTACTACAAGCTATGGGAGTTCTAATTTATAGTTGGCCAAGTCTAGTATTACATTTCCACACGACTCGTCATCCTTAGATGTTCTTCTTGCAGTGTTCTTATCCTCCATACATGTTATTTACTGTCATATTAGTAGGCATATTTTATGTATCTTGCTAGTCCTCTGAGGACCTGATGATCTCTTCAAGTAGCTGATTGCACGGAGTTAGTTGGTTGAGCATGTGGTAGTTGACTTCAATCGCATGATTCAGGTATTTTGTTAGTGTTATTGATTTACTATCTTTTTCGTGCTTTTATGATATATCCTGCTTATCATCTTAGCTTTATAGACGCATATTATTTTTGGAGTCTAATCGGACATATATGCTAGTGGGCTGTAGACCACGACCCATACTTGTTCATTCTTATCTTATATATTCTTGTGGATTGAGATACACTGTAGATTACTATATTAGCCATGATACCATGATCTTGACAGCTTATACGTACTCGAGTCGGGCTGGAGTCCGCTTGATGCGTAGCTGGCTTGCTCACGCACTTGTATCCCAAAAAGCGGGTACGGGTCGTGACATTCCATGAACTCATGTTCTCGGATTGGGAAAGAAGAACAGTGTTGGGCGCATAGCTCTTTTTATGCGCCCACAGCAGTCTTCCTTTGGGCTCATAGCCCTTTTATGCGCCCAAATGCACCTTGCTTCCTGCTTGGGCACATAGCTCTTGATATGCTCCCAAAGCCTCCCCTGCCTAGGCGTATAGCCCTTTTTGTGCGGCCAAGTGCACCCTATTTCTAGGGGTGAGTATTCGGTTTATTCGGTTCCAACCAAACCGAATAACCAAAAACCGAATTGGACCGAAACCGAATAAGCAAAACCAAAATCGAACCGAATTGGTCAATAACCGAACCGAACCGAACAGAACTGAATTAAATCGGTTCGAATTTTGGTTTATTCGGTTTTTGGGTTTATTTGTGTTTTTTGTTAATATATATAATAACTAAATATACCTAGATATATTTATTATATACCTATAGTATATACCTATATATATACCTATAATTAATACATATATATATATATATATATATATATATATATATATATATATATATATATATATCTTATTCGGTTTCGGTTTTGGACCGAAACCGAATAAGAAAATTTAGTATTTTCAAAACTGAACCGTTTTTTTTTAAAATCGAACCGAATCTCTTATTCGGTTCGGTTCGGTTCGGTTTTTGGTCCAAAACCGAATAATGCTCACCCCTACTTGTTTTCCCTTCTTCTTGGGCGCATAGCCCTTATATGCGCCCACTTAGCCATGGAAGATAGTCTCCTGGCTTTTTCCAAGTGTACCATGTCTCCATCATGTAGGCACATGCATATGGACGCATGCTCTCTTGGGTGCATGCAGCCCTAGGTGCATGCCTTCTCTAAATACATGACTCTCCATGATACGCATAGCCGTAGGCGCATAACAATGGCGCATAGCTTTAGGTGCATAGTCTTGGGCGCATGCTCTCCTTGGAGCATCTTTACCTTGGGCGTATGCTATCCATGTACTCTGAGCTTTAAACACGATCTTAGCATAGCATGTACGCTTTCTGATACTCTTTCGGTGCCCCATCGTGGCGCACCCTTGACTAGTAAATCCTTGGCATACAAGTACACTTAGCACGAGTATGACATGATAAACATGAACACGACATGACAATATGGCTTAGCATAATAACTCTGACAGTGGCCCATCGTGGCGCACTCTTGATAAGTAACGAGTAAA
The DNA here is from genome assembly GCA_029216955.1 of Iris pallida. Taxonomy (NCBI): domain Eukaryota; kingdom Viridiplantae; phylum Streptophyta; class Magnoliopsida; order Asparagales; family Iridaceae; genus Iris; species Iris pallida. The sequence continues at coordinate 11,545,624 of JANAVB010014796.1, read as the reverse complement.
CATGACATGTACAAGCTTGATAGTGGCCCGTGGTGGTGCACTCCTGACAAGTAATCTTGACAAGTAACTCTCGTCTTGACACCGTGGAATGATTTCTCTTGATTGTGTCTATACAAACTATATGTCCCGTCTTACATCATGTCTAAGACATGAATTCTTGATTTCTACGGTCAGGGATTCATATTGGATCTGACTAAGTTAATAACTAGTTTGATCATGTAAATCATAAAGAGAATTTCTAGTCACAGGCAATCCCGTTATCTGGATGCCTCAAGTGGACTTGTAGTCTCCGACGAGTAGGGCACATTTCCAGCACACTGTCATGTGTTGCACCACAAAGTCACATAATCAACTCTCTCAAACTGCCGAAGGATAACTGGATAGTCTGCAGGGTTTGTGACTGCTGGAATATCTTATTATATCTTGTAGTAACTAGGCTTGTGATAACCCTAGTTAGTTAAAGTATCAAGTCGTACTCATTGCTTGGCCGTGATTGATGGATGAAGTCCAGTCTAGTCTTATCTAGACAGTGCCAGTCTATGATTACTTCAGTGCATTTATTGTTTATGCTTTACTCTTGTCGATAAATGATTGGAGACTAAGCTCTATTCATGTAAAGGGTTACAACCCCAGTCCTAGTTTGGTTTACGGGTTGTGACTTGGTTACCAGAATAGTCTCTCATTTATCTTATCGTTTATCACCACATTTTCTCTAACTCATGTCTTTTGTTATCATTTATATCTTTATGTGCCAATATTCTGGTTTTAGTTCTTAAGTGAAGCCTCTCTTGTAGCACTTGCTCTTCTGGGTTCTGACTCAGCTGATTTTGTATGGCCATATTTTGGAGTAGCACCCGAGGATCTACCAGTCTTCTAACCAGATGGTGAACACCAGGCGTAACCCTGGCAACAAGTGGATTTCTTCTTTTGCTCCCCCACTCTTTTGTAAATTATTTTTTTGTGACGTTAAGCCGCCGAGCAAGTATTTGCTCGTGTTGAAACTTATTTTTGTCTGTCTAAGGGCTGTAACATGATTGACAAATCCTAGGGTTGATCATATATGACTTAAACTCTTGCTAGTCTTTGTATTTTATATGACTAGCTTCATGATCATCTGAATATATAATGTTTGGGACGCCTTACCTTGTATGAATGATGATCTAATATCTTGTAACAATTACTTGCTTGCTTGAGATTTAGACACTAGGCTTGTTCTTGACCATAAGAGACTGTTAGCTTGTAGTTAAACTCTCATGCATTTAGACAGTCGTGGCCGTATATCGAGGTAGATTATACTTCAATGTACGTAGCTGGCTATGTCTGTCCCCCGCTCTCAAGTATTTTGGTTCTGGGACGTGACAGTCTCTATAACACTTTGAAGCTTAAAAAATCTTGTAGTGTAATATATTCTCATGAAAAATTCTCAAACCTTCAATACTTGCAAATATAATGAGGTTTCTAGGATTTGTCGTTTTGTGAACATTAAGAGATATATGATGCAGAAGACAATAACCATATAGTATAATGTATTGTCATAAAAAAATCCTCAAACCTCCAATTTCTACAAATTGAGGTTTGTTTCTAGGTTTTACCATTTTGAAAATTAAAGGAGAGAGAGGTAATTGCATAAGGTAGTAGGATTAGAGAAGATGGTTTTGTATGGCCAGATTTTGGAGTAGCACCCGAGGATCTACCAGTCTTCTAACCAGATGGTGAACACCAGGCGTAACCCTGGCAACTAGTGGATTTCTTCTTTTGCTCCCCCGCTCTTTTGTAAATTATTTTTTTGAGGCGTTTAGCCGCCGAGCAAGTATTTGCTCGTGTTAAAACTTATTTTTGTCTGCCTAAGGGCTGTAACATGATTGACAAATCCTAGGGTTGATCATATATGACTTAAACTCTTGCTAGTCTTTGCATTTTGTATGACTAGCTTCCTGATCATCTGAATATGTAATGTTTGGGACGCCTTACCTTATATGAATGATGATCTAATATCTTGTAACAATTACTTGCTTGCTTGAGATTTAGACACTAGGCTTGTTCTTGACCATAAGAGACTGTTGGCTTGTAGTTAAACTCTCATGCATTTAGACAGCTGTGACCGTATATCGAGGTAGATTATACTTCAATGTACGTAGCTGGCTATGTCTGTCCCCCGCTCTCCAGTATTTTGGTTCTGGGACGTGACAGTCTCTATAACACTTTGAAGCTTAAAAAATCTTGTAGTGTAATATATTCTAATGAAAAATTCTCAAACCTTCAATACTTGCAAATATAATGAGGTTTCTAGGATTTGTCGTTTTGTGAACATTAAGAGATATATGATGCAGAAGACAATAACCATATAGTATAATGTATTGTCGTAAAAAAATCCTCAAACCTCCAATTTCTGCAAATTGAGGTTTGTTTCTAGGTTTTACCATTTTGAAAATTAAAGGAGAGAGAGGTAATTGCATAAGGTAGTAGGATTAGAGAAGATGGTAAAGTAATAATCAGGAAGAAATGAACTTCGGTTAGGAGGTTGATGACTCTGATGTATGCATATATGCAACAATACATTATACCCAATTTTAAAAGCTAAATCACATAACAACAATAAGAAAGTAATTTTAATTACAATAAAAGATATTTAGAAGGGCATGGTTTAGATTGCTTCTTTTCAATTTTACTTTTTGAAACCGTTCCCTTACCTGCAGGATTTAAGAATATGCATAAGCTATACTTGGAAGCTCATAAGGCTAGGTATACAATTTTCCATTTTTTGCATTTTTTTTTACTTTATTGGAGTGTAGATATTTTTAAGGATGTATTAATTTCAAGCATAGATAAGGATTATCAATTAAATTCTTCGTATGACAAATCTGATTAGATATAATTTCAAGAAGTAACAATCTGACATGGAAATAAGGACAAACTGTAAGTTATTAATTTGTTCACCTTTTAAGAGGTTATAGACATGACTAGGTTAAGATTTATAAATTGGAAGATGCAATTAAATCAAGGCATAATGAATAAACTCTCAAATATTCCTACTTAACTCGTTTCACTAAATTTTATTAGCTAGATCATGTGATGTTTGCTGTTTTTGAAGTACACAGTTATCAACGCCTAATGTAAGAAGGGTTTTGTTAACATGTACCCTAAGGACACATGTTAATACATTGATAAATGTATATTTTATATTGATACTCCCACCAGTACATTTATTAATGCAGCTTTTACTTAAAATGTATATTGCTAAATGTCATATGGGATCTGTCGTCCCAACACCTCATGTCTAATTTTGTCTCTCTTTTGTAAATGTGACATGTCATCTATTTAAAATACTAATATGTTTTTAGTTAAATAATTATGGATACCAAAAGTCACATTTACAAGAAAGGGACATAATTGAGACATGCAACAATGGGACAACATATTCTCGCTAAATGTAAATGTACATTGATATATATATTGGTGGGATTACCAATATGAAATACATATTTATCAATGTGTTAACATGTGTCCTTGAGGAACGTTTGGATGAAGGTTTTGTATTCCTAATCTACTTTCCAATCCTTTTCCATGGAAAAGAAATTCAACATGAACATACCAACGATTGGTTAGGTTTGAAATATGTAGCACTAAAAAATTAATATTTTCATTCCTATGTTTGATTTATGCAGGAATAGAAATCTTAATTTGTTTAGTTTTCCATAAATATATTTTTATTAATTTCACAATGTTTCTACTACCTATATTCACAGTTTGGGATGGAAATTAAAATTTTGAAGGTAAAAGGAAGGCATTACGGTCCAAACAAAACACAAAAACAATATTCCTAGGAATGCAAAACTATTCTCAAGGGGGGTCTTGGGTTTCACTTTCCTACAACAATAGAAATGTGAAGTCCCTTGTATTCCCCCTCTCCCAAATTCTCAAATCTAGACATACTAAACATGGATAAGAAATCCAAAAGTCATTTCCAAGCCTTCAAAATGCTGCCTTAGGACATATGTTAACAAAACGGGTGTTTTGTATAATTCTCAGTTATAAACCATTTTTACATCTAAGTTTTATTGAGGACCACCTCGTCTCTATTTATAGTAATAACCATGCATTATTGCCTTTGTCGGAAATTTATTTTCTAGTTAGAGATGCTTCTTTGTTTACCAATGTGGTCATTTATGTAGGATCTGGAGAAGTGAAGACCACAATATTCTACCACAAATTAAGATAACAAATAATATGCTACACAAGAGCAAGACAAACCACATGGTATATGTGATAGACTTCATCACCTAGACAAATCACACTATTAACAAGATACAATGTATATATCAGTTTTTCCCCACCTAGACAAATCACACTATTAACAAGATACAATGTATATATCAGTTTTTCCCCTCCAAAGAACCGAGTCCTACAAATCTCCAGGAGAGGAAATTTACAACGAAAACATAAGAAACTTGATAAGAACTTTGGCTCTCTTTTTCTTTGTTCTTATTTTGCAAACTATATTATCGAGTTATAAAAAATTCTCTAAGGGTGCGTTTGATTGCAAGGTGAAAAATACGTGGAAAAGAAATTAATTCCACGAAATTATTTTACTAGGAAAATAATTCCGTGGAATTCTAAATTTTCCATAATGGCGATGTTTGATTGCAATTATTTTCTTGTGGAAAATCAAACAAATTTTCATGGAAAAACTAATTTGGGTGTTTGATTGGCATTATTTTCCACGAAAATTGGTCATTTTTTCTTGGAAAATGCTATTTTGCTGTTTGATTGCACTTTTTTTCTATGGAAAATGTTCATTTTCCATTGAAAAACTTACATTTTCCACTGAAAAACTTACATTTTTCACATCTACAAATGCTCAATTCAACAATTTTAAAACGAGATAAAGATTTACACTTTATAATTCAGACAAACTTAGAACACGAGACATTCAAAATGACAACAACAATAATTCCAAATCATTCCATCACAAATCTACACAATTATCTACAAACACATGTATCATAAAGGTTCAAGTTCAAAATGACAATACAACTATAATCCTTCCTCTCCCTGACAAACATCAATAGGTAAGCACTTCAATCCCTTATAAATTCTGCTAGTTGGTTGGTTTTATATATATTGAAGCCCCATAAGTTTGTTGGACAAGAATAGAGACTTAACATCAAAGGTCTGACATGTTAAACATTTGATACCTCATCCTAGAATTGGTAGCTTTGAGATTCAGCTGTTACTCATTCTCATCATCCTCCAGCACATTTGCATATTTTAATGGGATCAACAACGGTACATTACTACAATGCCAAGAAAGATCCAAAAGAATTGAAACTCAGTCATAACAATCAAAGAAAAGACTGTATTTATTTTCCTGGAAAGAATATAGCAGCAGCTGCATCAGTTCTAGACTGCAGGAATTTCCTGCAGCAGCCATCAGTGCCCAGTGAAGATGGAGGGAATGTGTTGTGTATGTTAAGGGCTTTTGAGTCTTGGTGTTAAGGAAATCTAAATTTGGTATCCTAGGAAGTGTAAGGGCAGCAGAGCACATCAGTCCTGCAGTAAGTATCAGGGAATGTGTAGGCAATATATAGAATACTGCAGTTCTGAACTTAAAAATCAATAACCACCTCTATGCATCGTACTGTATCAACCGATATGTAATAAAGTGATAGTATATCGCATCGAATTGTGAGATATGTATCATGTATTATACAATACTAACAACAGAACAAACACATGTAATGTAACTGAACATATTTGTGTTCTGAACTCAAGAAATCAACAAAAGCTCCTGACCAAAACTGGAGAAAGAAGACATGGATAACAATTATTCTTCAAATCCATCATACTGAGCAATGGCCAAGAAAGAAAGGAGGTCAAGAATTACCTAGATACAAGAAAGAAAGGAGGTCAAAGGGATACACAATGTGTATCAGTCATAGGACTGAGAACCAAAAGACAGTCCCATACCAAAAGACACACATGCACTGACACAGGACTGAGAACCAAAAGACAGTCCCATACCAAAAGGACTGAGAACCAAAAGACAGTCCCATACTAAAAGTTTAAGGGATACACAATGTGTATCAGTCATAGGACTGAGAACCAAAAGACAGTCCCATACCAAAAGGTTGAACATAACTGTTATAACATATTAACTGTTATAACATAACCAAACTGAACAAATAATGCATTTTATTTGAATGCAGGTAAAACATATGAAAATCACTTTTCCTTCACACAACAAAATTGCAAAGTGGTTAGGAAGGATTGAATGGATGTAAATGACACCAACTCATGAAGAGCTACAGGTTCAGGTTCAAGACTATCACATGATGTAATGTAACAAGATAGTCCTACAGAGTATCACATAGCAGACCAATTATTGTTCATTGGATCCCTCCTGAGATTCAATCTCTAAACATGATGTAATGTAACACAGAGTATCACATGATTTTTGGCATAAACATGACGTAATGTAACACAGAGTATCACATGATGTAAATATAAGCTATCTGATTTTAGGATTTGGGAATGTAAGTTTGTAAAAAGAACTGCTATCAATTGCAGCTCATAATGTGCAATGTTTCATTAGCTGCCAAATGAACACATAAGTCAAATGCTAGAGATAAAGATGAAACCCAAATCAAACAAGATCAAGAATGAGAAATTATGAAATAAAATGAAATAGAGGATTAATTATGAAATAAAATGAGATAAAGATGAAACCCAAATCAAACAGATGCAAGGAATAATTCAATTATGAAATAAAATGAAATAGAGGATTCTATATGATTTCCCAGTTCGAGAAATTATAATGTAGAATGTTTTAATGCCTCAACTTGATATCCACATGGACCAATGGCAACTAAAAATAGCAACACTCTGATGTTCTTTAAGTCCAGGGACCATGACATGGCCAGTTGCAAAGTATTGGACATAATAGGTGAGAGACTATAATCGAACAAAAAGTATTGGACATAATAGCAACACTCTGATGTTCTTTAGCATTTGTTTTCCTTGCTTCTCATCAGTGTAAAATTTATCAACTAGTACATGAAGATACTATAAAATCGAATAAACCAATAAACCAAATCGATTATATTGGTCGTACTCGTTGATGTCTATGATCCGATATCAACAGCTAAACACAGTGTCGAGGAGTCCAGATCCGGTCGAGGAGTCCAGATCCGGTCGTGTCCAGTTGGACGCAGCCGAGGAGTAGAGATCCGCACGAGATCCGCTCGTGTCGAGATCCGCTCGACACAACAATAGGATCCCCAAACCTCTACTTCTTCTTCTTCGGCCGATCTATAGGGGAGAGATGATCTGATCTATAGGGGAGAGAGAGAGAGAGAGGAGTACCTCTTCTTCTTCTTCGGCCGACGCGCGAGCGTTCTCCAGCGGTCGAAATCGAGAGAGAACGAGAGAGAGAAGGGGTCGCGCGTTCTCCAGCGGTCGAGAGAGAGAGAGAAGAGGGGGGGTTTATATATTTTCCATGGAATTCATTTTCTTATGTGCTCGGCCAGAAAATATTTTCCACACTTTTGAAAGAAAATGTGGAAAATGATGATTTTTTGGAAAATAATTCCATGGAAAATATAGGCTATCAAACACACATTGGTGGAAAATTTGTGATGAAAAAATTTTCCATGGAAAAAAAGTCCAATCAAACGCACCCTAAAACAATTCGATAAAGTTGCAATATCTTTTCCCCATCCCACAAACTACATTCCAACATAAACAGTTTGGTAAGGCTTTTTCTAAGGACACTCCCAAATTTACTTGGGACTATTCCTTACTAGAGGACAGTCCAAGAAGGTAGAAGTTTTACTGGGAACATCCCGAAATTTACTTGGGACTAGCCTACCCCCAAAAATTAGGGTTTTCTCCCTCCTCTCCTTCCTCCACCGTCGACGACCCCCAGCCCCCGCTCCCAACCGCCTGGAACTTCCTCACATCCTCCGCCAGCATGGCCCGCTCCCGCTCCAGCGCCTCCTTCCTCGACGATCCCGCACGAAGCGCCCCAACCTTTGCCTCCAGATCCTTCGCCTCATTGGCGAGCGCATCCACCGACGCAGCGAGGTTGGTGGCCTGGTGCTGCGCCTTGGCCAGATACTCCTGGTCGAGCTCATCCACTGAGTCATCGTCGCCGCAGATGAAGAAGTGGAGGAGGTCGTCTTCCATGGAGGAGTGGGAAGTCGAGGCAGGAGAGGAGGAAGCGGAGGCAGTCGGTGATGTCGCGGGCGACAGGGAGGGGGGCGTGAGGGAGAAGGGGGCAGAGGGCGGAGGACTGGGAGGATCGGTCCGAGAGGAGGACGGTGGCGGCCGCGGCGGAGGAGTTGTTGGATCGGTTGCTGCATAGGCTGCTGGCGTCGAAGTCCCGACGGGTGGAGGCGGCGTATGGGTCGAAGGAGGGGGAGGGAGCGGTCCTCCATTGGTTCGAAGAAAAGATGTCTTTAATCTTTAAAATTAGGATTGCAACTAAGTTGCAATCCTACTTAATGTTAGGACTGCAACTAAGTTGGCAGTCCTAACATAATATATGACTGCCAACTTAGTTGCAGTCCTACTTGTTGAAAAAATTTGGACTAGCCCCAAACAAAAAAAGGAATGGCAAACTTGTAATATTTTGAAAAAAATTTGGGCTAGACCCTAGCAAAAAATAATGTGCCCTCAGAAAAAACCTTTGGTAACCATCATGATTAAAAGAATTATTGCTTCAGAACTTTGGAAATAAAACATTCACAAACTCATACGACCTTCTTATGTAAACCAAAATAATACAAGTTTTCATCAAAGTTCACCGAGTATGTAATATAACACTAATTGGAATGTTCCAGTTGCTTTGGCAGATTCTATGTTACAACTCTACAGTCAAAAAGAAGGGAACAGGGGGTTGCAGATGCAATGCGAATAAGGCAGTGGAATCAATAAGGAGATGCAATGCCAATCATGACAACACGATCTCACACAAGCAGATTATAGGTACCGCGAAAGACCAGTACGCTACCAAAAGCTTAAATACTCTGTAGCTCTATATGTAGGATTGCTCTCCGAAGGCCTCACGAGGCTACTGGCTGTTGCAATATGCTCCCATTTAGTCCTTTGGGTGACTGCCTCCTCAATTTCTCCTGAATCCGGTCTTTAATAGCAGTTTCCTGTCAAAGAAGAGGGAAAACGCCCATTAAGCCAAGCTAGATCTCAGAAAAAAGAAATTTTATGTTGGTGAACTTTCTCACGGTCTTCAGAATTATAAATTCTTAAGGAATTCACAACTTGACTCCAATCTGAGTAAAGGCAAAAAAAAAAAAGCACGAGAAATCATGTCCCCAACAAATATGGGTGTTGCTTTCAAATTCGCTAGTGAAACAACTTTTGAAAGTCCTACTACTAAATTGAATCCAGCCACTCACCATGATGTGACAATGTTCCTCAAACTTCTCAAGAAATCCTGCAACCCAGCGATCTGCATTCTCAATCCACTCATTTCGATGCATCTCCGCTGTCTTCGCTACTGTATGAAGCTGCACAGGTCCATAAAAAACATCAAGCTTACCATAACAATATATATATATATATATATATATTTTTTTTTTTTGGAAACAGGTAAATTTTTTCTGGAATCGCTCCCACTGGGATTCGAACTCCTGACCACTCGGGCCGCATGCATCTCTCTTAACCACTAGGCTAGAGGTCATTTGCATATATATATATATATATATATATATATATATATATATATATATATATATATAAAAGATGGGAGCGGGTGAAAAAGATCGCGACCTACGTGATCAGCGCGCGGCTAGGGTTCCGGCCTCCCCGCGGCCGCCTGACCTTCTCGCCGGCGGGGGAAGGGCCTCGGGGAAGAAGAGGGGGGGGGGGGGGGGGGCGCCTGCCCCCCCGGTCGGTGGTGGTTCCCCCCCAGGCGTCGGGGGGGTGTCGGGGGCAAAGGCGGGGGGTCGGGCGGACCCCCCGGAGACGCTGTGTGCGGCAGCGCCCCCCCAGGCGGTAGGGGGGGGGGGGGGATCTAAGAGGGGGGGTCGGAGCGGACACCCCGGAGCAGCGGTGGGCGGCGGAGCCCCCCCAAGCGGTGGGGGGGAGGCGGGACCAGTGATGGGGGGGTCGGACGGACCCCCCGGGCCGGTGTCGTGCGACGGAGCACCCCCTACTACGGCGGCGGGTTGGTCTCGGGTTCGGAAGGGGATCGGATCCTGCGGGGTGGCTCAAACAGCCCTAACTTCGAATTTGAGGCAGGATCTGGATCCCAGGCGAGTCAGATGGAGGGTGGAGGTTGGACGACGGTTATGCGCCGCCGGGTGGCGAAGACCGGGGAAAAGATTGGAGGAGGACAGGGACATATTAGGGATCGACATCCTGCTGATAGGCGACAGGACGGGTCAGGGGTGCGGCCATCGGCCCGTGGCCCTGTGGTGTCTGCAGGGAGGTCGGTGGGTTGGCGGCCGAAGGCGATCGCGGCGGATAAGGGGAAGAGTAAGGTGGTCGATCTAGGCGATCAGGGGCATCGGGCTCACCCCCCGGAGGGGGTCTCCAGGCCACAGGGGGCGAACTCACGGCCGGCGGGAAGGTCTTGGGCTGACATCTGTAAACCTGGGGGGCTGAAAACTCCCACTTCGATGGAGTATGTGCCGCCAATCAAGGCAGGAGGGGTTTTCGGACCTCGTTCCCTGCGGAGGAGATAGAGAAGGTGACAGCATACTAGAAAAACACTCTGGTTCTGTACGTCCTAGGCAACAAGCCGTTCTACGGACAGATCCGGGATTATGCAGCGCGGGTCTGGCAGCCGAAGGGGAGTATGGAGTTCTTTGCCCGCGAAAACGATTTCTATTATGTGAAGTTCGGACTTGCGGAGGATGTAGCTAGGATCCTGCAGGGCGGCCCCTGGACGTTTGACGGCAGGCTTATCATTCTGAAGGAATGGACCCCGGAGCTTCGGTGTGAGCGGGAAGTTATGAATGCCATACCGGTATGGATCCGCTTCCCTGAGTTCCCTGTCAGGTTTTGGAGCATTTCATTGCTGATGCGTCTGGCGAGCTTGGTGGGCACCCCGATCAAGGCGGATGATGCTACTGCCTTTCGGTCTAGATTGATGTACGCCAGAATTTTTGTGGAGATTCGAGCTGGGGGGAGCTACCGAAGGAGGTGGAATATGAGATTCCTTCTGGAGAGGTGCTTACACAGAAGGTGGAATATGAATGGGTCCCACCTACCTGTTCACGATGTTCCTGTTTCGGGCATCTGGCCAGTGCTTGTATGGCGGTTGGTTCTCAGGTTGAGCCTACTGTTCCCCAGAGTGAGGCTCCCGACTCACCATGTGACATGGACTTCAGAGTTGACAGTGGAGAGGAGGCCTCGGTGGGAGAGGATACTCATCCAGTGAGTGAGGGGGGGACGAGCCTCATTGTCTCTACCCAGCTTGCTCCCACGAGTGGGGCGTTGTCCACCTCCAAGGGGCAGAGTAGTATAGTTACTAGAGGCATGGCGGCGTCGGTGATCGAGGCGCGAGGGGGTGGCAGACCGACTGAGGGGCAGATTTACTGTAGGAAGAGACGTGTTGTCGGGCCGCTGAGTGACGGATCCTCCAGGGAGGGGAGACATCCTACTGACAGTGAGGAGGCGGCGTGTATTGACAATCCTTCCTGGGCGTTGGTACTCTCTCAGGTCATTCCACAGCAGACCATTCCGACTGGGATGGAGGAGGATCTTTTAGCGACGGGTGTGGCGCATTCCCCAGGTGCCGATCCGGGTGTTTCTACAGGGGACCCATCCTCTCATTAATTAATGGCTATTATAGCCTGGAATGTGAGGGGGGCGTGTTCGCTAGGGAGGTGGAGAGAGATTTGTGGGGTGCTGCTCAGAGAGAAATGTGACTTCTATGTTCTGTTAGAAACCAAGATTAAAGGTGAAAAAACTCTTGCTCGGAGGACCCCATCCCATTGGGCCCAACTGCACAACCTGGCTCTGTGTGACATGGCCAGGATCTGGGTTAGATGGAACTCGAAGTGCTGGGATGGAGATTTGCTCTTGATGACGGAGCAGCTGATTGCCATTTCCTTCTCAAACAAGGGTGGCTTTCGGTTCTTACTGGGGGCGGTCTACGGCCACAACGACAGACGGAGAAGGGAGTCCCTGTTGAGTGACATCTCCCGTGTCGCAGCTGCAGCAGATTCGTCGTCCCTTCCTCTTCTTATGATCGGGGACTTCAATGCCCTTTTGCACCGTGGGGAGAAGGTGGACGGTCGGCCAGTCCCAGACTCTATCCTTTATGATTTTCAGAGATGCCTCCTCCAGGCGGGGCTCCAGGGATTGTCTCGCTCTGGCTTCATCTAGACGTGGCATAACAAAGCAATCCGGAACAGGGTTGCGTGTCAGCTTGATCGTGCTCTGGGTAATGGGGAATGGTTCCGTCATTTCCCTAACACTTCGGCGGAGGGCCTGGCTGCTGGGATGAGCGATCATTCCTCCATCCGGGTTGGCTTCACTTCTCGGTCTCCTGGGAAGTCCCGTCCTTTTAGGTACAACAACAGCTGGTATCTCTCGGAGGGCTATCTGGAGGCTGTCTCAGAGGGGCTTACTAGCGGTCAGGAGGGGACGGCTCAGTTCCGCTTGGTACGTCGTCTCAAGGCCACGAAGCAGGTTCTTCGGAGATGGGTGAAGGGGTTGCCTAAGACTTCCTTAGCGGATAAGGAGGCGGAGTTGCAGGCTACCCAGAAAGACATGCAAGCTGACATGCTCAATAGGGACCTGGCGACAAGAGAGAAGGAGCTAATCGAAGAAGTCAACATCTTGAGGCTGCATAAGGAGATTAGCACGGCTCAGCGTGCCAAATGCTCCTGGCTTAAGGACGGCGACCAGTGCTCCAAGTTCTTCTATGATGTCATCCGGACCAGACAGCATAGGAATCACATCTCCCAGCTTCTGGATGTGGATAGCAATCTTGTGGGGGAGCCAGCTGCGATCCAGGGCGAGGCGGTCAGGTATTACTCTGAGTTATATTTCCAGACTGACTACCTGACTGTGTTCCCAGAGATAGTCACGAAGAGATTGGTGACTCCGTATGGGAATCGCATTCTTCTTGCCCCTGTTACATTGGAGGAGGTGGAAGCTATTGTCAAGCTGGCGGATCCCAACAAGGCTCCCGGACCGGATGGTTTTAGCAGTGGTTTCTACAAACGCCACTGGGACACTCTGAAGGTTCAGGTCTTGGAGGTGGTACAGGAATTCTTCACCAAAGGGAAGCTGCTGAAAGAGTTGAACCAGACCTTCCTGGCCTTGGTGCCTAAGAAGGAGGGAACGACAGCGCTGGCGGACTTCAGACCTATTGCGTGCTGTAATTATCTTTATAAGATAATTATGCACCTTATGTGCCGGCGGATGGAGGGGATCATGCAGGACTTGATATCTCCGAACCAGGCTGCGTTTATCAAGGGGAGGTCGATTGCTGAGCACGGCCTCCTGGCTCATGAGATGGTGAGGGGCTTTAGCAAATCCGGAGGGGAGAAGGCTTGCGTGAAACTGGATCTGAGGAAGGCGTATGACATGGTCAACCGAGACTTCCTCTGCCATCTGATGTCCGCCATGGGTTTTGGGGACCACTGGGTAGCTCTGATCCGGGAGTATATCACATCCCCCACCTTCTCTGTCCTTATCCAGGGCATCCCTTATGGGTACTTCCAGAGCAATCGTGGGCTTAGGCAAGGCGACCCCCTGTCTCCTTACCTGTTCAAGCTTGTTATGGAATACTTCACCTGCCTGATGGATTTAGCAGTGCACCGAGGGAGGCTGGTCCCATTGTTCCGGAGGGTGGATCCCCCAGTCACCCACCTCATATATGCTGATGATCTATTGGTGTTTATCCAGCCTTCGACAGAGGATATGCAGACGCTTGCAGAGATTATGGGAGAGATGCATTCTCTCTCGGGCCTTCAGCTGAACAGGAAGAAGAGCCGGGTGTACTTCAGTTCCTTATGTCCACAGAAGGAGGAGCGGGCTGACGTACTGGGTATCGAGAGGAGTGATCTTCCGGTGCGCTACTTAGGAGTTCCCCTCACGGTCAACTATGCACGGGACCAGGACTGACATAGTTTGGTGGAGTACGTACAGAGGAGAGTGGAAGGTTGGCAAGCCTCGGAACTATCATTTGGAGGACGCATCGAGCTGGTTAGATCGGTGATTACGGCTGTTGCTCAATTCTGGCTGCAATCCATCCTACTTCCTATTGCCACTGTTAGGAAAGTGGATCGAATTTGTGCAGATTTCATTTGGCGGGGGTATGCATGCGATCTTTTGGGAACAGCTTTGTCGTCCCAGGAAGGAGGGAGGAGTGGGACTTAGGCCGTTGCTGGAGATTAGGGAGACCTCCGCGCTTAAGCTGGCATGGAAATTCATCAATGGGAGGTCTCTCTGGGCTGCCTGGATACATAGCAGATACGTGAAGCAGGGCAACTTTTAGACGTGTGCTACTGACAACAATCACTCAGTCACGTACAAGACTGTCCTAAGACACATGGGGATTCTTAAATCTGCTATCAGGAAGGTCATGAAGGATGGGTCTGGAACGGACCTCTGGCGGGATCCTTGGATAGATCGGCGCTCGTTATTGGACATTAGGGGGGCTCAGACTCATCAGGAGGACAGGCAGGGTCTGACGTGCAGCCGGATCATTCGCGACGGGGAGTGGAGGACGGAGTCTTATCGTTTTACCGTGGAGCTGGGTGGGATCATTAGTACTATTGCCATTGACCCGGACTTGCCTGCTGATCGGTGGATTTGGGAGCCGACTTGAGCGTCTCCGGGAACTGGAGAGTTCCAATTCCGGAGTTGCTACAATCTCATCCGGCGCGCTTTTCCTCAGAGCCCTGACTACGAGTTAGTATGGTGCAAGGGTCTGGCCAGGAAGATGCAGCTTTGTATCTACAAGCTCATTTTGGGTCGCCTTTTGACTAGGGATCGTTTGATTTCTTTTGGAGTGTCGGTCCCTGATCCCAAGTGTGTGCTGTGCAGTCTGGAGCAAGAATCTATTAGACACATCTTCTTCGAGTGTGACCTGGCTTGGCAGATCTGGAAGGAGCAGTGTAGAGTGTTGGGAGGATGCGACTCCGGGAAGGGGATTTGGGACATCATCACGGTAATCCGGGATAGTAGAGGACGAGGGGAGGACTGGTTCCGGACCGCCAGAGTTCGTCTGGCTGCTTCAGTTTGGCATGTCTGACGGAAACGAAACCGGCGGATATTTGAGGGACTGGTCACACCTCTGGTGGGCATGCTTCATAACATCAAATTTGATGTAAATGTTATGGGGATTTGATGAGTGGAAGTCCCACTCTGATTGTATGTTGTACGATTATTGCATTGCTTTGGAATAAAATTTACCCTTTTTCCAAAATATATATATATATATATATATATATATATATATATATATATATATATATATATATATATTATTTTTACCATAACAATACATATAGATTATATCATATACAAAATTATTTTTGGAAAAATACAAATATAATTGTTCTTAATATGGTGTAAATGATAGTTATTTCATTATCTCGTCCAAACCTAAATTGCCTCCAGCTACACCCTTATGCACTCACAAAAGGCATATTATTATTACTAGAATTTGTTACAATTAATGTTGTCACAAACCTTCTCTCTACTATCTCAATGGGAGAACCTGGTCCTACCTTTTTTTCCTTTTCAACAAAAAGAGGAAAGAAGGGCGATGAATTATTGATGGAAGCCGTCACTCTAAATCTCTATAAACTGCTAAGTATTCGATAATATGCCCTCCAAATGAGCATCTTTTACATAGCAAACCATGTCACAAATTGTTATCCACTAACAATTCGACATACATACTCATCTGGGAGTTACTTTTTGTTACATTTTCTCCAACAATTTTATATAGCCACTAACAGTTGTGCATTTGTACCCCTAAAAGAGCCCATCTAAACATATTTCCTATAAATTAATATTTATATTTTCTAGCAAATACTTTCTTAGCATGATGCATGTTTACACTCATATACCACAATCCAAAACCTAATAGCTCAACATATTATGAGTAATAATCCCTGTAAGTAACTATAGCAGGACGTCTCCATAACCCCTTGAAGCTTAAAAACCTTGTAGCATAATATGTTCTCAAGAAAAGTTCTCAATCCTTTAACACATGCAAATAAGAGGTTTGTAGCTTTCTAGGTATGAGAATATTAGAGACAAAATAAGTTGCAGACGGCAATATGATTAGAGAAGATGGTAAACTCATGAAGAAAGGATCTTTGATTTAGGAGGTTGACAACTCTGGCGAATGCATATATGAAAAACAAATATAAAAGGAAAAATATGTACTTCCAAATCTAAGAGCTAAATTACGTAACAACAATAAAGAAGAAATTTTTGTTATAATAAAGGATATTCAGAAGGCCACGGTTTAGATTGCTTCTTTTCAGTTTAATTTTTAATAATTGGGTCCCTAACCTGCAGGATTTCAGAATATGCATGAAATATACTTGAAAGCTCATAAGGTTGAGTATACAATTTTCCAATTTTGGCATTCTTTTACTTTGTTCAAGTATAGACATTTTTAAGGAAGTATTTATTTACAGCATAGATAAGGATTATAACACAAATTTCATACGTCAAATTTGATTTCATATAATTTCAGGCTGTAACAATCCTACATTGGAATAAGGACAAACTGTATGTTATTAATTTCTTCACTTTTTTTTTAGAGGTTACAGAAATGATTAGGGTAAGATACATATAACTTGTAAAAAACAATTTGAGTTGATTAGCTAGATTATGCGATGTCAGTTGTTTTCTGTATTTGAGAAATCCCATTACTTGCACTATAGATATCACTAGCAGGACAAAATTCGTGCTTAATATGCTGCATGATCCTGTACCTAGAAGTTACCCATATAATAGAAGGGAGGATTATGGCTTTATCAAGGAATAAAATCAGAGAAAAGTATGCGCTTCAGTGATCACCTCAATAACCGGTTTCTCCAAATACATATACAGAAAAATTCTGTGTTCATTCCTTTTTTCTTCATCATACTCTAGTGGGGAACATACATGACAAAATATTTTAATTCTGAGGTCAGTAACAATTTATTTTAATTCTGAGGTCAGTTAAAATTTTCACATCTAAGCTTTATTAAGGGCCACCTTCTCTATTGATAGTGACAACCAAAATATTATTGCCTATATTCAAAGTTTATTTTCTTGTTATTAATGTCACCCTAGCAGTAAAGATGCCCTTTGGTTGACCAACGTTAATTTATTTGTTCAATGTCCTACCAGTTGGAATCTTCTCAACATGTTCACCGATGTGGTCATTCCACCATGGGTAACCAAAAGATGAATCACTGTTGACAAGTGTCATCAAATTGATAAAACAGACTGGATAATTCGTAATAAATTGAAATAAAGGACGAGTACTATCATTTTGCACCTTCAGTTTTCTTTTGTCCCCAAAAACCATTAAAAGAAAAAGGTTTAAATGACTTATTTATTTCCTACTGACAATTCTTTTCATATTTCTTTCCCCTGCTAGGCTAGGTTAAAATACTAATTTTGCATCCACTAAAGAAAACAAGCTCAAGAAAGATGTATTCAGATCTTCTATCCCACCTTTTCCTGATGCTCTTTCACTTTCTCACGCAACTTTGTTATGCCCATATTCACCCTCAATTGCTTCTCCTGATAAGAAAGATCAGAGATACTGATGAGTTCTTTCAAAATAAATAGGTCAGAGACAGTGGCGGATACAGGATTAAAATCCACTGGAGGCACAGTCATAAGGGAGTTCGGAATTAACGTTTCAAAAAAAAGATAATGTTATATTATATTAAATATTACTATTTTTGTACAATAAAATATTACATCTCACAATTGTTCTCTACGAACTTTCAAAATATTTAACTACAATATCATTTGTAAAAAAGCTTTTTTGTAACAATAAGAAAGCTCTCTTTTTCTTTCCTTTTAATTTTCAGTATTATTTTTTTTCTCTTTAAAATTAAATTATTTTATTTTAAAGAGACTGCAAAGCTATCTATGGGCTGGTGTACAATGGGTTGTAGTTTTCAAAATATTGTTCTCTGCGAATTTCTTAGGCTCCAACTAAGCTTTCTTATTATCTTCTTTAGTGAATACTACCACATCAAGTAAAGTAAATATTTAACTCAAAAAAAAAATCTACTAGAATTTCACTGGGGGCCTAGGCCCCCACTGGATTCCATGTGGATCCGCCCATGGTCAGAGATGGATATTAGACACAAGTAGCAAAATTCCACTTGTAAATCATACCTTCACATAGCTCACTCCGAGGTCCTTCCTTGAATATCCACGTGCTAAATTGCGCATAACATACTCATTATAGTCCTTAAGAATCCTCATTATGATATCCGATGTTGATATGCCATCTGTGCGCTTAGTTTCTTTGAACTTTCCAATGGCTTTAACCTACAACAGGAATTGCTTTAAGAAACTGATGAGTGCAAGAATTTATCAGACATTCACTTGGCATTTTTTTATCTTAAAATAATGCTATCAAGATTACTAACAAATTCATAGACGTCGTTCCCAGCTCCACTTGCATCTGCATATCTACAAAGGATTGGCATAATACAAAATGAGTTGGATATCTATAGTGAGACACCTGGAACATCATTTTTTACGCTACATATAGCTATCAAGATTTTTCCAATTACAATTCACATATAGACTATTTATTTCTTTGATTTAAAGAAAAGTCTACACGTCAGACTTTAAACCCAGACCTCTTGCACTACAGCAAGAAGCTTCTCTACTTTGCTGCAATTTCGCACATATTCACATATAGACCATAAACTTGACACATCTAACAAAGACATCTTAGAGCACCTTGCAAGTTGCAAGATGCTGCAGCAAGACACTGCTACCAGTGAGTTACTACTAATTACATGTCAATTTAACCCTGCACTACATTGCGCAAATCCAAACTGTCCACTATGAGTGAGTTACTATTGGCTATCAGTTAACATAACACCGTTGCCAATTCATGATAAGGCAAGAGCCTGAAATTACCTTAGGTAAGTCGTTTGATTAGCAAAAAAGTATGAATCTTGACGTTGCCTAAGTATACCCCTTTTGAAGGGAGACATAAAATAAATATGCATCCTAAGAAGATTTCTCAACAATCAGGATTCTGATTATTTTATATTAAGGCTGTGTTTGATTGAGCTTTTTTCCATGGAAAATATTTCCATCACAAATTTTCCACCAATTGTAGTGTTTGATCGCGTATATGCTCCACGGAATTATTTTCCAAAAATCTATAAGTTTCCATATTTTCTTCCAAAATGGTGGGAAATAAAACTGGCCCAGCCCATAGGAAAATATCATTTTCCATGGAAAATAACTATTTTCCATGGAAAATAACTATTTTCCATGGAAAATAACTATTTTCCATGGAAAATAACGGCAATCAAACACCGAAATTAATTCCGTGGAATTTTTCCATGGAATTTTTTTCCTAGTAAAATAATTCCGTGGAATTAATTTATTTTCCACATATTTTCCACCTTGTAATCAAACGCACCCTAAATGTAAAAGGCAGAGTAGGATACATCAAGGTAAATCAATCTTACGGGAGGGCATCATGAGCGACATAGTCAATGTTGTGCTTGTCAATGAACTCCTGATTTAAGACCCAGGGAGCATCGGGAATAACCTCATCAACCCACCTTGGGAAAAGAAGAAAAATAATTAAAAAAAAGTCAGTACAGCATATAAGTTGAAAATGCGCATGTTCTCCAGTTCACTAACAAAGTCTACTACAACCTGAAACAGAAGTTATAACATAAACAGTCATTTCAGTGCAGTTTACAGCTCATAATAGGTGCTAACTTCAAATTATGCATTATTTTGGTCATCTGTATCAAGTCTAAGAACTTTTTTTTTATTGTCTCAAAATAGAAATGTACAAAAAAATTAGATTTCATATAACTTAACCAAAATAATAATACATAATTATAATAACATATATCACATCAGCCATAATTAAGAACTGGCACTGCAGCGTTAAATTTTCTTCTAAAACCATCCCTATCTAAAATACACTTGGACTGAATGTTAACAGATTAAATAGGAGGGAGAAAAGTTCAAAAACCTAGAACACAAGCAGAATGACAGTTTATGGAGGAATCTCTACAATTAGGCCTTGTTTTGAAGAAAAGTTTGCTAAATGGAGTTAGGTTTATTTAGAGTTTGTAAATTTAAAGTTGTGTTTGAAATGACAACTCGATATACAAAACTGGTGTTTTATTTAAGTTATGAGACGTCTGGGAGTTTATAGTTAATATTGGAGTTTTGTAAAAATAAAATAAAATAAATGGAGGTTAGAATGGAATTTCACAAAAATCCAGGCAGATTGCTGTTTTGCCAACTCCAATTTTGGTGTTATTTTGGAGTTAAAAATGGAGTTTTGCCATAGTTACCAGGAGACGTACATCTTGGTACACCCTACAAGATCGGACGGAGGGAACATTACTCATGTAATACAATGGTTCGATAGGGGTAGGTTTAGTTGGATCATCATATCAGATCATGGTACATTTTAATACTTTACTTGGTTCGCTAATAATGTTCCAGAATTAAATTTGTAACTTTGACTGTTGCCTCGAGTGAGAAAATATAAGGCAAAACCTCATAATTAAGACCATGACTCCCTAACATATCACTTCAATTATATCATTCACTACAATGTTTAGCTGACCACACACAAACATAACAAGAACAATGATCACAACAACAAAAAATTAATACAAGACATCTAGACATGATTGAGTATACATGAAAATGATGAAATGTTAAATTAAAAGCAAAATCATAACAAAAGAACAAATTGCCAAGCTAAGACAAGATACCTAGAATTGATCTACTTCACATCTTTTTTATTAGGGATCTGGATCGCAAACTATGTGATCCCAGGTCGGAAAAAAACCGCGGCCCAGATCGGAATATCTGAATCACGGTTCCAAAGGGGTATAAGGGATCCTGATAACTATGGCCTAACTCCAAAAACACTCCCAAACAACCATTAGAGTTTTAATCAAAGCCTGAAAGATCTTTAAGCAAGGTTAACAAATCCAAGCTGAAAATTGCAATCTCTGTGGGGGAGGCCAAAATAATACATGCCCCAGGTGAAGATACATATTATGAAGTTCCATCTGAAGACAGGAACTCACAAAAGAGTTATGCAAAGATTATGCTAATCTATGCAAAGTTTCAACCAGATATATGCTATGCTCGATTTTATATTGCTAATTTTGCCTGCTTCTACTTATTTTTGGGAAAAGCAGCAGCAGCAGAAGAAGCTCTCTTTGGTAACAACAGTTCTGCTTCTTCTTCTTCTTTTTCGATAAACTAGTTCATTTTAGTGGCAGCTTTTGAAAGCAGGGGAGAAGTTGCTTTCAAAATATGCGTATGCATCTGCTTTTTAGAAGCAACAGCAATGCCAAACTAGGCCCAAGACCGATGACAGGATCAAGAACCTTTTACTCCACATGGGGCAATATGGCTATGCAAAATAAATGGGCGTAAATAAAAGGTTCCGTTGTAATTCTTCCTGTTTAATGCTCAACTTTGTCTCTTGTTCTGCCAGCTGCCACTAACAAGTCACAATTTCACACTTCCAGTGATCAATGTCATGATCTCTCTTTTTTCCTTTCAAATTAGTCCTCCTAAATGAGCTCACAGTAACTATTTTCAGTGTCAATCAAAATGCATAATCTTATAGGACAAAGGTAGTGGCCAGCAGCTACCAACCTTACTTTATCAACTTTATTAAGCTCCCAAAACAATTTCATAAATATCCCACATATCATGATAACAAAGTTATTAATCACAGATTAATATCAACAGAGCTATAGTAAGTGATAATTGATAAAAGCAACAATACAAGTTATGCGACATACTTGCAGTGACGGAGTGATTCATAGCGCTCGGCTTCAGTCATAACGGTTTTCCCCTTGTATCTATGAGTAATTTCATCGTTACAGCACCCAACAAGCAGATAAGTGTTCGGGAATCTGGAGGGCAGTCAACATTTGGCCAAATTAAGAAACTCTACTTCATTTTTTATGCCAAAGAAAGAACTGCACATAAAGTCCATATATATATAACTCCGTACCAAGAATCCCTTTACTGAAAGCAACCAGTTATAATCAGTCACAGCTACGTAAATACTCAAACTAAATTTTGCCTCCTTCAAATATTTTGAGTCTTTTGACAATGAGCGACATGGTCAACTTTCTGCTTCCATGACAAAGGACCAAATTAAATTAACGAGTAAGCCCTCTCATTAAAACAAATTAATAAATAAAGACCTGGTAACAATAAAGCAATACTGTTCATAAATAGACTGTCGACATCTAACTCTAATGAATTAGCTACTTCTTCGGTATTAACTCTATTGTGGACCAACTACTTCTTCAAAATATATCACGACACGATCAAGACGATTGCAACATAACTACTAAGACCCCACCAATGAAGTCAATGCATACAATTCAAATTGCGGGCCTTTGAAACTTATTAGCAAACATATATTACACATTTGTTCGATTGAAAATAATACCTTTCTTTATGGGGTTCCATTCTCTTTTGAAGAAGTGTTTCATTCCAGAAAGAACCTTAGTTTGAATGTTTTCCCCAAAAAAGACATTATTTTTACTATAAAAAATCGCATATATCACTGGTGATTCCAGAAAGAACCTTAGTTTGAACACCAACCCCCCCCCCCAACACACACACACACCCCACCACCACAGAAAAAAAAAACATTATTTTTAATATAAAAAAATTGCATATATCACTGATGAACTTCCTGTTGATCGTCAGTAGTAGATTGCAACATACCCCTAATTCTTCGTCCATATACATATTAACCCTAAAATTCTATTAGCACAACTTAATTTTCATTTCTAATAATACTTACTTCAAAATATTTAAAAATGATGGGATTAACCAACAAAACAATTTCATCACAATATATGTAGGGAAAAATATTATATAAAAAAAAAATAAAAAATCGGAGTCCTCACAATTTCTTGGCCTGCTCCAGCGCTCGAGCGTGGCCGAAGTGGAAGCAGTCGTAGATCCCGTCGGCGTAGACCCTCACAGGCCTCCCCTCCGCCGGATCCGCCAACTCCGCCACCGCCGTCGGCGGATCGGCGGCGGTCCCTCCGGCGTCCTTCCTCAGCGTTCGCGCCATTCCCAGATCGGATCGAGAGGGATCTCGTCCGTCCGATCTCGCAGATCTGGACTAGAGAGAGACTTTGTGGTGGGAAAAGAAAAAAGGATGTGGAATGGCTATTTATAGGGGACCTCTCTGACGTGGAAGGAGTAAATTACGAGATTGCCCTGTGATTGATGTTGGTCTTTTGTTAGTTTTTGATCGAGTCAAAATTGGGCTACTCCTGAACTGAGCCATGGTCCCACTGATTTCTAGAATCAAGAAATTCAATAATTAACTAACAATTATTTAATATTATATTCTTTTTTGCCTTTTTTTTCATTGTTAAAATAATTGTTACTTATTTATTGAATTTCTTGCTTCTAGAAATTTTAAAATAACTAATGATCAAAGACTTATCTTATCAAGTTCTCTTGTTCATTAGATTTTAGATTTAGTTTGAGACCGAATTTTAGAGTCCTGGTAGAAAAAATCAAATTAATATTGAAGATTATAAACTAAGTTATTATAGCCCGATTTTTCTCTTAATTAAATTTAAACCTATTGATGAGAAATAAAATGCTACTGTTTAAAATTTTATATTTCTATACTTGAATATTTTTATGTTAATCTCAAATTGGCATATTGTATTTTAACAAAAAAATTGACCTATGAGAGTGTGAAGAGAAAGATATCATGCAATTAGTTCAAAAATCCTAGAGGCAATCATGAGTTCTTAATTTATAAAAGTCGGCTATGAAAAGTCGTCGTTGGATTACACGCATCTCTTTTCTTGATTTTTTTTCAAAGGGTTAAAAGGAAAAAAAATATATTTTTCACGTTAGTAAAATTCATGTGTCACATCCATATTATAAGTTCTTATTTGAGTTTCTGCAGTCGAATTCAAATACAAATTTGAAGTTTGGACTTTAGACTAATGCTTTGGACAGGAAAGATTGATAAATATTATAATTATATATAACTCTTCACCAATTAGGGGAAGATAGAAGGGGAAAAAAATCAGAATCATGTAAGGAATGCCAATGTTCATTTGTGAGACTATCTCATAGTATCGATATTTATATACGGATACACGGGTATTTACTGACCGATTGAGTTTTATTGACTGTGATTATTTCTAGATTGTTCGAGATAGTTAGAATACCTGTTGACATTGTCATATGCCTGTGTTAGGATCGGCATGTAAAATGGTGAACCCGAAATTTTTCTCTAATTAAAGAGATTTCAATCTTTCGGATAATCTGTCGAAAATTCAAAAGATCATCCGAATGGCCCATTTTAGATAGCAAAACGTTGCCGTGACGTTTCGGATTATCCGATGAAAATTCGAAGACATCCGCCGGATCATCCGACCATCGGTTATGATGAGAAATTTTGATGAATAGTGCTTTGATATTTTGATGAATATAATTACGTTCTTTCGTCCAGTGGTTTCTTGTTTTTGATACGTCTTATTATCCAATAGTTTCTTGGTTTTCTTTCGTGAATGGTCCAAATTAATCCTGATCGAGTTACGGATCACGATCGAACGGTCACGATTAATTCTCCTTCTCTATATATACGAGTTCAATTTCTTTCAATTTTTTTTACTT